>OY728156.1:1113346626-1113957521 GCA_963277665.1 Viscum album
TACAAAGATAAAGTCGAATTTCTATTGGTAAAAAACCATGGTCCATGTGGTTTTACACAATCAGTGTTCCCCAAACCACCTTCCACATTCCCTATAAAATGGAAGCTTGTGTTCTTTATTTGGGAGTTCAACCAATGAGTAAAGTTCTACAAATTTGATGTTCCAGAATAGTCCTCACATCATCCAAGATGTTTTGGAGTCCCCTATCCATGTAGGGGTATCAAGGATGAAGGTGAAGTTCCACCCGAGCCTCCTCCTCCTCTCAATGGCGAACTAAACTGTGGACGATCATTTAGAGGGAGATACACATACTTAGGAGGGAGTTACATCAATTGTTCTTATAGTGGTTTTCTCTAATTTGTGTTTTAAATAATTCAATTCTGTTTAAAATTGATGGGATTCTACTCAGAATACATTTATTTTGATATAATTAAGTGTAACGTTTTTTATCTCTACCTCGATTGGGTTGAGATTTCAGGTGGGGATCTTGGGTTGTTCTGATTGGGAAACACAATAATCATATTTATCTCACACATATATAATATATTAGAATTATTTGGTAGAATTAAATATATTATTGAGCTACAATAATTAACAACATGATTGTTGTGTCAAAGGTTGGTACTTTGTGCAATGATTTATGAGGCAAGAGGGGAATCAAGATCTTGATAACCCTAAACCAAAGAATTTAAAAAACCATGCCAATATTTTCAGAACAATGAACTATCCAAGATGTTTAGAAAACTTGAAATTATATCCCTATTTCATAATTCTTAAACACCACCTTTATTTATCAACTATTAAACTCTTTAATCAAGTAATTTTATTAAAATAGTTTTCAAAACCACCCCCTCTTTTGTTCCTTTTTTATTAAAAATTCAAACTGTAAACCACCAACGCTCCTTGAGAGATGACCTAGGCTCTGACCTATACTATAAATCAACCTTAAAATCATAATCAATTTCATATTTCATGACCATGTGTTCAATCCCTTATTAATGACTTTCATTCCCAAGTCTCATGAGAATATGCTCCATATTTCCATAGAACTTTTCCCAATAGAATTGATTTCAAATGAAATAATTTCAGTTGAGTGTCAATGATCTCAGCTGGTTTCTCCAAAAAATAATCACATGGTTATAAATAAATGTCTTCCAAACTCATAATGTGAGCGTGATCAGGATTATACTTCCTGAGTTGCGACATATGGAAAAAATCATGAATAACTATCAAATGAACCAAAAATTCTAATCGATAAGAAACCTGCATGGGCTACTCAGTGACCCAAAATGGTCCAATTTATCTTATATCCAACATTCTTTGTTTTCTGAGCTATACGGTGACCCAAATGAGGAGAAGAATTTAAGAAAACCCAATAACCAATGTAATACTAAAGAGGAATATGTCTCTGATATTCATACGATTTCTATCAACTTTGTGTTATAATTTGATGTCGAGGTACATCTTGAATCTTCACAGAAGTCCCCTAAACCAAACATGGTTCAACCAAATATACTTCAACAACCTCTACCCATCAAATAATTAATCTTTAGGGGAGACCATACAAATCCTAAAATGGAGCCATTCTAATCGAATACAGTTAAATATTTTTACCAACATACTCAAATAGTCATAGATGGATATCTCATAATCCACTGAAATTCTAGACATAGGTATGAAGCATATCCTCAAGGATTTGAATTACACGCTTCATTTGACCATCTATCTGTGGGTGGTAAGTAGTTCTTAAATTGAAATGACTTCCCATTGACTCTAGGAGACTCCTATAGAACCTTGAGTTAAATCTATAATTTAAACAAAAAACAAAGTCATAAGTACTTCCATGTAACCTCCCAATATTTTCTATATATATATATTTCCTAGATCACCAACCATATTAATAGCCTTGATCAAAATAAAATGAGAAGACTTGGCCAACCAATAAACAAACACCTAGATAGAATTTATCCCTCCTCGAGTTCCTGGTATCCCAACAAAAATAAATCCATGGATACCTCATCTATTTCCACATAGGAACTGGAAGAGGATAAAGAAAACCAAAGGGTTTCAAGTGATCTGCATTTATCCATTGGCAGGTGTCATAGAAGGACACATAATATATAATGTCATGCTTCAAACCCATCCACCAGAATCATCATCTCATATTATAATACATCTTCATAATTCCTGAGTTAATAGCCCAAAATAATATGTGAAAATTAAACAAGACTAGACTTCTTACAGATTCTGGGGCAACAACCAACTTCTCAAAGTTATGTATACCATCTGAAGAAAGAGACCACCCAGAAAAAGTCTTCCCCCCCCAATAAATTCTATATTTTATTTTACTAAACTCTTCATCCTACTACCAAGTTTGAAAAATAGACTCTAGTAGAGATGTTGATAGCTGGACACTCATCAAAACCATACCTACAACATCCTCCTAAGCATCCATGTGAAATTGAATAAAAATATTTATTATTTTTCACTCCTCCTTTAATTCCAGAACATCCTACGATGGTACTTTTCTACTAAGAGCATCTTTAATGAAATATTCCTTCCCTAGGGTATATGTATTATCAAATTAAAATGTCTGAATGTATTGTACCCATTGTATAGGATTGATATTCAAGTCCTTCTAAGAAACTATATGACTAAAACTCTTAAAATCATAGAAGTCCATGAACCTCTCCCAAAAAGTGAATATCTCCAACATTTTAGCACATGAATAAATTCCTCAAGATCTAAATCATGGGTGGAGTAACTCATCTCATGTTGTAAAATTTAAAGAGACCATAAACTACCACATGTTCATACTGCATAAGCACACTTCTGAAACCTACACAAAAAGAATAAAAAACCCCACATACCCCTTATCGGGCTCAAGTAAGATCATAATAGGAGATAATTCCAGAATTAATTTAAGTTCCTCAAATGAATACAGAAACATCACATCCCATGTGAATTTCAATTCTTTCATGGTAAGAGTTATCAATGGAAACACCTATTAGAGAAATTGTTAACAAACCATTGATATTATAATTCAAGACCATGGAATCTATGTACTTCAAAAAAATTATTTGGTTCCATTCAAAACCAAAATGCCTTCACCTTCCCAAGATCAACTAATTAGCCATATTCAGAAATATTATTCCCAAAAATCGTAAAATCTTGAATCTAGAAACAAAATTTCAAATGATTTCCATTCAAGTGGTGATTTATCAAAAAATTCCATAACCAAGCTCAGATGGATCTCATGCTCAAGCTGGGATTTTGAATAAACTAGAATATCATATATGAAGACTACCAAAAAAGACTCATGATATTTATGGAATATCTGACTCATCAAATCCATAATAATAGTAAGAGAAATAGTTCAAAAAAAATGAATCACAATATATTATTAATGTACATACCTTCTTCTGAAATCTATCTTTGCTATATCGGACTCTCGAACTCTGAGCTAATGATAACCTAACTGATGATAAATCATTGAAACCCACTTTCCCCCTTTAATTGATCAAACAAATCATCCACACAATAAAAATGATACTTTTTCTTAATTGTTACCCCATTAAACTCTTGATATTCAATACACAATCAAATATTCCATCTACCTTCTTGTAAAAGATCACAGGGGATGCCCATGGAAAAATTCATGGGTGAATGAAGCCTTTTTACAACTATTCACCCAGCAGAATTATGATATATTTCAGCTTTATTGGTGCCATTTGATAAGAAGGCACAGATATCAGTAGTGTACATGTCACCAAGTGAATTTGAAAATCTACCTCTCTCTATTTATAGAGGAAGACCACATAAGTCATCTGAAAAAACATTATAAAACTCCAAAACAACAATGATAAAAAAACCATAATAGATGTCATGGGATCACATGAAACTAAAGAAAAAAACTCACCATATCTAGGTAGGAAGGTCCTTCACAACTAGAAATCGGGCCCTACTCCCCCTGAAACTCATGAGAGCTCCCATAGATAAAAAGAAAGGAAACACTCTGACGATAACAATCAAACTCAGCTCGATGAGTGATAATCCAAAACATACTAATAATTACATCAAACAGATATAGATCTAGAATGAAAAAATCCCAAACCAAACCCTGTATTGGCTATTATTAATAGAAAATAAGAACCATGAAACCCCGTCACTTTACTCTTACTAGGAGGTGTTTCTAATTACATTAAAATGGATATAAGATCCATTTTGTGTTTAATAATAGAAAAAATCATGCTGAGATAAACAAGTGAGTGGAACTAGTGTTAAATAAGGAAATTTATATAGAAGATGAAATAAGTATAGTACCTCTCACTATCAACAGATCTACATATAATTCCTATGGACACTCATCTACTGTGTAAAAGTGATTCACATATGAGGCATGTTTCTGGAGATCTATTGTCATTGATGCTTTTGATTGAACCATTTAATCCTTTAGAGAAGACAAACATCAAGCATAAACATTTATTTAATTTCTTCTGATCTAGCTTCTTATTGGCACTTGTACTCTTCTTAGTACATGTAAACACCTGAGGATATACATCAAAAAGGTTGAGATAGAATCCTAGTTAGAGGATAGATAGAATAATATATCATGGGGTGAGTATAATCATAACATAGGAAAAATATCATGAACTTGAGAGGAGCATAAATAAAAGACTTGAAATGTGGCAATGCATAAAAATGAAACATCATGTCTTAGTGGTTAACTACCACACATACTTGTGAACTAATCTAGCATCTTGTTCACACATGATTTCAAATTTACTCATGTGATTCATCCCTTTACCCAATTCATTGGAGCGCTATATAATTCCGGGTGCACCCGTCACATTTAAACATTCATGTTAAGCTATATAATTCTGGGCGCACCCGTCACATCATAACATTATCATTAATCATGCATGCCATAATGGAAATTTAACATAAATGAACATTATTTACCCATGAAAATTAATGGTTTTCATCTCATAAAAACACATTCATAAACTTTGGGTTCCCAAAAGAAATAGGGAACAACATATTTGATACAAAACCATCAACCTTGAATGAGAGGTAAATGGTGAGTTCTAAAAAGAAGAGTTATTTTGATTGAAATAAACTTTAGTAGAAAAAATATATATCCCAGAAAAGGTAATATAATTATGAACAAATTATCCTTAAGGAGTAACCATACCAAAAATGGTGTGAAAGAGGGGGAACCCAAAGGATGAAAGTTGGGTTCGAGAATTTCCCCTTACCTTGTACCTGAATGCTTCCTTCCCTTTAATGTCATGTATAATGATATTATATTCACTAATTATAATTCCAGAACCATGTATACATTAATAGGGTTCATTATTGTTTCATTATGTCCTATTATGTTCCTTTGGATGACTTATAGAGTTTAAAAACATTGTTCGGGGATGTTCGTTTTTATGGTTTTTCTTGGGTTGTCCACTTGTATTCTTAAATTGAAGTTTGGGTAGAACATGAGTAAACATCCAGAAATAATATTACATGTCATTAATGATATTATATGATTTTAAATGATCTTATAATTAATTATATTATATCCATGTGGATGAATCATTAGATAATAATTAAATGATGGGTTTTTGGGTCAATTTCGGCGGTTTTTGGATCACAACGAACTTATTTTAGCTTATCACTTAGTAATATGGACATAAGTTATTTCCATAACATTAAATAGAACAAAATACATATAAAATATTCTGTTTTGACAATAAAAATGGTTTCATGACCAGATCTGAAGGTATAAATGGAAGAAGAAATCATGTCATTCTTGAAGGTGATAAATTAACACCTCACAAACAAAGTACTATTTAATAAAATAAAAGGAAGAGGTAAAGAGGTTTGGATGATATAATATCATATTAGAATCATAAAATAACAGTTTATGTATAATAATGGTGTTAAAATACAATTTTTATGAATATAGGTGGGGAGATATCAAGAAATGAACTTGAACTTGAAAGGAAATTAAAGGAGAAGAGGGAGGAAAATTACCTCTAGAATCCTTCTCTTGAGAACCTCCTTAAGGGCCTAATATTGGACATTTTATGAGACCATCAGCTCTTGGACATGGGGTAGGGGATATGGAAGGTGTTTGGGCAGAGTTTAGAGAAGTCTTGGAGCTTGAGAGGAGTGAGGAAATGATGGTGTGAAGGGTGGCTTTTATAGTTGAGGGGAGAGGGATTTCCTTAATATAAAATCCATTAGTTTATTTATTTCCCCTAAGACAAGTAATATTGAGTCTTGAGTGACAATGAATAGTAATTTTATCATGTGATCCCGATAAAAGTGGGCTTACTTTAGCAGATCATCATCGATGACTCAATTAATCTATTATTTAGCATTTATTGTAAATTACCGGATTCTACTATTCATAAAAAATTCAAGTATCTCAGAAAAATCCCAAAAATTTACCCCGACCATTTTTCAACATGTAGAATCCAAAAATGATGTCCAATTTTCAAAAATAATTTTCTAAATATTATTAATTTAATATTTTATTAAAATCATAATTTTCATAAAAAACAGTTTTTAAGATTAAAACTGACTTTATAGTGAATTCAAAAGTTACATAGGGTCTTATATAATTATATTAAAACTATAAGACATTGATTAAATAATTTTTGAATACATTTTAGGGAAATAAATATTCTTTTAAATGAATTAATTAATTGTAATTAATTATTTATGAGTTACAAAATACCAAAACGTTTACCAAGGTCAAATTATCACTTTCTAAGATGTCTAAATTTTATTTAATTATTCATAGGTAATTTTACTCTTATGTTGGATGATTTACTATTCATAAGGGTCATATTAATATTAATAAGGGTTTGCTACTATTCATAAGGGTAGGTCACTATTCACTAAAAATTATTTTTGTTTCATTAGACTCCAAAAATCATCTTGAACACAACCGTGTATGTCATATTTTCAAAATTCCTAACACAGATGTGAAAAACTTATGTTTACTGTTCAGTTATCACTTATTAGTTCATTATGTTGTGATTTCATGTTATTTTATGACATTAATATAAGAATGGAATTCCTATTACAAAACATTGGTTCGTTACATTCTTCCACCCTTATGAAATTTCACCCCCGAAATTTCACTTTACACAAACCGGTGAGGGTGATTCTCCTTCATTGCCTCTTTTGGTTCCCATGTTGCATCCTCAAAATAATGGTTTCTCCAAAACACTTTGACAAGATGGGTTTTCTTGTTGCATAGAACCTTATCTCTTTGATCTAGAATCTTTACTGGATGCTCCTCATAGGAGAGATCATCTTCCAGCTGCACCACCTCTGAGTTTAGTAAATGTGAGGGGTCTGGTATGTACTTCCTCAGTAGTGATACATGAAACACATCATGAAATTGAGCCACATTCGGTGGAAGTGCAAGATGATAGGCCGCGGCTCTTATTCAGTCAAGGATCTCAAAGGGAAAAATATACCTTGGTCTTAGCTTCCCTTTCTTCCTGAATTGCTTGACTCTCTTCCATGGAGATATTCTAAGTAAGTCTTTATCTCCATCTTCAAACTCCAAGTCCCTTCGACGGTTGTCATCATATTTCTTTTTCTGAATTTGAGTAGGCTTGATGTGTTTCTGGATGACTTGAACCTTCTCTGTCATCTCTTGAACAATATCGGGTCCATGTAGCTTCCTTTATCCAACTTCATCCCAATGGGTTGGAGTTCTACATCGATTTCCATACATAGCTTCATATAGAGCCATCTGGATAATCAAGTGGAATATATTGTTGTATGAGAACTCAACCAATGGGATATGATGATCCCAACCACCCTTGAATTCAAGAGAGCAGGCTCTTAGCATATCTTCAAGCGTCTGAATAGTCCTTTCAGACTGGCCATCTGTTCGGGGGTGATAGGCCATGCTGAAATTTAATTCATCACTCAAAGCATGTTGAAGGCTCCTCCAGAACATAGATATGAACCTTGGATCGTGGTCAGAGACAATTGAGAGTGGAACACCATGAAATCTCACCACTTCCTTCACATATATCTTTGCAAGTTGATCAAGCAAGAGATCTTCCCAAATAGCGATAAAATGGGTAGTCTTGGTGAGTCGGTCAACCACAACCCAGATCGCATTATTTCCATTTGACGTCTTCGGGAGACCCATGAAAAATTCCATAGTAATGTTTTCCCATTTCCACATGAGTATAGGCAATGGCTGCATCATACCTTTGGACTTTTGTCGCTCAGCTTGAACTTGCTGATATACCAAGCACCTTGATATCTATTCGGCAATCTCCATCTTCATGTTACCCCACCAGAAGTGTTCTCGGAGATCACGATACATATTGGTACTCCCAGGATGGATAGAGAAAGTTGAGCTATGTGAATTGTCTAACAGATCCTTCTTTATCCCAGGCGATGAAGGCACACAAAGCCGTTTTCCAAACGGAATCACACCATCATCGTTGATATAGAACTCTTGCAGCTTCCCTTCTTTTACTACATTCACCCTCTTTTGTATCTCCACATCATCCCTTTCTTCTTCCTTAATATTCTCTTGGATGGATGGTTGTGCAATCATTTGGGAAAGGTAGGATGTATCCTCTTCCCTTATGATTTCCAAATCCATTCTTTGCACATCCATGAAGATAGGGTCTTTCTCAATCTGCAACATGGATATAGTAGCAGGTTCTTTTCTGCTTAGAGCATCAGCTACCTTGTCCACCTTTTTTAGGATGATAGTGAATATAGCAATAATAATCCTTAATTAGATCTAACCATCTCCTTTGACGCATGTTGAGCTCCTTTTGTGTGAATATATAATTTAGGCTCTTATGGTCGGTGTATATGTCACACTTCTCGCCATAATGGTAGTGCTGCTAGATTTTCAAGGCAAAAATCATGGATTCTAGCTATAGATCATGCGTCGGGTAGTTTTTCTCATGGATCTTCAACTGTCATGAGGCGTAGGCTATTAGATTATCATTTTTCATGAGTACACAACCCAAGAATTTCTTTTAAGCATCACTGTATATCACAAAACTTTCTCCACTTTTCGGTAGTGTGAGTATAGGTGCAGTGATGAGCCTTATCTTGAGATCCTTGAAGCTTCCCTCACATTCCTCCGTCCAGAAATACTTTACCCCTTTCCTTGTTAACTTAGTTAGCGGGCTTGAAAATCATGAGATGTTTCTCCCAAAACATCGGTAGTACCTAGATAATCCAATAAAACTATGGATTTCTGTGACACTAGAGGGCCTGGTCCATTCCTCAATTGCCTTTGTCTTTGAAGGATCCACAGAAATTCCCTCACTTGTGATCACATGTTCCAAGAATATGAATTGATTCATCCAAAAGTCACACTTTCTGAACTTGGCGTACAACTTCTCCTTTCTTAATGTTTCCAACACAAGTCTTAGATGTTCTTCATGTTCCTCCTTTCTCATGGAGTATATTAGAATATCATCGATAAACACTACCACATATTTTTTGAGGTAATGTCTAAAGACTCTATTCATCAAATCCATTAATATTGCTGGGGCATTATTATGTCCAAAGGGAATCACCAAAAACACATAGTGCCCATACCTTGTATGGAAGGCAGTATTCTAAATATCTTCCTTATTCCCCTTTACCTAATGATATCCGGAACAAATATCCACCTTTGAGATGTATTGTGCTCCTCTTAACTGATCGAACAAGTCATAAATCTTTGGGATATGTTACTTTTTCTTTATGGTGATCTTTTTGAGTTCCCCATAATCGATACACAGCCACATTGTTCCATCCTTATTCTTTACAAAGAGCACTGGTGAACCCCAAGGTGATGCACTAGGGCGCATGAACCATTTGTCTAGATTCTCTTGCAACTGCTTCTTTAACTCCTCCAGTTCGATAGTAGCCATCCTATAGGGACACTTCGAGATTGGAGTAGCTCCGGGCATGAGTTCAATTTATAACTCTACCTCATGATCTGGGGGAATTCCGGATAACTCTTTGGGAAATACATTGCTGTATTCTCTCACGATGGGCATTTCCTCAAGGTTAGAACATTCCTTCAACTCAACCATTTGTCCAAGGTATTCTTCTTCATAGGGAATCAACACCCACCCCATTTAAGGATTTTTAAAAGGAGATTCATGATCTTCCTTTCATTTGTAGAGGAGCATGGGATGGTTCGGAATATGAAAAGATATTTCCTTTTCCTGATATTTGATATGTGAACTATATAACAAGAGCCATTCCATTCCCATTATAGCGTAGAATTCCACCAAGGGAAGTATTATGAGATTTTATGGAAGAATATTACCACATACGCCAACAGGAGAAGAGTCAAACACTTGGGTTGCAATGATTGCACCACTTTGTGTTTTTACAGATACCTCTACTTCAAGGTTTTGGGGCTTCGATTATATAGTTCTAGAAAACTTGCAAGATTTAAAGGAATGTGTAGAACAAGAATAAAATAATACCTTTTCCATTATTGAGTGAATATGAAGTGTACCTTGTATGAATTCATTATCATACTCCACCTACATAGTAGTGATGGAATAAGCCTTCCCTTGTTCGTTTGGCTTTGGTGGCTGCTGATGCCAATTACCCTCGAGAACTCTAGTTTTAGTGCACTGGTTTTCATAGTTCCATAGCTCCCTATAGTTGTAGCATTGAACCATGGGTGGTTCTATCCTTTCATTGGCTACATTCTCCTTCCTTTTCATGTCTTCTCAACACTCTTGAGCATGGTGTCCTTCATTACCACACTTAAAGCATTTCCCCATCCCTTTGAGGTAGTTCCCATTGTACAACATACCACATTTTTGGCATGTGGGTCATTGATTTTTCCTCCCACCTTTATCATTAGATCCACTAGCTTGAAACTCCATATTTCTTTTCAAATCACCATAGCCATGGGACCATTCTCCAAACTCCATCTCCACTTTGAGAGCACACCGAACATCTTCTTCATAACTCCAAAAGTCTCGAATTTCAAGAGACTTTCGAAGGTGTGGTTTTAATCCACTAAAGAATATATCAATTTTTCTATCATTGTTGATAACAAAACCCAAAGTGTACCTTGTGAGCGTTGTGAAATTTGCTTCATAGGTTGTGACAGATTCTCCTTCTTTTTTCTTGAGCTTTATGAATTCTCTCTCCATCTTCGTGCGAAGAGTTCATGGGAAATACTTATTAAGAACATTTTCTTAAAGTCTTCCCATTCCATCTCTTCAATTTCCTCCCTTGGCTTGGTGTTCTTAATCAAATCCCACCATTGATCAGCTTCTCCATCTAGACGATAAACGACTAGAGTCACCTTCTCCATCTCAGAATAGTGAAGCAAAGAAAATATCTTCTCCATGGATTTGACCCACTGTTCTGCAACTAGTGGATCGGAAGATCCACAAAACGTCGGTGGTCATTTCCACATAAAACATTTGATAGCCAGTGGCTCCTTATTTGGTGAGGGAGGAAGTTCCCCATTATTATGGTTATTATGGATAACCTAAGATAATTGGGTAATAATCGCCATGATGTTTTGAACTCCACCTCCCAAATAATTTGGGATGTCATTCGGGCAATCATTGCATTGGCCCTCGCAAGAGTTATTGGCCTGATTTCTCCTAGTTCGGAACATTTTCTAAAATAGAAAAGGTTAGAACAAAACATAAGTAAACAAGTCATGAATTACGTATTATTTTAAAAAATTTATACCAAAAAAATAACATATGGGATCCCTAGGTAAATACTCTTTTGTGCATATTTTTACTTAATCTCATACTAGAGGTTTTCTCTAGGGTTCACTAATCCTAATTCCCAAATTAACTAAACCTTTCATCTGATACCAACTATGGTGACCCAACCCTTTTATACATTACTATTACATCATTCCAAAGATAAACAACATAATAGTATTACACATAGAGTATCCAAAGGTTTAGTGTCTTAGGAAAACTAGGACCACACATAACAAATACAACATCTAGCATAAACATTTATTTAATTTCTTCTTCTCTAGCTTCTTATTGGAACTTTTACTCTCCTTAGTACATGTAGCCATCTGAGGATATACATCAAAAAGGTTGATCTAGTTTCACAGTAAGAGGATAGATAAGAACAATATATCATGGGGTGATTATAATCATAACATAAGAAAAATATCATGAAGATGAGAGGAGTATAAATAAAAGACTTGAAATGTGGCAATGCATAAAAATGAAACATCATGTCATAGTGTTTAACTACCACACATACTTGTGAACCAAGATAGAATCTTATTCACACATCATTTCACATTTAATCATTAGATTCATCACTTTAACCAATGCATTGGAGCACTATATAATTCTGGGCGCACCCGTCACATTTAAGCATTCATATTTCACTATATAATTCTGGGCGCACCCGTCACATCATAACATTATCATTTATCAGGGATGCCAAAATGAACATATAACATAAATTAACATAACTAACCCATGAAAATTAATGTGTTTCATCTCATAAAAACACATTCATAAACATTGTATTCCCAAAAGAAAGAGGGAACAACATACTCGATACAAGAACCATCAACCTTGAATGAGAGGTAAAAGGTGAGTTCTCAAAAGAAGAGTTATTTTGATTGACATAAAATTTAGTAGATAAAATTTATATCCCAGAAACTATAAGATAATTATGAACAAATTATCTTTAAGGATTAACCATATAAAAAATGGAGTGAAAGAGGGAGAACCCAAAGGATGAAAGTTGGGTTCGAGAATTTCCCCTTACCTTGTACCCGAATGCTTCCTTCTCTTTAATGCCCTGTATAATGAAATTATATTAATTAATTAGAAATACAGAACCATGTTTACATTAATAGGGTTCATTATGGTTTCATTATATCATATTATGTTCCTTTGGATGACTTATAGAGTTTAAAAACATTGTTCGGGGATGTTTGTTTTTATCGTTTTTCTTGGGTGGTTCACTTGTATTCTTAAATTGAAATTTGGGTACAACATGAGTAAAAATACAGAAATTATATTACATTAATTAATGATATTACATGGCTTTTAATGATCTTATAATTAATTATATTAGATCCTTGTGGATGAATCATTAGATAAGAATTAAATGATGGTTCTTTGGGTCAATTTGGGCGGTTTTTGGATCACAGCAAACTTGTTTTAACTTATCACTTAGTAATATATCCATAGATTATTTCCAGAACATTAAATAGAACATAATACGTATAAAATATTATTTTTCAACCATAAATATGGTTTGATGACCTGATATTAAGGTAGAAATGGAAGAAGAAATCATGTCGTTCTTAAAGGTGATAAATTAACACCTCACGAACAACATTCTCTTTAATAAAATGAAAGTACGAGGGAAAGTAGGTCGTATTATATAATATCGCATTAGAGTCATAAAATAAATGTATATGTATAATACTAGAGTTACATTACAATTTGGATGAATATAGGCGGGGAGATATCATGAAATGAACTTGAACTTGAAAGGAAATTAAAAGAGAATAGGGAGGGAAATTACCTCTAGAATCCTCCCCTTGAGAACCTCCTTAAGGGCCCAAGATTGGTGTTTTTATGATAAAATCTGCTATTAGACGTGGGGGAGGGGCTAGGTAAGGTGTTTGGTCAGAGTTTAGAGAAGGATTGGAGCTTGAGAAGTGTGAGGAATTGAGGGTGTGAAGGGTGGCTTTTATAGTGGAGGGGAGAGGGGTTTCCTTAATATAAAATTCATTAGTTTATTAATTTCCCCTAAGACAATGAGTAGTGAGTCTTGAATGACCAGTAATAGTAATATTATCATGTTATTCAGAAACAAGTGGTCTTACATCAGTATATCATCATCGATGACACAATTAATCCATTATTTGGCATTTATTGTAAATTATCAGATTCTACTATTTATAAAAAATTAAAGTATCTCTAAAAAAACCCAAAAATTTACCCCAACCATTTTTCAATAGGTAGAATCCAAAAAATGAAGTCTCTTTTTCAAAAATAATTTTGTAAATATTATTAATTTAATATTTAAATAAAATCATAATTTTCTTAAAAGAACAGTTTTTATTATTAAAACTGATTTTATAGTTCTTTCAAAACATTCGTAGGGTATTATAAAATTATCTAAAAATAATAATACATTGATTCAATAATTTATGAATACAATTTAGGGAAATAAATATGCTTTTAAATCAACAAATTAATTATAATTAATTATTTATGACTTACAAAATTCCAAAACGTTTACCAAGGTCAAATTGTCACTTTTTAAGATGTTTAAATTTTATTTAATTATTTCATAGGTATTGTTACTCTTATGTTGGATGATTTACAATTCATAAGGTCCATATTACTATTTATAAGGGTATGTTACTATTCATAAGGGTAGGTCACTGTTCATCAATTTTTTTTGTTTCATTAGACTCCAAAAATCATCTTGAACACAACCGTGTAAGTCAGACTTTCAAAATTCCTATCACAGAAGTGAAAAACTTATGTTTAAAGGTAACTTATCAATTAGTAGTTAATTATGTTGTGATTTCATGTTATTTTATGACATAAATATAAATAGTGAATTTCCATTAATAAAATTTGGGTCATTGCATATGTGCACCACCAAAGTGGATCACAAGGTGTGAGATAACAAGATCAATAAGATCCCACCTAAGTGTTCCATAACAAGACTCGATATAAAAATTCTTGTATGTTCATTTCGAATAAAACATTTTATTATAATATTTTTTAAATTTTTATCGAAAACATTGTAAATCATTCCTCTAAATCATACATATAAAATAAAATTAGGTATATCAATTTCAAATCACATTTTGTATATCATCCTTCAAGAGAATCAACATGCATATCAAGGCTAAAATAGTACAAATCCATGAAATAAAAAACTATAGGAGTTGTACATGCATCATAATACCAATAAATACAACAGGTTAGGAAAGATACTACTCATAACAATAAATATATGATTAGTGCACTTTGGTACCTAAATCCAATTAACCACACTCTGAGATTAGGGAGACACCCCAGAAAATGAAACCAAAACATCATATATATACCTAGAGCAAAAAATCTACACACTAGGACAATAAGCATACCTAGAAAGTGACCCCCCATAATAGACGATTATTAAAAGCTAAACCTCCTACCTAGTACCCATGGGAAGCCATGTTCTCATTTTCAAAATCATCTCAATGTTTTTAAAATAATTTCAAAACCATTTTAAAAACCCTCTTCAATGATTTGAAAATACCACTTTTCTTCACAATTATCATGCAACCAAGTTGAAACCACCATTAATCAAAATATCATTCCAACACACACAAAAAATTATGCTAATTTATTAATACAAGAATTTATAAAAATAGAACAATACAGTTTTTGAAACAAGGGATTTAGATAGAACTACATAACTCAAAATTTGGGTCCAAAAAACTGTAATAGGATCTACAAAAAATGAAACCCAACAACACCAATGGAGGCCCTAGAATCTATTACACATCTCAATACTGGTCAAATTTAGAAAAAAAATGGTCAGTGGAAAAGAAGAAACCTACATAACTCAATAAAGAATGTGCACTGCATCATGATCAACAAAGGAATGACCTCTAGAACATGATCACACAACTTATCTTGGAAGATGATAAGAAGAAACAATAATTGAGACCAATCGATCTGATAACCCAACTATAAGGAATTTCTACAATCACTAACAAAAAATAAGTGAAATGATCAATCACCTAGAGAGACACACCAAAACTAAAACAATGATCGAATGCTGAAAAAATTGATCTGTATGGAACAATGTCTCTAAAAACCATAGGATAAGAGCATTTTTTCAATAACAAAGGAGAAATGGATGCCAAATGGGCTCCCAAAACACAAATGACACCTTAAAACTTCTCTATTTGAGGAATTACATAACATGTAACTCATTTACTTGTTGTGAAATAACAACATTTATGTGAACTAGGAAATCCATCACCTTGGATTAATAATTCATTATTTAAAACATTCACGATGTGAAACTAATCTTTACGTCGTGTAACCATTCACTATTTTTAGTCTTTCAAGACTTTCATCTATAAATTCTTACAAGTCGTATATCCAAGATACATGATGTGAAATCCCCCTACAATCTACCTTGAAATAAAATTAAGGCTAAGAGTCCAAAAAAAACTACGACTTTACCATTATAGGTATCCTAATAATAACTTCTTGGCTCTATATAGATAATGAAAAAGAGAAACTATGACTTGATTGAGGATACACCTGACAGATCGGTAGCAGGATGCTACAATGGTCTAAAGTATCATTGTTCCATAATCTATAGAATAATAATAATTAAATAGTAACCATTTTATAACATCAATTATACTTTTAAAACCAACCATGTAACATGGTTATAAAAATGAACTGCTTTACAATTATAGAGACTGTAGGTTGTACGTATGCATGAGTAATTTTTATTTTTTTAATAGCCTCAATAGTTAGAATTTAAGTGTTATTTTATGATTCAAGAATTAAAATTATACCATATAAATCATGTTATTTTTTTAAATACACTTAAATATACCGTCATTTTTCTGCAATAATAAGAAAAGAATCCAATTGCTTCACTAGGCGGTACTCCTTCATACACATGGACGATGTTATCATTTATCAATGGATGGTAAGGTAAGAAATTATATGATATATTAATTTCAAAGAATGATTAATATTTCATGAATATCATATATAAGAAATAAATAAATTATTATTAATTGTTTTAATGAATAATAATGTTATAAACATTATATCTATTCTTGAGGTATAAGTCTGCCGTAAACACAAATGATGGTTTTGTTTCCCATTAAATTGATGACGAGATCAATGAATACTATCAAATAAATATAATAAAATATCAGCATATATTATATAATAGTTTTATTAAATCTAATGTTTTAATACATAACTGATGGTGGAAAATATGAAGTAAAAAAGAAGGAGCTCAGTGAAGATGAATACCTTTTCTTAGAAGAACTCCATTTAGATATCTTATTAAGGACTATATTTGGTATTTTGGGAAGAACAAAATCTATAAAATATGGATAAGGTTGTTGGTTAAATATTTTGGTAAATTTTTGTCAATCCAAATGGGTTTATAGGTGCGAATAATTGTGTGGAGCAGGTCCCCTTTTATAATTGAGGATAAGTGGAATTTTGTAAAAACAAAAACAAATTCAATCATGGGAAGTCACTCTCAAGAGAAATTGCCAAAAAATTTACAGATAATATATTTTAGGAATTTTTTTAACCCAAACCACTAATTCTAAAAATAAACATGTTTTAAACATGTTATCCTTTTAACCCTTATGCTTACTCACTTTTTTCATTTACCTTTTTTTACCAAAATAACTATTTTGACTTTTTTTTACATTTCAATATGAAAAAAATTAAGCTGGTCTTATTATATAATATAAATTATTCTGAGAAAAATATTTATTCCATTTTATAATATTTTTTTATCATAAGTGGAGGAATTTAATTTAAAATAAACCAACAAATTTGCCAAAAAATGGTTTTTTAAGAAATATATTTTTCAATCAAAAGGTAATATTACATTAACAATATGAAATGTAATCATAATTAAATTAATTTCTATTGATATATATATGTATATATAATATAATAAAAATTTTATTTATATAATTCTTCATTAGGGGGTATTTTTAATTATATTCAAGTGGATAAACATTATATACATGGAAATAGTTTTCAGAAGTAATGTTTTTCTATGCCTAAAAATGATATATTTAATCCAATATAAAGATGATTTAAATGTAATTATTCATATTAAATATAAATAGATAATAAATATGTCAATTTAAAATAAAATTATATGAATAATGGGTCTATTAAATTATATTATTTAGTAAAATGAAATATAGTTTTTCTAAGAACCCGGATCATCTTTTCAGTTATGTTTTATTTTTTTGGTGTTTTTGAAAAAGAGAATAATTTATGGAAATTTTCGAAGTACACACCATGTAATTAATGAGTACACACCGCGTACTCAGTTAACATAGGTAGCCGTGTGATGGCCATGTAGCTTCCAAGCACACGACCATGTGGGGGTGACCTGGAGGCCGCTTAAAGCGGTGTACGGAAATGGAAAGTACACGCTGCGTACTTCAAATGTACACACTGTGTATTTTTTTTGATTAAATGCACTGGGGTCGCGTCTAGTCGACAGAAACACCCCCTTCTTCGTTCCTCTCATCCAAGAGCATCGTACGGCTGTAGATCTTTGATAAACCCCTGAACTAGTGTTCGTCCTTTGAATCGAACACCATCGGTTGCATTGGAATCACAAAGGTGAGTTCTCTTTTCTCCTAGAGCACCATCTTCAGATTTCTTCTCTCTCGTTTCATATCTTGGGATGAACGTTTTAGAAGTTTTTGTAGATCTACCATGTTATAGGTTAATCTAAGGGCCGAATCTAGAGTATATCGATCTTCCAACACTGAGGTAGGTGGTTTGTGACTTTCCGTAAAAAAGTATTTGAGTTTTATGTTCAAAATCGCCAATACCCAAGAACGGGGTATTGTGCATTTACCATTTTATCCCTATTGTTTTCCTTCCATGCTTGTACTCTTGAGTAGAGGTTATTTGGATATGAATAGGGTTGATTTATATGTTTTGGATGTGGTTTCCCATGCATGATCTTTTTACAATCATTTGGTCCTGCTTTTCCCTTTGGGACGCCTTGCCAGTTTTCCCATGCCTAGTTTTATAGGGCGGAGTGTTGTTTTCTAACATGCTTGATATGCTATAGACCATTTAGCCAAGTATATCTAGAGGTTTACTTTGGACGTATTTCATTTCTATACTCGTTGACTTACACAGGGCTACGAGAACCTTGTTTAGAAGACTGTAAGGGGAATTGACCGAGTGAGCTTCCTCAGAGAGTCTTTGAACTATTTTAGAATATAAGGGTAATTGACTGAGTGAGCTTCCACAGAGAGTCTTTGAACTATTTTAGACTATAAGGGGAATTGACTGAGTGAGCTTCCTTAGAGAGTCCTTGGCCACCTTAGACTATAAGGGGAATTGACAGTGTGAGCTTCCTCAGAGAGACTTTAAACATGTTGGTCTATAAGGGGAATTGACTGAGAGAGATTCCTCAAAGAGTCTTTGTAGTATCCTTATTATAATTGAAGCAGAGAGGTTAGGATGAGAGAACTACTTAGAGGGTTCCCTTCTATTACCTTTGTTGATATATGGAACTGATTTCATTGAAACTATAGGACTGGTTACTGCTGAGTACTTCCTTGTTTACTGCTTTATTTTATTTATTACCTACCAGATATTCACTAACGGTTAAGCACAGATCTTGTGGTGATTTCCTAATAGGATTTAGTCTCACACCGTATTTGGGCCATGCATTTGGGCTCAAACATATTATATTTCTGCAGTTATAAATAAGGGAAAGCACCTTTCTACTTCTGGTACTTGATATGTTGTGGAGATAGAGAGCATGGGACCAAGCTGAGGCTTCCGATACTGAGGAGCTTCTTATCTGTTTTCTTTTGTACTTGGCTTAGTATGGTTCTATATTCCAGTGTTGTGATGTGTTTGGATGTTTTCCAAGATATATATATCATGCATCATTTTATATATGTATACTCTAGCTGTTTATTTCTTCAGACATCCAATGTTTACATTCATATGGATTATTACTGCTTTTACTATTTGTTATCTATTTTTCTCTACCGCTATGTTACTCTTCCAATGACGGCATCGTTTTCCTACTATCACACCTAAGGTTCTCGCTTCTAGTCAGAAGCCTTTGGCATTAGGGGAAATTCTCTTGAGGCCATGTGACCAACCGGGTATGGGGCGCCTCTATGTGGCTTCTGGAAACGGTATGTTACAAAGTGGTATTAGAGGTATTCTATTCTTCTTAACCTACTGTTTGGAGCCTATAGCCCGTGATAGGATGAAATCGGTACTTGGTAATAAGCTATGCTCGGGAGTAGTTATCCCTTGTATAGGGAAAATCCAATCTACCTCGTTTAATTTCAATTTTTTGGGGTTTTGAATTATTAAAGTTTATTTGATTTCACCTTGAGTGACTCACATGTTTTGTGCTATTATTGTTTATGTTATTAAGGTTCTATTTCTGTTGCAACCTGATGAGATGAGGGTATGCCATCTCATGCATCATATATGCACTTGCTAGAAATCACATGTCATGCATTCTTTCCATTCCATATAGGGTGAATTAGAAATTTTATGTTTTTGTTATAGGTGTTGTGCTAGATATGCATGCTGTTGTGATAGATTCCATGATTAGAATACCTGCTATTTGATAGGTTATTGTTTTTGTAATTTCGGGCTTGAATGAAGGCCAAACTTTTGTTCATGAGGTGTTATGGGCCATCATTGAGCAGAATTTGGTGGATCGTCGCCTTTTTTCCTTGCTATTACTTGTATAAGATTCCAAGCTTTGATTCGCGGGGAGTACGGGCCCTCATGGATCAGAATTTGGCACTTCAGTGTTTGTTTTAGTGTTTTTATGGGCTCAAAAGTAGTTTCTGAGGCTTACTATCCGAAAAACCCAGAATTCAGACCATGTAGTTTTGACTACATGCCATGTGTTCTTCTATTCGGGAAGAATTTTTTTTTCTTAAGTTCACATCATGTACCTTATGTACAAATCGTGTAGTCTGTAACCATTTCATAGGTCATGTGGGTAGAGACACGGGATAGGGATATTCTTATGAGAACACTCCATGTACCGATTGTACACGCCGTGTAGGGTTGACCCTGTGTCCACCCATGTGACTAACAAAATGGATGGAGAAAACATAGGTGATACACTCCGTGTCAGTTATAAACACCCTGTGTAGTGTAATATTGGAATCCGTCCATGTAACTATCAAAACGGGTAGGTGTTATCTTTTCTAGTACACACCGTGTCCTTCTGGAACATTCTGTGTAGTGCGAGAAGTGTATCCAGCCGTGTCACGAACAACACGGGTCAGTGAAGCTTGTCTAGTACATACCGTGTCTGGAAAAAACACGTCATGTAACATTGTTCTAAGGGGATCCATGTGTCTTAGACATGTAGAAGGACTCGGGCAGGGGAAGAAAATTCAAGTACACACCGTGTGTAAGGACAACACGATTTGTGTTACATGACAACTTCTAGTAGAAGTACAGACCCATATGATATGCTTAAGGGAACATGCCGTGTAGTTATTATACATGATGTGTAGTATTGTTTTGTAAAACTTGAATGTTTTCTTTCTCTTGATCCCTTCTAATGCTTCCAGTTTTTAGTCCTTGATGATCTTAATCTAAGGTGTGTGCTTGATTTTGCAGAGTCATTCCACCGAGACGTCCTCTGGTTGTATTCCAGTTTCAAGGCGATGATCAGACACCAGAAATAGCTGATTAGAGATAGCTGGTAGATCCTCCAGTTGTGCCAGCCTTGGAGCTAGTAGTTATACCTAACACAGGTTCCGATGCACAGTTCAGGGAGGGATATCTGAGGATGATGCATACCTTCTATGGAGTGCCACATTCTGCACCGTCGATGGAAGAATTGACTAGGGTCTTTCAGTAGCCACATCCTCCCACCTTCTTAGGGGATGGAGGACCCCAGGCAGTAGAGTCATGGATAGAAGCCACACTGATGATCTTCGAGCATCTAGAGATATCTCCAGAGAGGATGGTGATGCTCAGTACTGACATTCTTCGAGATTTCGCCAAGAGGTGGTGGGATCTGATATCACAAGTGGGATGCCATAAGAATATGGCTTGGGATGAGTTTCAATTCATCTTCTACGATTAATTATATTAGGAGACATTAAGGGCCGATCAATCCCGAGAGTTCATAAGTCTGGAGTAGGGTACTCTTACTGTTATGGAGTATTCCTCTAGCTTCATAGAGCTGCAGTGTTTCATGCCTATTCTAAGAGGGGATGAGTTTTTTCGGACAAGGATGTTCAAGGAAGATCTGAGGTACAACATCCAATCGCAGGTGAATATCTTCAGGTTGACTTCTATCTCTTATATATTCAACCAGGCGATGATCACTGAGCTCAATTTGAGGGATTCTGGAGTTGTGAGCCAGGGTGGTTCAATATCTTGAGTTAGTGCTCTGCCAGCCGATAGCAGTAAGCACTGTAGGTAGATTACACCAGGATATCAGAGTAGGCCAGATGTATCTTCTGGTAGCAAGGTGGTGTTCTACCAGTGTAGAAAGAGCGGTCATAGGAGGCCACATTGCCTGAGGGACCCAGGGGTGTGCCGATCTTGCGACAAGATGGGTCATCTTTAGTGCTTCTGTCGGATCTTCTCACCAGTAAATGGTGATAGCGGTTCTTCTATGACTCCTCGTTCAGGAGAAGCACCGCCAGTTTCTCACCATTCGAGGAACTGGAGTTCTTTTGGCCGTTCAGGCCGAGGTGGAGGTTGTGGATGTGGTAGCTAGTTGCCTGGTGTTCAGCGACATCAGGGCTGATCTGCTCAGAGTGGCCAGGCAGGGTCACAGGGTCATGGTACTTGCCATACTTTTTTAGTGGAGCAGAACCACCAAGAGCAGGATATCAGACCTTCTACAGTTCATGGTACGATCTTAGAAGCCTCAGTTTTAGCTTCTCTTCTTTTCAATATAGGGGCTTCTCATAGCTTTATATCTATTGTGGTTGTGGAGAGACTTGGGCTCTGGATATTTTCTTCTATTAATATCTTGACACTATAAACTCCGTTGGGGTGTATAATGATGAGATTACTTCATTTCAAGGAGTTACCTCTAGAGGATGGTGGGTGTCACTTTTTATGGGACCTCTATATCCTAGAGATGACGGGCTATGATTTCATTCTTGAAATGGACTAGTTGGTTCCTTTCATGGAAGTCATCGATTACTATCGTTGTAGGGTGAGTTTCACATCACCAGAGGGTAGATCTTCTCTTCATAAGGGCGAGTGGGATGTCCAGGAAAGTAGAGCAGGACTTGAGCACCATGGGTTAGGAGGGGTTACAACCAAGATTTCTAGTCTTTATCTAGATGACCAGGGTTTTCACAGATGGACTTTCCTCCAGTGGTAGATTGTATCATGGATGTATTTCCAGAAGACTTTTCAGGTTTGCCTCCAGAGTGTGAGGTAGACTTTTCTATTGAGCATGTTCCAGGGGCGGCGCCCGTGTACATGCATCCTTATAGGATGGATACACCAGAGTTACAAGTGATCAAGAAGTAGTTGGTGGAGTTGCAGGAAAAGGGTTTCATCTAACCTAGTACTTCTCCTTGGGGTTCGCCTGTCCTGTTTGCAAAGAAGGCAGATGATAACCTTAGGATTTTTGTGGATTATTAGAAGCTGAATGAGTTGATGGTCAAGAACCGATATACATTACCCAGCATTGATGATCTATTTGATTAGATTCGAGGAGCCCGGGTGTTTAGAAGATTGACTTGATATATGGTTACCATCAGTTGCGTGTTAGAGCATCCGATATTCCTCTCACAGCCTTCTGGAGCATGTATGGTCTATACGATTATATGGTTATATCGTTCGGTCTCATGGATGGGCCTGCAGTTTTCATGGAACTGATGAACCGAGTGTTCCATCCATACTTGGATTCTTTCGTGGTGGTCTTTGTGGATGATATCATGGTGTACTCTCACACCCGACACGACCATCCTACCCATCTTAAGATAGTTTTTATTACAATAAGAGATCATCATTTATATGCCAAGCTCTCAAAAGAACACTTTTGGATAGACAAGATTCACTTCTTCGGTCATGCTATCTCAATGATAAGAGTATCAGTAGACCTAGAGAAAGTGATATCATTTGTTTCCTAGGAGCAGCCAAAGAACGTATTTGAGTTACAAGGTTTTCTAGGGCTGTATGGATACTACATACATTTTATACAGGACTTTTCCTGCTTAGCAGCACCACTAATGGGCCTGACTAAGAAGGGTGTGAAGTTCTTATGGTCATATTCTTGTAAGTCGTCCTTTCAAGATCATAAAGAGAGGTTGACTTCAGCACCGATACTAGTTTTTCCAAATCCAAGAAAGAGAAATATAGTGTACTACGATGCTTTAAGTATCTGGCTAGGAGCTATGCTTATGCAGGAAGAAGGACTCATTGTGTAAGAGTCTCGGAAGTTGAGGCAACATGAGAGGAATTACCCGACACATGATCTCGAGTTGGCTCCAGTTTTTCATGCCTTTCTCTTTTGGAGACATTATATTTTGGGGGAGAATTTTTTTTTTCACCGACCACAAGAGTCTCAAGTACATCTTCACTCAGCGTGATATGAATTTGAGACAACGAAGGTGGGTTGAGTACCTTTAGTCCTTTGACATTGAGCATGCCTATACGCCTGGGAAAGGCAACACAATGGTTGATGCGTTGGGCAGGACTACTCAAATACAGGAAGTTTAGGAGTCCGGTGCTGAGTGTAAGCTTATGGATATATTCTTTGAGATGAATTTGGAGGTTCATGAAAGATAGGGGCATATGTTTCTTTCTTTTATGGTTGTTACCTCTACTCTTCTTGATCGAGTGTGAATGAGGAAGCTATCAGATTCTAAAGGCTTAGTCCTATGGGAAGGCATGTCAAGAGAGGACCCTATTCTTGGATGGACCATAGGTGAGGATGAGATCTTTCATTTTCAGGGGAGCGTATGTGAACCAGCAGACATATGTGAGGAGCTGATGTGGGACATTCATTCCTCAGTTTGGGAAGTTTATCCTGGTTTCACCAAGATGTATTGTGATCTACACCGTCAGTATTGGTGGACAAGTATGAAGAGAGATGTTACTTGTTTCGTTATGAAGTTTTCCACCTATCAGTAGGTGAAGGTGGAACATCAATGACTAGCAGGTCTTTTGCAGTAGTTACCCATTCACTAGTGAAAGTAGAACGATGTCGCGATGGATTTCATGATATTTGTTTTTGAGGTCACCTCGAGGGAATGATGCAGTTTGGGCCTTCATTGACAGACTCATGAAGGTTTCTCACTTCTTGCCGATCAAGGAGACCTTCAGTGTTGATGATCTAGGATGGTTGTACATCCAAGAGATTGTGCACTTACATGGAGTCCCACACTCCATTATTTCAAACTGGGATTCTCGTTTTACTTCTCGGGTCATGTAGGGGCTTCCGAAAGCTTTGGGTACACAGGTACTTTTGAGTACAACATACCATCCCCAGATAGATGGCTTATCCGAGCGTACGATTCAGGTGCTTGAGGACATGCTTCCTGCATGCATCCTAGATTTTGGAGGTTCTCGGGAGAAGCATATACCTCTTGTGGAGTTTTTCTATAATAATAGTTTTAAAGAAACTCTTTAGATGGAACCTTATGAGGATTTTTATGGTAGGCCATGCCGATCACCATTATGTTGACTGGATGAAGGAGAGGTAGCAGTGCTGGGACCTCGTCTTGTTCAGGAGACCTCAGAGCAGATAGAGTTGATTCGGAAGAGGATGGATACTACATAGTCTCGACAGAAGTCTTATGGTGATCAGTGAAGATGACATATGGAGTTCAAGGTTAGAGATTAGGTTTTCTTGCGTGTCACACCGAGGATGGGACATAGGAGGACTAGGAGATATGGTAAGATTTCACCGAGGTACATCATGTTGTTTGAGGTGTTGGAGAGAGTTGGTCCAGTTGCCTATTAGTTGCAGTTACCTCAGAGGTACTAGTCTATGCACGACGTCTTCCACGTTTCTCAGCTTCGACATTACTTCTCATACATGTCTCATGTATTCCAACCATATGAGGTTGAGTTGGATGTGGATACATATTTTAAGAAGCATCCTATCCGGATTGTCGATCAAAGTATGAAGGTTCTCCATGGCTGGTCTGTCCCTCTGGTACGAGTATTATAACAGCACGGGTAAGTACATGACAAGACTTGAGAGAGGGAGGCCAATGTATGAGCATAGTGGCTGGAGCTATTCGGGGTTGCATCTTCTACGCCGCCTTGCTATTGAAATTCACGGATAAATTTCATTGGGGGGGAGGGGTAAGTTTGTAAGAAACCGAATGTTATTTTTAGGCTTGTTTTCCTTTTACAGTGTTTTTGAAAAAAATGTAATTTATGGAAATTTTCGAAGTACACACCCTGTACATTATGAGTATATGCTGTGTACTCAGTTACCACAGGTAGCTGTGTGCTGGCCGTGTAGCTGCCATGCACCGGGCTATGTGGGGGTGACCTGGAGGCCACTTAAAGTAGAGTACAGAAATGGAACGTACACGTCGGGTACTTCAAATGTACACACCCTATATATTCTTTTTTTTCTTTAAACGTACTGGGGTCGTGTCTAATTGACAAAAATCCCCCTTCTTTGTTCATCTCATCTAGGATTGTCGTATGACCATGGATCATTGAAGATCCCTCGAGTGAACATCCATCCTCGAAATCGAACACCGTCAGTTCTGTTGGAATCGCATCAGTGAGTACTCTATTCTCCTAGAGAACCATCTTCTAATTTCTTCTATATCGTGTGATATCATGGGTTGAACGTGTTAGACATTTTTTTTGATATACTATGTTCTAAGTCGATCCAAGGGCCGATGCTGGAGTATATCGATCTTCCAACACTAGGGTTAGTGGTTTTTACCTTTCTGTAAAAGAGTCTTTGAGTTTTATGCATAAAATCACCAATACCCAAGAACAGGGTATTGCATATTTACTATTTTAGCCCCATTGTTTTCCTTCCATGCTTGTATGATTGAGTGTAGGTTATTTGGATGTGAATAGGGTTTATTACTATGTTATGGATATGGTTTCCCATGCATGTTCTATTTATGACCGTTTGGTCCAACTTAGCCTTTTTTTCCACCTTGCATATTTTTCCATGCCTAGTGTTATAGGGTGGAGTGTTGTTTTCTAACATGATTGATATACTGTAGACCGATTAAACAATTAGTTCTGGAGGTTTAGTTTGGCCGTTTTGAATTTCTATACTCGTTGACTTACAAAGGGTTGCGAGAACCTGGTGTAGAAGACTATAATGGGAATTGACCAAGTGAGGTTCCTCAGAGAGTCTTTGAACTATTCTAGACTATAAGGGGAATTGACAGAGTGAGCTTCCTCAGAGATTCTTTGAACTATTTTATACTATAAGGGTAATTGACTGAGTGAGCTTTCTCAGAGAGTCCTTGACTACCTAAGACTATAAGGGGAATTGACCGTGTGAGCTTCCTCAGAGATTCTTTAAACACTTGGGACTATAAGGGGAATTGACTGAAAGAGCTTCCTCAGAGACTCTCTGTAGTATCTTTGTTTTGATTGAACCAAAGGGTTTAGGCTGAGAGAACTAACCAGAGGGTTCCCTGCTTTTTCTATTGATGATGTATGGAACTGATTTCATTGAAACTATAGGACTGGTAACTGCTAAGTAATTCCTTGTTTACTACTTTCTTTAGTTTATTACCTGCCATATATTCACTGACTGTTAAGCACAGATCTTGTGGTGATTTCCTACTAGGATTTAGTCTCACACCCTATTTGGGATATGAATTTGGGCCCAAATAGATTATATTGCAACAGGTATAGATAAGGGAATGATCCCTTCTACTTCAGGTAGTTGATATGTTGTGGTGCTAGAGGGCATGGGACCATGCTGAGGCTTGCGGTGCTGAGGAGCTGTTTACCTATTTTCTTTTGTACTTGGCTTAGTACTATTATATATTCCTGCATTGTGATGTGTTTGACTATTTTACTAGACATATGTTCCATGAAAAATTTTATATATGTATACTTCACCTGTTTATTTCTTCAGAATTCTGCTGTATACTTTTTTTTTGGATTATTACTGCTTTTGTTATTTGTTATCTGTTTTTCTCTTCCTCTGTATTACTCTAACAATGAGAGCATAGTTTCCCCACTATCACACCCAAGTCCCTCGCTGTTTTTTCGGTACACTCTGCCATTAAGAGAAATTCACTTGAGGCCATGTGACCAACCGGGTAGGGGGCGCCTCTGGGTGGCTTCCGGAACCATGACGTTAAAATTTTACCCAAAATCGGTATTTTTTACTATTTATTGAAAAATTGAAATTTTTTGGAAAATCCACAACTCTCACACTAAATTATTATTGACATTATATTTTAAAAAATGATTTTAATATTATAAAATAACATTTCTAAATGATCCCAACATAATTATAATATTTTCTTATAAGAAAAATAAAAATCATTTTTGAAAAAATATCATTATTAAATAAATTAGGTGATTTTTTCCTAAAAAATGCATAAATAAATTTATACTGATTAGATCCTTTATATACATTTAATAAAGTAATTAATCATATATATAAATTTTAATTTAATAACTAGGTTATAAAGGTTATATTTAAAAAATAAAATTTTAATAATATGTCACGGTTCGTTTAATCTCAATGTTGCATATTGTATACACTATTGAACATCATACTCTTTTAAAATATTTTGGTGTTATAGTATACACTCCTTAAATAAATTATTTACCGACAAGTTGAATTTTTTATTATTAATAAAGAGTTTTAAATTTGAAAATTCCCTTCATGGAAAACCCACATTGTAAAACGTGTTAATAAAAATTCATCATAAATGGGGGAAAGGGAAATACAATGGTCCTCTAGAATAATACATGGATAGGATTCGAAGTAAGAGAAAATTGGCGGGAAGTGAAAATGTGGAGATGGAAAAAGATAATAAATTAATATGGAGAGTGATAGAAATCATTTATCACAAGAAATTTATTTATAAAGAGAATGTAGACAACCAAAAAACTATAAACCAATTATGAATTAGAAGAAAATTGATTCATCAGATATGAAGGTAATATGATAAATTTTTTCTCTCCTGATAATTTTACAAGAGTTGATGGATTTTTTTACTATCAAGATATATAACGCACAAAAATTTAATTACTTTATATAATTTTATTTTATAAACACAATTTCATTATTATGTTGTTATTTTATCACTTTCCAGTTCTGCTATTAATCTATGGAATGAACATTGGACATGAATGTTTTCATGTCTGATGCACTAAAAATTATTCTTAATGGATAATAATATCCATAAAATCATAACAATATATTCATCATATATTATTAAATCCTAAATGGTTATCATAATGTATGATAATACCCAAAATTAATATGAATATATTAAACTCCAAAATTTAATAATAAAACCCAAGGGTTTACATAGATCAATCATTTATTAAATAACCCTATAACCCAAATAACCTAAACAACCACAACATTAAATAAAGATTTAACATAAAAGGTTATCTCATTTGTTTCAAGTTAAATCTCCATAATCATAATATCATTGTCCTAAAATAATCCTTTACTGTAAACCTAAAAGTTTTATATATCTTAAATCAGTAAAACCATTCCAAAAATATCATTATTCACATAAAAATCATAAAAAACAACAATAATTGATCCAATAATATGTTTCCAAAAATAAAATTACTTTTTTCCACTAAATCATTTATGTAAATAAAATTTGTACTTACCATTAGATCATGTGGTCATATGGTCAGCATTATACACTTTCCACTCTTTGGATGTAGCTACAACCCCCAAGTCTTTTTCGTATATAATGGGTTGTCACCTGACTTATGGGTTGTCGTTTTTCTAAATCAATGGAGATGAAAAATTTATAATAATATTCACCTTTATCATATAACATTATCAACAATATGATTAATATCTTCAAGAATTCAATTATTCACCAAATCACACCTTTTAACCTATAAGGATTCTGATCCATCTCATTATTTTCTACAAAATAAAATAATTTTAATTTACTATAATTAACTCAACATCAAGAACATATCATAGATTATATTTTATTTAATAATATGCTTTTATATAAAATATCACCTTACTGTTAAATTTTCTTTTTAGTTCATTAGTACCACTGAACACATTATAGAACTTTTTTTTAAAGAAATACAACTACATGACAATATTTAGAAGATTCCTAATTCTTATAACTATATTAACATTGGTAAAAATATCTTAAGAATACGATTCATGAGTTTCAATCCCAAAAAACCTTAATCATTCAACATCAATGATTGTTAAAATATTTCCCCTTTGGAATTAATTAGTCAATTAGGGAATTTAATAATAAATAAACTAGGTTCCTTACATATATGGCATTGAAATTTAAGTGGCACCTTAGGTAAAACTTAATTTTCCATTTCCTTATTGACAAAATTACTTATAATTTTCTTTTGAAATTAGCTTCTTTGTGTCATTGTTTTCCACACATAAAGCATCTTCTAGTATCATTAAGGAATTTTTTATGTATAAATTCACAGAAATTTGAAAAGGTGAAAATTTAATATACATTTACTTATCATCTTTAGGGCTTTAATTTTGATGAGACACCACCATTATCTTCATTGGTGTTTTTATATGTCCAACTATTTTCTATAGACTAATCATAACTATGTATATATCATTTTATATAATCAAAATATATCTAAATTCTATTACAATTAGGTTAGGAATAAAATTAGTGAAGTCATTATATTTCCCATAACATTAGTTGTTGGCATGATTTCTCCTATTTTCAAACTTAACTAGAAATAAAAAAATATGAGAATGTATTAACATAAACACGAGGAAACATATCAACCTTGATGTAATAACTTATAAATGATAGTATCTATTGACTTATGAGTCCCTAGGTTTTCATCTAGTTTGTCAATGTTAACATTTTATATTATGTTTTATAACATAAAAATTTATTCAAGACTATTATAATGGTTCAAAAAGTGTTTTTTTTTGAATTTACAAAGAATATCCCTTGGGAGTTTCAAACTAGGTGTGTATAAAGGCCCATTCTCACACACCATGTGTCGATCCAGTCATGCTCGGTAGACCCTTATAATTATTATTAATCCTTGGTATAACTTTTCTAGAGCCACATGAACATCTAGTACCCATACATGGATGTACTTTCATGGATTCCACTCACTCTAGACTACACCAAAATTCATATTTTTTTAAATACTATTTTCCTTATACTTATCCATAGTGTTCTCACTAAATTATTCTAGTCCTAAACCCAACAAATAACTAGTAATCTATATAATACAAAATATTGTGACCCTAGACTTTTACACATATTGATATAAGACTTTTATCATAAATATCCATTAGTTTAAAGCCAAATATCATGAGGCCAAATGTATTTAAAAGACTAGGTTCATATTACACCAATAAGATACAAAAAAAACATCATTATTTGTTTTATACATAATGAAATTTTAATTTTTTTTTGTGAACCTAAAACTTTATGGGATAACCTGGGGAAAATATATAAAAGTGGTTAGCTAAAAATAAAAGCAGCATAATAAACAAGAAAAATAAAGAAAATATGTGATTCAATGGTATAACATGATATCATAGAAGAGATTGATCTTGAGTAACCACTTTGAATCATAACATAAATAACATGGAATCAGATGATGAATGTGTCATATAAAATCAAGAAGAAACATAGGAAATTAAATTAACATAATTTATGGATGACCATTGATATAACATCACTTGGTAGATATAGTCCCATAATGGATTAAGCTCACTCCTTGACCCCATACATGACATCTCATGAGACAATAAATTACCGAATTAAATAGAGGGATATATAATTTTTGCCTCACCCATCACATTCATTCCATATTCACTAATATGACTGAGATATATGGAAATCAATTATGATGAATAAGGATAATAATTACCCATGTAAGGAAAATGGGTTGCATTATCCTTATACAGGTTATATTCTAAATGGATTTCTTAAAGAATGAATTTGAGAAATTATCATAAGGAATTAATTACCCCATTAATGGAATGTATATTGGCCTAAGCATGTATTTTAGTTAAAAATATATATAGATTAAAAAAATTACATTTGATGTTGATGAATATAAATAATTTTTAAAATGATTTAAACGGATCTTGAGGAAAATAACATTTCCAATTGGAAAATAACGTTTGAAGAACTAAAAATTAAAAAAATATTTTTGAAATTTAGTTATTAGAAAATAACCTTGAAAAAATATAAATTAATACTCATATAAAATAATGTTCATGGTTTTAGATAATTCAATTCATGTTTTATAAGTTAAAAAACATTCATTTCACACTTTTATAAAGGCTTGAAAATCCCCTCATTCAGAATACAACAAGATTTTTTTATTTATACAATTTTTAAAAAAAATTACACATGGGTAAAAATGAACTTAATTAGAAATATAATTATATTTATGTATTTTTTTGATAACATTTTAATGAAAATATGGACATTTAAGAGGAAGGGTTTTCAACCAAAGTGATAAATAAAGTTGGTTTTCCTTAAAAATATTTACTCAATAACATTTTGTGCCAAATATTGTAAAATATCACTATTACTTAATAAGATTTTGGATAAAAATAGGGGAATAAAATTACAAGTTATTAATATAAAATTAAAAAATAATTCCGTTAAATGGAAATTCAAGTATAAATAATCCTCATTAATGTGTGGTGAATCTTAAATCCTTAATACATTGAAAATTTTTTAATCATATTCCAAATGAATGAATTAATTGAATAGTTACTTAAAATACCATAAATTATGAATTATTCAAGATATAATATGTAAATCGGTGTATTAACACCATAAAAAATAAACTAGGTGTATAAAAGAACATGTATCATAAAGAAGGATGTTTTGAGACAAAAACATGTATCATGAGTCTAGAATTTATTATTTATGTATTTTATATCTTATAAAATAATATAATATAATTTTTTTTAATTTTAATAAAAAATAATTTATTGTTTTAATACCATATAATTAAACCATTTACATCATTTACTATTATGATGTTTTTAATTAAATAATCACTTTTTCTATATCGAATGTTTTGTGGGATTTCAGTTCATAAATTAAAAACCGCCATAGTGTGTTGACCATGGTTAAAAGGTTCATTATTACATCATATATAGAACAATAATAATGAAATAATTATTATTTTATAATTAAATTATACTTTTAAAATTAACCATGTCATATGTTTATGAAAAATGAACAACGTCACAATCCTTGAGATGATAGGTCATATATATTCATAAGTAACATTTTCTATTTTAAACAATCATAAAGGAAAGAAGAAACATATTATATTATATTTATATAACGATAATAATATCATAAATATCTAATTATTTATTTAATTATACAAACATATAAAATCTATTTTATGCGCCAAATAAAAATGAATCACATCACTTTGCTAGGTGGTAGTCTATCATACAGAAGAATGATGTTATCAATTTTCAATTGATATTAAGTTAAGATGGTATATGATATGTAACATTTATATAATTATTAATAAATAATCAATATAATATATAAATATTAAATTCAACATCATTAATATTTTTGAGTGGTGATTATGGAAAATGAATTACATTAGTTTGTGAGGTGGTAGCCTGTTGTACATAAGAAAATTGTTTTGTTTCTGATTTGATGGAAGATGAGATGGATGAATATTATTTAATTAAAATAATAACATATAAGTTTATATGAGATATTTTTTAATCATATTTTATTTTTTTAAGACATATTTTAATGGGGAAAAGGAATATGTAAAAAAGTAGTAGGCCAGCGAAGATGATTACCTTTACTTAAAAGAACCTCATTTATGTCTCTTATTACTAAACATATGTTTGGAATTTTGGGAAGAAAAAGAAAGATCTTGAATAGAGATATGGATTTTGAGGAGAAATATTGGTACGGTTTGGTCAATCCAAATGGCTAGATATGTTTGAATAAGTAAGGGGGAAAGGATTACCTTTTCAAACTGAGGAGGAGTGGTTTTCTTGTAAATACCCAAAACTATTCTCTAATGGGAAGTCACTCTCAAGAAAAGTGCCTCAAAAATTGAGAAATAAACGGTGGGTGGAGATATAAGGCTTAGATAGACCTATAACACAGTAAGTAAACATTTTTTAAACATTTTATCCTTTTTACATCTATGGTTTCCTACTTTTAACAATTTAATTTTTTCACCATGATGACCAATTTTTACTATTTTTATTATTAATTAAGATAATTAGATAAGTTTATATTATCCTATAATATAAATTATTATTATTAAAAATATGAAATCCATTTTATCAAATTTAATTCTAAAAATTTTCATAACATAACTGATAATAAAAACACAAACTTGTTCAAAAAGTGGTTATTTTAGATATGTATTTTTCAAGAATAAGATGATCTTACTATGATTATATGAAAAGCAATCATAATTAATGTAATTTAAATTAATATTTATAGATATGTAATTTATAAATTTAATTTAAATCATTCCCCACTATATGTTGTTTTAATTAGTTGAAAATTGAGAAACATTATGCACTTTAAAATAGTTTTTAGAAAAATGTGTTTTTATGCCTAAAAATAAACTTATATTAAAATCTAGTATAAAGATGATTTAATATAACTAATTAGATTAAATATAATTAAATAATAAATATTTTAATTTTAAATACAATTACTAGAATAATTATGCTTTTAAATTACTTAATTTATTAAAGGAAATCACAGTTTTATAGAAATTGTAATTTTTTATTATATAATAAAAATCAATTTACTCAAAAATCACAATATTTCACTCTAGGTTAATATTGATATATTTATTTAAAAAATATTTTAATTTTAAAAAATAAAATTTCTATAATATTCAAAAAATATTTATAATGTTTTCTAAAAGAGGATTAATAATATTTTTGAAATAAATATTTTTATCAAAAAAATGAGTTCCAATTTCCAATACATTTATATTGATTAGAACATATATATACATATTTCATAAAGTATTTCATTTAATTGATACCTTCCAATATAATAGGTAGGTTATAATGGATATATTTAAATAATAATATTTTAATAATCTATTTCAGTTCATTTTATATTGGTGATTCATATTGTCGATTCTATTGAATATAGAATTATTTTAAAATCACTGGGAGTTACTATTGGTTTGGACAAAAAAATACAAATAGGGGATGGGGGAGACTCTGGTTGAGTTATAGGGCTCTTCTATGGGCTAGTATGTGGGGCATGTGTCCGGATAGTGGAATGTTTAGGGAATGATACAAGTAATATCCTAATCCAAAAAACTGGGATCCATGCTAGAATTCCATATGACCTCAATCATGACTACTATAAGCCGGTGGATTCTAAATAAAAGTGAGGGTCCTTAATGGAACCATAGGGAAAATATACCATCAATTAGTGATCCAATAGAAAAATAAACAACAAAACATATAAAAATATATAATCAGTGTACACATATTCTTAGAAAATAACAATGACATGAATGAATGCCAAAACAACTGACTCAAAATCCATGAAAAGAAACAAGAGTTGATCTCCCATTGGGGGGATCATGTATTCAACTAAATAAAGGTAAAAAATTATAATGAGGATCTTCAACACCACGACTCACCTAATCCCGATCTCCAACTCATAGCGATCTAACTAACTAGATGATCAAACTCGGGCCTCAACCCAACCTATACATGTATGAAGTGAGGGGTTTTTAGGTACCAAAGTATCATGGAAAACTGAGAAAGGTGTGGATAAAACTCATTAGGACACCACTAATTAATAAAATACCCAACATGTAATATGATGTGTATGTACATATGATAATATCAGTAGGAGGTAAATAAAAAATAAATAACTTCACAGGCAAGGCATATAATATTCAAGAAAAATTTACAAAAATAATCACCATGTATCGAGTGGTCATTCTCTTACCATGATACTACAAAACCTGTCCATACCTACTTATGTTTCATCTCAAAAGTATATTCATAAAGGATGTTAGAGTAAGAAATAGAGAGAAAAAATTATAGTACCCTAGGTAATGAAACAATGTATAGATTTACACCCTCATGGAATCAAGGAAATGCTTTTCTAAATATCCAATGGGAAAAAAGTCTAAGGCCAGGGAACATGGTTGACACATGAGTATTCATTCAGTATGCAAAATGAATTGAGTATCGATATACTAATCAGAATCCAAAATGCATAATGTATTGGCATGATACTCAGAATCCACATAAAATCAAGTATCGACACATTACTCAGAATCCAAAAAGAATCAGGTTAAATTTTTGGCCATAAGACTATCATGTTATGAAATTGTAATCTTGTTATTTATCATCAATGATTCAATCCATGCATACTTCCACTAAAGGTAAAATAGTATGATGAAGGTCCACCTATTTTTGATGTAGAAGAATTACTAACAAAGGTATGACCTATACAGATAACAGGGTAGAGAACAAAAGATACTAATAACATATCATGTCATCATGAAGAAATATTATCAACAAAAATGGCATGTGATAATCAACACCATATGGTATTACAAGATAAAAAATAACACCCAAGATATAAAAAATCACAAAATGGTCTCATATCTATTCATGCACCCACTTTCTATCACATTCGAAGATGGTCAACAAGCTATGCCAAACATGTATCACCTAAAAGAACAAGAGTTCATATATAATCAGAGCATGGAATATAATCATGGATCCTATAAAAATTACTATGCAATCAAAATGAAACATGTTCTATGTGGTGATCAAGTATTCTGGTAGTAAAAATCCACACTCATTGTCTCATGGGCTATACATACACAGTTAACACACATTAAGGTTTCTTTGAAATAAATGTACTCTATAGTGATAAAGTCATGAAAATTTGTGTATGATGTCATGTTAGTGCATAAGGGTCTATTGCGTCTTTTGGAACCTCTTCCAATTACATTGGGAAAGTTCCTTTAATTTATTAAGACTTTAGATTGAATAATTAATTAACAATTACTATATACTCATAACACATTATGAATTTAATTGGTGTTTTCCAGAATTGTGGAAACATATATCTCAAGATAATAAATGTTAATAAACCATAGGGTAGTGTACATGAGACCAACTAACTCAAACAGGGAAACCTCTAAGGCAATTAAATACCAACAACTTTGAATGATTCACCCATGCCAATATTTCCTTCATCGGTTTCCTTAAGATCTATCATATTCCCATGCATTCTAAAATTAATTAATTAGAACTAAATAATTTTTTATTTTCTTATTTCAGGGAACCTAATATTCAAAAGTGAATGTAATACATGCCAAATGACATAAAATAAAAAATTTCATAGTCTGAACAATGGCCAACCATCTACAAAAAGTCTGAAAAACACTTCATACTTCATTATGAGAAAAGTACCTATCTCACAACAAAAATACAAAAACCAATTTGGTATAATAAAATATTAAAATAAAAATTATGTAAAATAGAAACATAAAATAACTTAAGGGGAATATTTTTATCATCATGGGACATCCACTTTACATGATGATCAACATCCTAATCATCCTCAAACAAATACTCCAACATCTGATATAACTTTTATCAGATTTCTATAATCAAATAAACCCAAAATCCACAAAAAAATATATGAGGAATGATAAATCAAAGTATTTTATGGTAGAAGACTCAAAATAGTAATCTATATTAATATAAGAAATTTTTACTTGTGAATAATTGAGATCAGAGGAGCTTCGGGAGGCCAAAACCCCCCATTCCCATTCTAATTCTCTTAAGGGATTTAGGGGAATGAGATATCAGAATTATGGATCCATCCTATCACATTATATATATATATATATATAAACCTAACTAAGATTATTTTACTATGTGAAAATATGTTTCACGTTATGATAATTCATAATATAAATTCAATTGAATATAGAGATGATGGTTTATGGTTCAACATATAGTGTCACACCAGGAATCATTCTTCCATAACCCAAATGTTATAGGAACCCCTATTGATTCACCTGAGTTCACACTAAAACAACCCAAAATCTATACCATTTTTTAAAACATAACATGGAGGTTTAAAAAATTTGGATTATATAGTTGAGCTCAGTTTATGAAAAATAACTATCAGCTAAATTGAAAAACATAATTTCCCCTTGAAATTTCAACTCAAAACAACACGAGAAATTATAATCTCTCCAATATAGAACTTATCATCTATAAAAATGTATCGTTTCACAGGAACCAAATAACCCAAACTAAGATGATCATGAATCACAAGTATTTATCTCTATTCCAACCGGAAATTCCAAGAACCACCTCAAATCTATTCTTAGTGTCAAAATCCCATCACTCTCTCACAACACAAGTCCAATTATGGTCACCAAAATCCAATCCAAAATCCATCTTACCCCTAAAAAAATTGAGTCTTTTGTAACCATACACATCTCTCATGGTATTCATAGTGTCAATAACTAGGATATTCTGAAATATATGGGGTTTTCACCATAATAATTTATTTCCCAAGGGAAATTCCTAAACCATGGTGCTCCCCACTATAGTCATTTCCAGCCAATGACGCCAAAACAAAATTCCACTGAATCTATAACCATGATCAACATTACATTACTAAAAAATACCTCATCTATAATGTCCAACATTAAGCTATAATTCTAGTTGGACTTCTTAGAAAAACACTACCAAAACATGTTGTGTCAATAAGGATATCTCATGACGTCTCCATTCCTTATGGGGTTATGTTTTGAAAATCTCAAACACATTTTCTTAAGATCTGAATATTTTTTATGTTATGTATTTCTATTCAGATCCAGAATTGTCATTTTTTTATACATACAAATATATCATTACATTTTTCCATTCTGTTAGACTTACAGATTTGTCATTACAATTTTCCATTCTGTTATACTTAAAGATCTGTCATTAGGATCTATCATTTAGTTTTTATGATTTCGAATCCGATTTATATATGATTTGGTTTTTATGATTCCGAATCTACTGTATATATCATTCAATTTTTATGATTCAGAATCCGATGTCTATATGATTTAGTTTTTATGATTCTAAATCTAGTGTATATATAATTCAATTTTTATGATTCTGAATCCAGTGTATATGTGATTCAGTTTTTATGATTCCAAATCCAGTGTATATGTGATTCAGTTTTTAGGATTATGATTCCGGTGTATATGTGATTATGATTTTATGACTCCTATTCTGATACAAATGAGATACATGTTTCGCAATCTAATTTACTTTTCCTAATGAATCTGTTATCTTGATAATGTTATTCTTAAGAACCTATTTTCCTGATTTCTAATGATTACGTTATCTTGATAATGTTAGAGTTGTTTAAATATATCTTTCCAATAATATCAGATTCTATGTTTTCTTATACTTAACATTTATCTTTAACTTAACATCATTTATATTACTTGAAACGATGTCATACAATCTGATATAAACTAATCGTTGTATGTTTGCCACATGTCCAAGTCCCTCTGAAATTTAAGGAAAAATATGACCGCTAGAGAGGAGCCAACTGTTGGGATGTTTTTCCTATAAATACAAGCCCATTTGAACGAGTAAAGGACTTCAACTTTGACAACTGACTTTGATAAAAAAACTGTGAATTGATTTCTAGAGAGAGAGAGGCTCTTACAACTCTCAGTGCTTTGTGCAGATGTTGTGAAAAAATTGTTCAGGCATGAAAAACTTGTTCAGACTTGCTTTGTGCAGACTCCGATTGTGCTGATCGTGGGCTTCCAGGATTGGAAGACAGAGGTTCTGATTTCCTTCTAAATCGAGTGATAGTGGAGACAGCAAAAAAAATACCAATCTTTGAATTGAGGGCTTACCTGGGTTTGGGTAAGACAGACTTTCTTGAAAGTATAAATCAAGTAACCTTTACCCAAGGTTGTTTGATACCCTTCTATTTGGGTTAAAAGAATCTTATTGTTACTTTTTTACTTTTACAAGTTGTTTTAATTCCACTGTTGTATGTTAACTTTGTTAATATTTGAAAGTATAACCTTCTTATACTTTTTAATTCTGTTACTCTGATTATATTACAGATTCTATATTCTTTAAGGTAGAATCATTATTTTAAGAGAATAGAAAAGGTTTCTTTAATTGGTCTTGTGAATATTTGTTTAACCTTGCTAAACTTAACTTTAAAGGGTCCAAAAGAATTTTTAAAGTATTCAATTCACCCCCTCGTGTATTTGGGAATCTCATTTTTACATATTCGATCCTACAATTGGTATCAGAGGATGTATCTAAAATACTTATATTCACATATAAGATTTCATTCTCAAGTTTTCCTTATCTTAATTTCTTCATATATGTTTTTAAACTTTTACTACTAATATTTTTTATGGACAGAAATGCCTTTTAGTAAGGAAGGCATTCATGTTGGATCTCTAGATAATCTCAATCCTACTGTACCACCGATATTTGATGGAAATTACTATAAGTACTGGAGAGATATAATTAAGACCATTGAGATAAACACAGGTGTAAACAACTACAATATGTTAACTGGAGATTATAAGATTTCTGATATGGAAATTAGAACCTCCACTAATCTGGAAAAGGTGAAATATCTGCTGAACTTTAAAGTACGTAATAAATTCCTATGTTTCATCACTAGAAACATATATAGCCAAATTTCATCCTGTGAAGTTGAAATTAGTATTTGGAATAATCTTTAAGTAACTCACTTTGGAACTTCCAAAGTTACAGAAACAAGAAGAGCTATGCTCAAGGCTAAGTATCATGGTTTCTGCATCCCTTATGGAGAACCCATATGTAAGGTACAACAAAGATTTATGACTATTGTCAATAGTTTACAAGCCATGGGTGAAAAAGGTTTACATGATGCAGAACTTGTAGAGAAAATTATAGACATCATTCCTAACGAATGGGAATCTAAGAGGACATCTATAGATGAGAATATGAAAGTTACTCAGATGTTTCTTGATGAGCTGTTTGGAACACTTCTTCAACATGAAACTAGAATGAAGAGAGATGATGATAATATTAAGAATAAGAATGTAAATGGAGGGGTTTCTTTTAAAACTACTTCAAATCATATGAAATCCAAGACTCTTAATAGAACTACAAGATCAAAATCTAAGAAAGTCAGTATTCAATCTGAATCTAGTGAAAGTGAAGCTTTATAAAATGTGTCATAATATCTTTCTCATAGGATGAACAAGATTATTATGCAGAAGAACTTTCAATATAGATACAAGAAGAAATATGGAAAAGATAAGAAAGATGGAGAAGTGAATTTCTATGAATGTAGAATAATCGGTCATATTAGACCTGATTGTCCCTTTCTTAAGAAGAGAGACAAGAAAGACATGAATTCTAAATGAAACAAGAAGATGTTCTAAAAATCAAATCATAAGAATGTATTGAATGCCAATGACACATGAAGTGCCAGTGGTTGAGATTCTTCTGATGAATCTTCAGAATATGAATCTTCTGTGCAAAAGAATATTGGTCTAATAGACAGAGCTCCATTTCAAAATCATTGTCTTATGGCTAAGGTACGAACTCTTGAATCCCTAAAAAATATGTATTTAAGTGGAAATTTTACAGATAGCAGTTTTTCTTCACATGAAGAATCTTCATCATCAGATAATGATAATGATATTCCTTCCTATGAGGAAGTTTCCAGATTTTCTAAGTTGTTAGAAAAGAAGAATTATAAAGTTTCTAAGAAACATGATAAAGAAAACACTATAGAATCTATTTTACCAAAAGAAATTTTATATCTTTCCAAATATCTTGATGATAAAAATGATTTTTTAAAACATTATTCTAAGAATCTTGGGGAAGTTAATTCTGATAAGGACAAACATTCTAAGGATCTTAAAAATATGTTTTTAGAAAAATATGTTTTAGAGGATAAACTTAACTCTAAATATATTATTCTTGAGGATACAAACATAGTCCTGAGACTAAAATCTGAAATATTTTCCTTGAAGAAACTTCTTGAAAATTTTACTTCTGGTAATGAAAATTTTGACATGATTTATTCTAAGATCCGGCCTCATGATAATAATCAGGGATTTGGTTATTCTCATGAAAAACCTATTTTTAAAAATAATTATTTTGTTCCTTCTAGAGCCCCTTTTTGTACTAAATGACAATGTGGTGGGAATTCGAAGAAAAAATGTAATTTAACTAAAGTGAAATCCCATGGATTTCATAAATCTTATTTTTCTAAACAAATTTGGTTACCCAAATTTTATTATCAAATAGTTTCGGATCCAAGCATGTTTGGATTCTGAAAGCCTAACTCTTTATTTTTCAGGAAAAAGAAGGAAGTAACAACAACCTATGGTACATGGATAGTGGATGTTCCCAGTACATGACTGTTAAAAAAGTCTATTTCAATAAGATTTTAAAAACAAAAGGTGGAAATGTAACTTTTGGTGACAACTATCAAGGAGAAATTGTCGTTATAAGTAACATTTTTCTTCTTGGTAAATCTGTTATTTCAAATGTCCCTTTTGTAAAAGCCCTTAGGCACAACCTCATAAGCATAAGACAATTATGTAATGAAGGTTACCCTATGAATTTTAGAAATGATAAATTTTTAGTTCACAATTCCAAGGATGAGTTTATTTTCTATGCCCTTCGGCATGAGAATGTGTACACCTTAAACCTAAAAGACATTAGAAGTAAATATCTACCTTACCTTAGTGAATTTGAAGATCAATCATAGCTTTGTCATAGGAGACTAGGATATTGTAACTTTAGTAATATTAGTTTTTTTCTAAAAATAACTTGTTCAGGATCTACCAGAACTTATGTTTGATTGTTCGAAGGTCCGTGATCCTTGTCAATATGGAATGATACATAAATATATCTTTAAATCTATAAGTGAAGCTAAAACATCTAATTCCTTTTAGTTAGTGAACATGGAATTATTTTCTCCAACACAAACTGGAAGTATTGGAGGCAAATACTATGTGTTTGTCCTAATTGATGACTAAACTAGATTTACTTGGGTCTATTTTCTCACAAAGAAATCTGAAGAATTTTCTTATTTCAAAATCTTTAGTGCTCAAGTTAAAAATGAGGAAAACCTATGATTGATAACTATGCACAGTGATCATGGTGGAGAATTTGAAAATTCTAATTTTGAAACATTTTGTAGTAAAAAATGTATTACTCACAACTTATCACCTCCATGAACTCCTCAACAAAATGGTGTTGTCGAAAGAAGAAATCTCATTCTTCAAGAGATGATAAGAACCATGTTGAGTTAATATTATATAGCTAATTTTTTTCGGCTGAACCTGTAAGTAGTTCTTGTTATACTATAAATCAAGTTTTAGTATGACCTTTTCTTAATTAAACACCTTATGAGTTGTGGACTGGCTGAAAACCAAAAGTTTCTTACTTCAAAGTTTTTGGTTGAATAGTATTTATCTTGAATACCAAGGATGACACACATAAATTTGCACCCAAATATGACGAAGGAATTTTATTAAGTTACTCTACTAACTCTAAGGAATATAAAGTTTTTAATAAAAACACTTGCACTATGGAAGAAACAATAAATGTTAATTTTGATGAAAATGATCCTTTTGTTTTGAGAATACCTGTATCCTTTCCTGATATATCTTCTAAAACTTATCACCAAACTTTGATAGAAGATCTTCCAAACAAGGATAATGTTTAAGAAAATGTTTCTAAAACATTTACTCCTAAAGATTTTCTACCTTATGTTGATGAACATGTCTTTCAAAATCCAAGTCAGTTATTACTTAGGAATCATCCCAGTGATAATATCACTGGAAATGTTAATCAACCAGTAAGAACTAGAAGTTCATTAAGAAATCAAGTTGAACATATTTCTTTTCTTTACCAATTTGAACCAAAGACACTTGAAGAAGCCATAGGTGATGAATATTGGATAAAGGCTATGCAAGATGAACTCAATGAAATCATAAGAAATCATGTTTGGACCATGGTTGAGAAACCTAAGGAAATATCTTTCATTGGAGTAAAAATGGGTTTTTAGAAACAAATGCGATGAAATTGGTGTTATTTTTAGAAATAAAGAAAGAATAGTTTCAAAAGGCTATAGTCAACAAGATGGCATAGACTATGAAGAAACCTATGCTCCTGTATAAAGACTTGAATCTATTCGTATTCTTCTATCCTTTGCATCATTGTTTAATTTTAAACACTATGAAATGGATTTTAAGTGTGATTTTCTTAATGTTTATGTACAGGAGGATGTCTATGTAGATCAACCCCTGGAATTGAAGATACAAAAATCCAAATCATGTTTATAAACTTACCAAATATTTATATGGAATTAAATAAGCCCCTAGATCTTGGTATGATAGACTTTCTAGATTTTTTCTTCAAAATAACTACGTTAAGGGAACTACTGATCCAACCATTTCATTAAGAAAAATGATAATGATGTTTTGATTATTCAAATTTATGTTGATAACATCATCTTCAGATCAACACAACAATCCTTAACTGATTCCTTTGCAAAACATATGAAATCCCAGTATGAAATGAGTATGATGGGTGAGTTAATTTTTTTTCTTTCTATTAAAATTTCACAAAAACTAGAGGGAACTTACATATATCAACATAATTATATCAAATATCTTCTAAAGAAGTTCAGGTATGATAACACTAAAAGAATAAGTACTACTATTGGAACCTCTAATACTCTTGATATTGATGAATCAGGGAAACATATAGATCAAACATATTATAGAGGGATGATAAAAAGCTTACTTTACTTAATATCTAGTCGACTTGACTTAATGTTCTTAGTATTCTTATGTGAAAGATTTCATGAAAATCCCAAAGAATCCCATTTAAAAGATGTAAAAATAATTTTCTAGTATTTAAAGGGAACTTTAGATTGGGGAAAATTTATTCCTCTGGAAATGATTTTGAACATAAAAACTTTTTGGATGATAACTTTGGTGGTTGTAAAATGGATTAAAAAATTACATCTAGAACATGTCATTTGTTAGGAGATTCCTTTGTTTTTTGGTCTTACAAGAAACAACATTCTGTAGCACTTTCCACTACTGAAACTGAATATGTAGTAGTTGGATGTTGTTGTGAACATGTATTGTGGATGAAACACACACTCACAGACTATGGTATGAGTTTTACTAAGACTCAAATTATGTGTGATAACAGAAGTTCCATTTCCCTATGTAAAAAAAAATGTACATCACTCTTGTGCAAAGCACATAGATATTATACATCATATTCTTAGGGATCACACACTTAAATGGGATATAATTCTTCAATTCATCGGAACGCAAGAGCGACTTGATGATATTTTTACAAAACCCTTACCTTCTGATATATTTGAATACATCAAACAGAAGCTAGGAATGATTTCTGTAAGGTAATCATTCATATCATCTTCTTGTTAAATCATTTCCTAACATTAAAGTACTTCTTATTTCAGGGGGAGTGCATATGTTTTTTTTATTTTCATTCTTTAAACGATTTCTCATTCCTTAGAAAATTTCAGATTTGAAAATTTTGGATTAGAAACCTCTAAGAAATTTTTTTATAATACTGATAAATCTCTCAGAGTACACCAAAAGGTAATCTTTCTTACTCTTTATCTTATGTTTATTTGTTGGTATTTCAAAATTTCTTAAATTCCAGTTTACTTTACTTCAAAATATCGGAATTCAAATTATATATATCCATTCTCTACCATCAGATCAGATCCCGTTTTTATTAGTCATTTTATTATTTTATGGAAGTAGAAAATCCATAGCTATGTATATATAAGGGGTTCCTCATTTTCAAGTATCGAACCATCCTTACTCATTTTAGTATCGAAGTTCTACTTCCACTAAAGCTTTAATCCTGAAGTTCTCTATCACCCCGAATGACTCCTGAATCCTCAGCAGATCAGATGACAGTTAGCAAAGAGATTAAGGATTGGTCAATCATTAGGTAAATGTTAGTGTGCCTTATGTTCTTTGAAAAATATTACTCCCTTATTTCTAAGGTTATAAGATCTAATGGATGGGAATGTGTCTGTTTGGGTTAGGAGAAATCTCCGGATCCAGTTTATCCTAACCTCCTTATTCAATTATATTAATCTATTAAGTTCTTTCCAAAGAACGGTAAGGATTTGTTTGAGTTCAAATGCTATGATAAATAATATACAATCCCCTACAGGAAGGCATCAAATGTTCTTAACATACCATATGGTGGGGAGGCTATTCTTTTATCTCAGAAACACCCTGAGAAAGAAGTCTCTTTTGAAAAAGTCAACGATTTGGATCTTCTCGGTCTTAAGTATGTTAATAATATGAAGACTACTAATTCTTCAATGAACCACAAGATGGTGGATCTCTGGATGCATGGATTTCTTATTCCAAGAATGGGATATAAGGATTCTCTAAAGATACATGATATCTTTCTATTAGAATTTCTTGTCATCCTAAGGAAGATCAACTTGGTAAAGTACATCTTTCACACTATCCAATCAATAAAAAGTTGAACCATCAGATCTCAGATCCTTATGTACCCAATAACTATTTTCAAGGTAATCGTTTCGTGTCTTCAAGAACTGAATGCACCATGCCGATCAGTCTCAAAACCATTCAAGATTTTGTTGCTTAGTGATGACACTATAAGGAGGATGAAAGTAGAGTTTATTCCAGAATCGAAAAATAGTGAAGAAATAGTTGTCCAGAACAAGAGTGATGTTCCAGAATCTTCAAAGTCAGTTACTAATAAAAGAAAACTTGATGAACCATGATTGCCAGTACCAGTTCCTGCTATTCCAGTTTCAGAACCTCCTCCTCCGAAGAAACCAAAATCTAATTCATATGCAACAGTTGCAAAGTGAAGAGAAATTGTATCTACTAAAAAGGAAGGAGATCCTTCTTTTGATCTAAATCCTGCAGAGTCTAAGGATCTAATAATCAAGAAAGCTGAAAATATTGAGAAGGAACAGAAGGAGAAGAAGTTAAAGATGAAATATTGGGAAGCGCAAGTGTGTCAATCTATTCTAAATGCTGTAGAAAAGAAATATCAGGAAGTACCCGAATCTCGGGTTATTCATAAGAAACTGGTGGCCACTATGGAAATCTAGAAATCTAAGAAAGTCCAATATTTATCAAAAACAGTTCATGAAATGGAATATCAGATAATCCAAGATGATGATGATGATGTTTTAAGGTAAGTGGAAGATTATTTAGGAACTCCTTTCAGTTCAGGTTCCAAATCTGTTTCAGTAGAACAAGTCAAAGAATAAGTTGAAAAAGAACATGAGGAAGAAATATAAATTGAGGAAGAGGTTGAAGTTGAAGATGAAGAAGAAGTAGAATTTGAAATAGAAGAATAAGTAGAGAAATAACAGGTTGAACAACAACGTGAAGAAGAGGGACAAGGGAGTTCTCAACATCATATGTTTGAAAAAGAAGACGATGAACAGGTAGATCTAAATGTATTAATGTTTTAGATGAAAAATATCCGACTTGAGACCCTCTTAAAGGAAAGAACGTTTTTGTTTCTCCATCTGATAAGGAAATGCATCATAAGTACTCTATGATAATAGAGAGACCAGATTCCTTAACTCCAAGAGGAGTTGAGAAAGGAAAAGATGTTTCAGGATTCGAGTCCTCTTCATCCATCGAAAATGATTTTCCAAGCTGTATTTAAGAAATTTGGTCAGCACCATTGCGGTTCTTGCAAACATAGATGCCCAGAGTCAAATGATGCAAGAAACACTGAATCAAAAGAAGGAATCGACTAATATGTTTATGTACATGGTTTTCAAGAAATAAGCAGACTTCATTAATATTTTCATTGATTACAATGCTTAGAAGGTGACTTGTAATAAAGACTTTAACTGTACCAAAATTATCAATGAATAACTAAGATAGTTCGGTGACTTCATGGATTCAACAAAAGGATCTTTTGATACTTGTGAAACTATGTTCAACAAGGTCAAGACATCAGTCTCTAAGAAAGCTAGTCAATTCAATTCTGTTGCTCGATCTGTTAGTAGTGAGAAGGAAGTCAGAGATGAATTAGACAAAAAGGTGGATGCTCAAGAAGAGAGGATATTTTCTTTAGAGAAGAATAATCAGGATCATGAGATCTTACTAAAGAAGTTTGAAGAAGATCAAAAGGAAGTAAAGAATCTTAAAACCTTGATAAAGAAGATGTTGTCTAAGAAAAATAAGAGTGGATGATATTTTTACATTCTGATGTTTTGTTGTAATGTAAACCTTATTTCTAAACTTTTCTTAAATAAGTTTCTTGCATATCTTTCTTTGGTTTTAAAATTTATGCTTGCTTAACCATACATGAACATTGTATACTTCTCCATTCTTTTCCCTCGTTTTGAAAATCATAAAGGGGGAGAATTTATTTAATGGAAGAATTTAATCTCTGAGAAGGAGAATCTAGTAAGGGTGAGTATGGCAAGAATGGATAATGTCCATGTAAGGGGGATTTTTCTTTTTAGAAGAAATTTATGTTTAAGGGGGATATATTCCCTTAATAAAACATGACTTCAAATATCAAGAATACGATCCTTGGGAAATATAACCTAAGGGGGAGTTAGTCGTATTCATCAGAAATTTCATTCAAAAGGGTTGATAAGTTTTTTTATACTTGTTTATCTAAGTTAATATATTCTTATTTAGAAAAGTTTTTTTGATTTACAAAAAGAGGGATATTGTTGAGTCAATAAGGATATATTATGACTTTTCCATTACTTATGGTTTTATGTTTTGGAAATTACAAACACTTTTTCTAAAGATATGAATATTTTTTAAGTTCTATATTTTTTTAAGATCCAGAATTGTCATTCCGTTATGCTTATAGATATATCATTATGTTTTTCCATTATATTAGACTTACAGATCTATCATTATGATTTTCCATTCTGTTATACTTATAGATCATTCATTATGATTTTTTATTCAGTTTCTATGATTCCAAATCTTGTGTATATATGATTCTAGTTTTATGATTCCGAATGCGGTGTATATATGATTCATTTTTTATGATTCAGAATCTGGTGTATATATGATTCAATTTTTATGATTCTGAATCTGGTGTATATATGATTCATTTTTTATGATTCTGAATTCATTTTATATGTGATTCAATTTTTATGATTCTGAATATGGTGTATATTTGATTCAGTTTTTATGATTCTGATTCTAGTGTATATGTGATTCCTATTTTATGATTCCAATTCTGAAAAAAATGAGATACCTATTTCACAATCTGATTTAATTTTCCTTATGAATCCATTTTCTTGATAATATTATTCTTAAGAATCCGTTTTCATGATTCCTTATGATTACGTTATCCTGATAATGTTAGAGTTGTTTAAATATATTGTTCCAATAATATCAGATTCTAAGTTATCTTATACTTAACATTTATCTTCAACTTAACATCATTTTTGTTACTTGAAATGATACCATACAATCCCTTATAAACTAACCATTGTATTTTTTCCATCTGTATAGGTCCCTATGAAATTTAAGGAAAAATATGACTGTTAGAGGGGATCCGACCATTGGGATGTTTTTTCCTATAAATACAAGCCATTTTGAACAAGAAAAGGACTTCAACTTTGACAATTGACTTTGATGAAAAAAGTTGTGACGTGATTCCTAGAGAGAGAGGCTCTTACCACTCTCATTTCTTCATGAAGATGTTGTGAACAACTTGTTCAAGTGTGAACAACTTGTTCATACTTACTTTTTGAAGACTCTGATCGTGCTTATCAAGGGCTTATGGGATTGGAAGACAGAGGTTCTGATTTCCTTCTAATTGGAGGGCTTACGGGGATAGCAAGACATATACCAATCTTCAAATTTAGGGATTACCTAGGTTTGGGTAAGACATAATTTCGTAAAAGTTTAAATCAAGAAACCTTTATCAATGGTTATTTTATACCCTTTTCTTTATGTTAAAATAATCTTATTGTTACTTGTTTACTATTACAAGTTGTTTTAATTATGCTGTTTTATCTTAAATTTGTTAAAGATAAAAAATATAACCTTCTTATACATTGTAATTCCATTACTCTAATTATATTACAGATTCTATATACTTTAAGGTAGAATATTTCTTTTATGAAAATCGAAAATTTTTCTTTAATAGGTCTTGTGAATGTTTGTTTAACATTGTTAAACTTAACTTTAGTGGATCCAAAGGAATTTTTAAAGTATACAATTCACCCCCTATTGATTTTGAGCATCTCATTTTTACATATTCAATCCTAAAAAAGACTCAATAAAGATACCAAATTATTCTTAATATAAATAAACACCTCTAACCTATAATTTCCACTAACAATCCCATACAGAGGGTCTCGGTTGGGCTATGCACCACAAAACCACATTCCAGTGTTTTCCAGGAATTTTTCTTTAAAAGGAAACTTAAAAAAAATATTGGTTTATCATCTAAAAAAGAGATGGAATATGTTTTTACACCTTAAAACATGTCATGAATGATTTTATGACATGATTAATCCCCTAGTCAATGAGATGAAAATAGGTTTCACCCCCTAAAACATGTCAATCCAAAGAGGGGAAAATATGGTACAAAAACCTCCAACCTGATTCCAAACCAAGCCAATGAGCATCAAAGAACCACATAAACCAATGATAGATGACCTTTACCCAAATTTCTTGGTGGATTTTTACAACCATATACATTCTCAAAATTATAAGCTCAACGCGGTTTTAAACTACAACATTTTGGATCACAGGGATCACATGACAATACTTTCCCATTTGTCTACCAACAAATATTCCCATCCCAAGAAACTAACACCAAAAATACACCAATCATGATGATTTAATCCTTAGATGAATCATTAAATTATTCCATCATCCTTTGAAAATTATGAACTATCCCAGAAAGAATATATTTTTTTATTTCATAAATCGTTATAACCATCCAAAAGGATATCATCCATGTATCAATTCACCGACTATCTAACTCCCTCATAATATCCACTGATTTTTCCAATTCTGAAGCCTGCATCTAGTATCCATTTTACATAATAAACGAATGAACATCATGCATTTTACATGGGACCGCATACTCTCGAGTCCACTACATATTGGTCTATCAAAGTCTCCAACATCATCCAAAGGCTAGTCTTGCATAGACCATGACCCATATCACAAGAGATGTCATTACAAACATCACCAGATAAATAATCCACTCCATAAGAGTATCTTATTATAACATTAAAAGAAAACATAATTCCTTCTAGACCATAAATATTCTTCACTAAACACGATGACTAAGTGTGGCCATCCGTTAAAACTATTTTCAAGAAAAACACAATGTAATGTGTATACTTGGATTTCTCAAAACGTAATCCACTACATGAAAAATATAATCTTTATGTTCCCTAAATTATCCAATAGAAATTCTAAAGGTTATTAACTCCATTCATACATTTTCATATCTTCATTCAATTATCTACACTAAAGCATGGTATCTCCACCAATGCTAAAATTGGGCTGGCCATACAATAGTATCCCAATCCATTATCAATTTCGTCTTCAACCGTAGTGAAAAATATAAAAAAACTAACCACTAGGCCTCCAAACACTATGATATTCATGCCAAAATCATTGGTTTTCAACACCAAGAGTGGCCTTGAACAAAATTAAATAATGACCCACTACCACTACCTCCAATGAGATCATACATAAAACCAGAGACATTCAAAATGTTTAGATCACCACACCAATCTCAATTTTAAAATCAACCAATGTGTTACCATCTCATGAATTCTCACACGTCATAGATTCCCAAAAGGAAATAGGAACACAACTCTTAATATAAAGGAGAATTATTATTTAATGAGTCTCAAACCTCATACAAGACACACTTGCCTATATATCTATATTAACAACATAAGGTGATTTCACCACTAAAAACAATCACTTAAAACACTTATTTTTAGAAAAGGTAACACATTGCTACCAAGTTTCTCTATACACCACCTATCACACGGGTTTCATCTCTTTGTACCGCACATCCACCATAACTTGAAAAAGAAACTTGTATCATAAATAGTATTCGTAAGGGTGATTATTCCACTTAGGATTTAAGATAACATGTGAGACCTTCATATAGTACATTAAAATGTTACTTAAATTCATATAGATTTTCCATTAAAAAAACACCCTTCGACATTAATCTGGACTATTCCTTCACAAGGAATATTCTCACTCAGGTTTCTTCCAAGTATACATAGCACTGAACTTCTTGTAAGGGGATATTCATTTCAAAGGACACATGTTTTTTCAAAAAAAATACACATGAGGTCTTAATAGGGGATAAAACTGGTAAAACATCATATAAAAATAGCTCCTAAGACATGAAATGAAGATATATCCTTTCAGAATAACTGCATAGAGAGTCATGGATACCTAATTTAATTAAACATGATGACACAAAGTTCTAGATAGATCAACCCCCAATCAAAAATGTTTTCAACTAATAAAAAATTCATATCCGCCAGTTTCTATCACATTATTCATTACAAAGGGAGTTAATTTCATAAAATGACCAAAGAGGAACAAACTACACTACACGTTCATAGAGGGGCTACATCATCTTCATTTTCATCATTATCACCTTGGTTTACCAAATCATAGTCTCACATGAACTTCTTTCAAAAGTAATCATGCATAGGGTCAATATAATCACACACAAGTAACATATATATCATGATAACCCTATATGAAAATATATTGCATGTGACACCTCCTACCAACCTATTGAATAGTTATATCCATGGGAAATTACAACCTAAAAAACCACATGTATCAGATGATTTGAAAAAATATGTTAACAACACAACCCAAAAACATCAATCCCATAATCTAGTAATGTAGAATTATTATAGAAAATGTGTTAATTATACACCAATCATAGTTTCATCAGAAGATCTAACACATTACTATGTCACCCATATTACAAATCGGTAAAACCATAAAAGAAAGTCAACCTCCTATGATAACATTTTGTTATATCTTGACATGAATCATATGATCCATGAAAAAATCCCACATGACCTCAGAAACACATCATTGTATGCTAGAGGTTGCTAACTAGTAGTGAAGGTATCGAGAAGAACAATGGGGAGAATTTACCCTGAATAAAAGTTCACAATAAAAAATACACAACCAAAATATATAATAATATATATTCAATGTACAAAGATACAAAAAAATTAAATAAATATTAATGAATAAGGAAATAACAAACTCCAAAGACAGTAAAAGATAAAATTATTGATTTTCCACTAGAATAATCACTTAGACAAATAAATAATGGTAAAAAAGTACAAGGAGGATATGAAACACAAATAATCACCCCAATATTGTATCCAACTCACAGAAATCCAACCTACTCAATGATGAACCTCAAGACTCAACCTGACCTATACCTATAAGAATTGATGGAATCTCGGTTTCCCAACTACCATGGCCACTTGAGAAGGGTGCGAGATCAAATCAGTAGGAAACCACTAATGCAATCCAGTACCTAATCAAAAAAATATTGTGTATGTACATGTGATAATATCATAAAAAAGTAAACATAAAATGTATAACTACATCAGAAATGTATTTATTCACCAAGGAACATACAAGGAAATAGTCCCCATGTATAGAATGATATTTCACTCACCAAGACACTATGAACCCTGACTATACTAAACATGGCTCCATGAAAAAAGTATATTCATAAAGTATGTATAATTATGAAAAAAAAATCTAGGATAGTTTACTAGGCAATGAGATAATGTGTGACTCAAAATTCTCAAGGCATGGTGTCAAAATTACAATAAATATCCACTAGGCAAGAAATCTATGGTCATAACACAAGGTCAACTAGTGAGTATGTATTCGATATACATAAGGCATTGAGTATTGACATGATAATTAGAATCCATAATGAATCCAATATTGGTATTCTACTTGGAATCCACATGTCATCAATTATTAACAAATCAAGAATATCATTCCCCATCCTTAAAAACGATTCCATCATCAACAATGTCACAATATATGCATACTCTCCCTCAAGGGAAAACTAAATATAGATGGTTCTCCATTTCTAGATAGATATAAAATACTAGAAATTTTATGGCCAACACACATGAAATGGTATGTCATAAAAGAAAGGAATACCATAGAATGTCATCATGAGGAACTAGTAGCACCAAACATCACATGTGGTCATAAATCTAAAATGGTATAAAAAGAAATATAATCATAATCATGGAATCAAGCATCATAAAATGGTCTCATGCATATTAATTCATTCAGAAACCATCACAATTTAACATGTTCAACATGATATTCCAAAAAGATATCACATTAAATATAAAAGATTGTAAATATAAAAAAATGTAATATCATCCTGAATAATAGAATCTAACCATACGATAGAAATAAAACATGGTCAACCAGAATATAAAGCATAATAATGGAATCAATAAAAAAATATGGTCTTATAGGCTACACACAAACACTGAACACACCTGAAGGTGTCTATTTAAGTAATGGTACTATCTAGTAATCAATTCTCAAACATCAGTGGGTGATATCAAGACAGCACATAAGGGTCATTCATGGCCCTTGTCACGTTTTCCAATTATACTAGGCATGTCCCTTTAATTAATTAATATATAAAAATAGAAAATTAAAAAAATAAAATCTGATAATCACATGTTATGAATATAAGGGTTCTTCTCCTAAAGTGGGGAAATTCATATCTCATTATCACAATCATTAGTAAACCATGGGGTAGATAACTTCATCCCACCTTCTTCAAATTTAGATAAATAAAAGATAGGATAATCTAAGCATATTTTTACAAGTCACCCAAGTCCATTCTTTCTTCTCTATTACCAAAGTATATCACTCATTCCAAATCATTTCAAAATTAATTAATTATATCTAAAAAATAAATAATTATTTAATTAAAACGAACATTATATTAAAAAGTGAATTAAATAAAAATATAAGGACTTAATAAAATAATTTCCTAGTTAGAAAACCAATAAACAGTCTTAGGATGGTCTGTAACACAATTCCTACTTCATTTCTTTAAATAATCCCCATTTCATGACAACAAGTCACATTTCAATTAAATATAATTAAATTATAAAATATAAAAAATTTCAACTGGTGACATAACTTCACCAAATTTAACATAAAAAATATGAATATATCCCCACATTACATCCTATTTTTATAAAAATTAACTTAATCTACATCATCAAGAAGTTCCTTCATAATGAAGTGGAATTTCCATTCAATTTCACTAATTTGAATAAAAAAATCAACAAGAATTTTAAACTTAATGTAAATCAAGTGATTTCATGAGACAATACTCACTAAGGGGAATTTATTGAAACATATGAAATGTTTATTGGTGATGAAACTATATTAAAGGATCTCCCTAAGGCTAACATCCTTCATTTATGTCAAAATATTTATAAGGGATTTGGGGGAATGGGATATGGGGATTCTAAATCAACACTATCACATTAAGATATCTATAAAATAACCTAGTATAAATTAATGGAGTGAAAAAATGGTTCATGGACTGATAATTTATGATTTAACTTCAAAGGAATAAGGCCACAATGATTCATGTTGTTTCATTTTGTGGAACATTGTGAATCCTTCCACCAACACCCATCATCCACTAGAACACATCATGATATAGTTGAAGTCACCCATGAAACGCCCAAAATATATAAATGTTCACTAAAATATCCCAGAGATGCATTAAAACTCCCATATTATAGACATAATCTCTGGTTATCAAAAAAAATCATCCACTAAAATGAAGAAACTTAATTCCCCATGAAATTTCAACGCAAAAATTTACAGGATGTTACCATACACACAATGATGGGTGGTGTTGTTTGATATATTTCCATATCAAATTTAATTATTAATTGAATCTTATTATAATACAATTTATTTTTCCCAAATATATTATGTGTTTTTATTAGATTAATATGTATTTTTTGGGTCTGTGTTATTGATTATGATTGTGCATGTTAGAAGCTATATTGAAATACTTTATTGGGATGAATGATTTTGGGAAAAAATAATTTTCAAAATAAATTTTATTCAATGGAAGGGGTTATGATTGATATTTTTTTATGATTAATTTTTATATAAAATAGATCAGGGATATGGTGATTTTCAAAATTATTTGTACTTTTTGGTTTTTTTGAAAATGTGATTAAAAAATGATTTTGAATTGGATTCCAAAAAAGAATTTTTAGAAATGGGATCAATTTTAGAAAATGGATTGTTATAGATGGCGATTTTTTAAAATTTTCATTTTAGTGAAAACATTTTGCTTCCAAGTGGGGATTTGAAAACATAAGGGATTTTTTTGAAAAATTATTCAATTAGGTTTTTAAAAAGAATAAATTGGTACCTATTTAAACTATGATTTCATGGATTTAGGTCATGTTTGGATAGTATTGACAATGATTATTTAATTTGGTTCTTGGATTGAATTCCATGTCCATTTTAAAACATCATACATTGGGTTCCAGGTGTATTTGGATTAGATGGTGTAGTGCATAGAGAGTATTCAGTGCATGTGTTGTACAATTTTCAATATTTTTTATGGTTGACTGGGAGTGACCCTGGTGGTTAAATTATGTTTTTATATGGGGTAATACATCTGTTATGAGATATTCGAATTTATGAAATAATTATATGGATCATTTTTAGGCTTCAGTAGCCGGATGTGAGTTGTTGGGCACAAACATTAAACCTATTCACATGTGTGTTTTTGATTTCATAGGATGTGCATCATGGTGCCTATTCTATATTTGTGATTAGTATAGAGGGGATAACAAATATATTGAATCAGAATAATTTACTAAATTTTTATGGTTTTATGTAAAATATGATTCAAATGAATGGATCAATGATGTTATAATGCTTAAGGATTTACAAGTGTGGTTGAGAACCCCTCTAGTTCTTGGTAAGTGGTGTTTTGTGTTATACCATAAGTATTCATAGGTTGATTACATGTATTCATAATGGAAATTAATTAAAGGAAATGGGATGTAAACACTTGATGTTTCTGTTTATCATCGTGATAATAAGGATACTCCATAGTGGAGGGCATATTATTATTCGTTAGTATATGATGATTATATCAGAAGGGTCATGAATGCAGTAAATCTAGATATTATAATTTTTTAATGGTAGTGGGATTCTTTTGAGTGGATTAACATAGTTTTTTAATTTTAGGTGTAGTGTTGGATGGATTTTGTGTCTTTGAAAGAAAGTACATATGGTTATCTAATTATCCATAAGGGATTTGGATTCTTAAATAATGAATTCTCATGGATATAGTTTGAAGATTGGAAAGGATGGTTTGGGAAACAATTATTAAATTACATCAAAGTTTAGTTTTTAATATGGTGTGAGTGTTATAACAGTATACTTATACCATCATGTTTTATGAAATCATGTTCGAGTTATGTGATTATACATAACTTGATGAGCCTGATCATTTTTTTGGAAAAATTGACCTAGAGGGGGTGGATTGCAGATATTATTGGAGTGGATGTAATAAGGGGGAAACTAAATCAAGAGGATCATTCACAATTTGGTCGATGTTTTTTGAAGATTGGATCATGATTTTTGGTGGAAATATAGTTTATCCTAGAGTAGTGGTTTGAGTTTTGTAGAGGAAACACATTTAAAAATCCATGATTTTTTTTGGAATTATGAGAATCAATTGATACCCGAGTAATGTCAAGAATTATAGTTAAATATGATTAGTGATTCTCATGAATGACCAGTATTATATTGGGGAGTTCCTAATACCTAGTTTCTTTTGTTGGGTTGTGAAATTCTGAATGAAATTTAATTTTTGATCTTACTAAGGGGTTATCCTTGAGTTCTAGTGGTTGAATAATGAATTTGGGTATTTGGTAATCTATAGAATAAAATTGGTTGTATAATTTTATGATAGTTGAGTGTCACTGGTGTTTTAGGTTTCCCTAAGGGTATTTTAGACTAGAGGCAACTGGCCATTCCATGATTCCACAACATTGGGCAATTTTAAAGGTGGGTTTTGCCTCTATGAGCAAATTGTGGTTAATATGTGTAGGGGAAATTGATTGGTTGGGATTTTTAGCTAACATGGTGTGTGTTGGGTGGATCATGTTTCATGGATACCATAAATGCCAAAACATTGTGCATTTTAGGGTGAAATGGTGGTGGACTAGGATGATAAGGTTATTTGGGACCAATAGAGGGTCTCCTCTGTTTTGGAATGTGTTTATTGGGAATTTTAACAGGGAATTAGGGACCAAAATTCTATTGAGTTGAGTAATTTTATTCAAGTGGATCCTTAGAGCTTTAATGGTGTTTCTATTAGAAATTATGTGGGTGTGGGGACTTATATTAATGTCCTAAATATGTTAGACTCCTTGGGGGATACTTAGGTGTGAACCATGGTATAGTTCATGTCATGGTACATTCCATTTTTCTTCGTTAGGGGACAATTTTGAGGTGGTTTTACATTTATTACCTTAATTATTTTAGTCAAATATCATCCTCTTTTCTACTTCCCTTGTGTGTGGTCCTCCAAGGAGTGACTCCCCCTATCCCACTTAATTTCCTCCTTTATGTTGTCGTTTTTGACTTAATTGATTCATTTATTCATGGTAGTGTCCCATTACTCTTTACATTTTGGGTTCCCTTTCTATAAGTCTAATTCTACGAATTTTGATACCATTTTGGTGATGATATCCACCAAAAATGGTGTAAATATTCTAATGTGATGGGTATTTTAATCATTAGGGTTTAGGTATTTCCCAAGAAGATTATTACATGCTATTAAATTTCATTTAATTGAAGGTACGTCACTTGTTGGGTTCTTTTAGTTTTTCCACTTATATTAAATTTATATAGGTTATTGAACATTTTAGGATTGTTAGGGTTTTTTCACAGGATGATGTCAAAAGAACATCATGGAACTTCTATGAGGGGTATGTTTCCCTCTTAGTTTCATGAGGTTTTTTGGTGAATTACTAGAAAATTATTCATATTTAAATTAAATTGAATAATTATATTTTAATTTTTTGATAATTTATTACCTTTAAAAAAGTATAAAATCTCAAAATTAATTTTTTTAAGAATCATTGCTTGATTTATTACCTCAGGTGGTAAAAAAAGGGTTAGGTGGGCTTTGAGGAGCTTGGGTGGGAGTTTCTAAGATTATTTAATGGGTGTCACTCTATGAATGAGGTAGGTGGGCTTTAAATAGACACATGTATTTATTAATTAGAAATTTTATATTTTTATTCCACCATTATTATTATTTTCATTAGCTATAAAGAATTGTGTTATTTTTCATTAAAGTTAGGATGTGATCACATCGAACCAATAGTCAATGTGGACAACATAACTTCTTACATTTATTGATGGTGACACCATGGTTGAATGATTTTTTTGGACCTATTTAATGATTTTATGGGTTTGTGAGTTCATATTTTTAGGATAAGTGGTTTTCCTTTAAAATTTTATTTTTAAAAGATAATTTTATTCAAATATAATTTTAAAGAAAAATGGGTTATTTGGTAAATGGGTATTCAAATAGTATTTCTATATAAAAATGGATCACTCTAAGGAATGTTTTAATTGGATTTATCCAAGGTCTTAGAATTAGTAATATGACATATGATACCGATTAAGAATGTTTTAAATAGTGTATTGTGACTTCATGTATAAATGGATTCTGAAAGGTTCTAGTTGAGTTGTTTTGATCAATTTGACAGTATGAGTATGATTCCATATTTTCTAAAGAATCATTGATTTTATATGTTTCTCTTTCTATGATTTTTTTGATATGGCCTTTGTGGTGAGTGTTTTTGGTATTGTTTTATTTCATGATTATTCATATTTCATCGGTTTATTTATGATGATTTATTTTTCTATCGAAGGGTCGGGTTGATCTCGGTTGTTTTGAGAGACCATTTAGATGGTAGAGATGGGTCTGATGGACCCTAAAGAATATTGATATAAGTTGTAACATAAATGAACGGATGTGGTGAAGAGATTAAAATGTTATTAAAGAACCCATGTTGGTTTTCTATGAATTGGTTTGACCAAAATTACCCTCGGAGGGTGACCTAGTTTTATGTTTTCCCAAGAGAGGGTTTGGGTGAGATGTGGCATTTTTTAACATAGGTGTAACATTGGAACATGAATCAATAGTGTGAGATTATTAGGGATAAGGAATTTTTAGGTCGTGATGTTTTGTGGTTAACCTCTAATATTTGGGATGTGTTATGATCGATGGTCGACCACATCGAGATGTTTCATGTGAGATATTTTAGGTGGGCGCACTTCCCACCACGTTTTTTAAAATTACATTGTATTTCATAGATGTTTTACATGGATCCTCCTTCGTACCTACTAATATGTGAAGTGTTTCCCTAATAGAATTTAGATAAAATTCTTTTTTTATAGATTAAAAACTTCCTTATTAGGGTGCTAATACAACTTAGAGTTTTTGAATGACTTTCTTCCCAAGTAGGGTACCGATACAACCCTGAGTTTCTAGATTAATTTCTTCCATGGTAGGGAACTGATATGCCAATGAGTTTTCTAATGACCTTATTTCTATGTATGGTGACAATACCCTACTGATTTTATAAGAAATATATTTTACAAGGTAGGGATCATCTTCCAAATGTTATAGGGGTGGGTGTTTCTTCAATGAAACCTCAACACTTGTTGATGTAGTTATGGTTGGGGTTCAAGGTGGTATGGATGACACCTGAGGGCATGAAATGTATGTTTTATGTGTATTTAATGTTATATTTCTTGGCTATTGTTACACACAAGTATGAACACACTTATTATATCTATGTATTATATGTACTTCCACTTGATTAAAACATCACTACTGTCAAGGAATTAGGGATTCATACTAGGTCATTGGGCTAACTCCCTACACATTTATAAGGAGTAAGATTCAATATACAAGTGTATAACTTCATGTTTTCCCTCAAAAAACATCTAATCCTTAGAGATGAAAACGTTGAACATTTTTAAAGAGTATCTGAGGATGAGTATTTAGTAGGATGAATATTTTAAGGTGGGATAGAGGCTATTCTAATTTTTCATCTCTTAGAATGTTTTCTAGATAATATTTCATTTATTATATATGATTGATTTAATGCTAGGGTTTTCTACTATTTATATATTATATTTTACTGAATCATATAGAAAAAATTTCTAGAATTTTTTCTAGAAGTGACATCTTATAGGGATCTGTATTTTACATTAATAGGTTTATTGGATTTTTGGTATACTAAGCAGTCATGTTAAATTTTTGGTAGATTCGGGATGATCCTTGGTCCTTGTTTTTATTGAAGGGAATAATATCCCGATGGATTTTTCAAGCACCACCATTAAATGGAAGCCTCTAGAGTATCATGATACATGGATATGAATATATACGACCAAGGCTATGGTGTCATTCGGGTGATTCATTTGAGGGAATTAAAAACCATATGAATAATCAGTGATATATCTCTACCCTATAGTAAGCATGAAGTAAGATTTAATTGAATTCATAAGGTACACATAGAGGATTAATTAGGTTCATTTCCATTTAACCCTATAAATATAGAAATATCAAAATGAATTTTTTTTTGAATTAATAATATGATGATTTGGATAATGAAATTAGTTGATGATTAAGATGCACTTTATATTATTAAACATAAAAAACACCTAAAATAGTGTGTTATTAAAGAACTAAATTGTTGATTAACTATTTTCAATTTGTGTTTAAGAACATAAAATCTAGAAAAATAGAGTGAATTAAATTAACGTTAAAATGGAATTTTTGGAATTGATAATTCTAATGGTAATGTAATGTGAAGATTATTGTGTTATTCTCTATGTTATATATACCATATTGATATGTGATTCAAGTCAAATGGGAGAATAAATTGATTTTTTTGATGTGAAAGATATTTTTTAATGATTCAAGACCAAAATCAATATTATTTTAATTAAATCTCTCATGATGTGAAGATTTATCCCCATTGAAAATATTAAATCATATATTTTTTAATACAACTTTGAAATTATTATTGTTTGAAGATTTATGACTAAAACTACACTTTGAGAGTTGAGAACCAAAATAATGACTAATATCACAATAATGAATAATATTATAACATTAAATTTATTTTAAATGATATTTATTTTATGTGTATTAATGAAAATGGAATAAAAATTTCTTATAATATACACAATTTTAGAATATTTAGAAACTGATAAAAGAATAAGAATATGGGGAGAGACTAGAATTGATGTAATTATGGATGATATGTGTGTAAAACCATTAAAATTTTTAGGATTTTTTAGATTCATGAAGATAGCATAATCCCTAGATTATGTTCATAAATCTACGTGGTCTTATTCTATGTAATTTTTTTTGAAGTTGTGCTGTAAAATATAGACATGCTTTTATGAATTTTTTCTTGATCGAATAGCATTTAATGAATCTTTAATGGGGAAGGAGATCAGATTTTGTAGATATAGATAGGAACTATGGTGATTATTGATCTATATCATGAAGGTTATAATAAATCTGGTGTATACAAATTAGGATGTTGTGGAACCATTGAGACTCTAGGATGAGTGGAAAGAATAGTGTGAATCTTTGAGCCTAGTGGGATGTTAGATAAATTTTAATCACTATAAAAAGGTGTGTTAGTCTGTGAAGGACTACAAATTCATAAAGATTAATTTTATTCAAATGAGTCTATAGTGGATAAAATTATCCATGATAGGAGGGAATAAATAATTATAGAAAGGAGTAGATTTCTTTTGATGGGTATAAAACATGTAAAAATAACACATGATACTATTTACTTAGTTCTATGCATTGTATGTGGTTACTTCATGTCGGGTAAGAGATAAAAAATATCTATTCAAACCCTTACATGGAATAGTTTTTTTAATTAAAAAAGAGAATAAAAATGGGTGAAATATTTTAAAAGATAAGAATTTGTTAAAAGTTAGGGACCACTGATTCACCCAACTACATCTCATGTGTCTACACCTAATCAGCACCATATTTTGGTAGTATAATAGACTACATTTTTTATTTGTATAGTTATATCTCATCCCATTTATTACTAATCCATTTTGAAAGAAACAACACCATATGACATGGGGATGCCGATGATAGAAATTAAGAGGTGAATATTATATGTGGAATTTGATGTGATAAGTAGTTTTTAAAGCTCATATGGATTCATGAGTTGTATGTTATGGTGTTTGTTTCATGAATTGGAAAATATTATCCACAATATATGATGGTGGTTATGGGTTATGGGTGTGGAAAATTAAGAGGTCCAGTGTAGAGAGGTTTGTGTTGACTAAATCATCTCTAGGAAAGGGAGTTAGGGAAGATTAATAGAGGGTAATTTAATTAACCAAACGAAATAACCATTAAATGAAGTGAAAAAATAGATATTAACAAGTTAACTCATCCAATATATTGGTATACAAGTGAATAAAGGAAACTAGGTTCAATATTTTTGGGAATTCTAGTTTTTTTAGAAAGGGGGATGCCCATAATTAGGCTGAAAATGGTAAAAAATAGAGGTTCAAATTCATATTGTTCAAGAGATAACTCAACTAATGTCCAAGTCAAAGTATAGTTGGTGTAGTATACTCAAACTGAGGAATATAATGGGTGACTGGTTCATCCCACTTGGGATAAACATATAAATGCATATGGGATACTCATGGGGTTCTATATTGTACACTCAATAGATACTAATTAGCCTCAATAAAATTATTTTTTATAAAAATATCCCATTTTTTAGTTTTATAAATAAAAAAATGAGTAATCTATTTTAGTCATTTTAAAATGTAGATCAATATAGTTATGTTTTTATTTCCATTTGATATCATCGGATAGGTGTTGTTGATATTATAAATTTTTAGATATTGAATTTATAATCTACCTTTCCATAAATTAAACCAAGATTAATGTATTATTCATCTTCTCATGTAAAAATAGTGGCGTATTTATTGGGATTATTTTGATATTCTGTAATGGTGTTTTAGCTAAATGAATTCTTTATTAATAGATATGTTCATTTATAGTCTAATGAAATTTATTTTGAAATCAACACATTATGATATACTAATGGAACTCATATTGGTGGGTATAGATAAAATGATTCATTTAAAGATATATTTTTGAATAACCCAAGGGGTAGACAATATTATTTTCCCCTGTAAGTAGTGAAACATTATTATTTGTTTAATGATTCAAAAAACATTAATGAGTTCATTGTGTTGATGAATTATACCCACAAACTTCCATGGGTTTTTATGGAACTAGTGAAAATGTGATTTATATGATTCTCATATTATCATTTAATTTCATATAGTTTGACATAATGCATGGTTTATAATAAGAGGGAGGTAACCAAATGCATTATACATATTTTTATATTATAAATGAGTTCAGAATGAAACATTTTAATGTGTTATTTTGTTGAACACATTTTTTTACCATAGGAGATAATCTAGTGTTACTTATATATTAATATGTAGATGATCATATTGAGAAAAAACATAAATTATTCATTAACATATGTATTTATTAATGAAGTAATTTTGGTGTTAATAACTGAAAATCCATGGTCCACTATTTTAATTAGATATGTTTTGATAATATTTTATTGTTTCTTTCATGATCATATAATATTATGCATTGTTTTCATGAGATTACTAATATTTTTGTGATATTTTAGCTATAATGCTACATTAAAACACTTCTGTGAGCACAATCTAGATGATCAGAACATCAGATGTGGGTCCATAATCCATAATATAGGATCGAAAAAACATGGATTCAATTCCCCCAATATTGGTCACAACATGGAATGGTAATGTTTCCAACAATAGATTATTCCGATTATAGCTCCCATTCAACAAAGATAGCTTAGCCAAGTGGGATCCTACTTTGTGTAGATATAGGTACCCCATTTCTAATAGTTACAATTAGTGGTTTGAGGATAATTCATCTTACTTGAGTAACCAATGTTTGGTGTCATATGTTAGTTTGGTTTATTAGTCACATTTTAAAAAGTGCATAATTATTTTTACTCTAAAGTTACTATTTTTATGTTCATGAGATGTTATATTTATGGATTTATTTTTTTAGTATGACCATGCATGGTTTTATTTTATGATCATGAATCATGGATGATTAAATTTATAGTTGGATTAATCTGTACAAGTATATGGTATTTTTATAATCCAATTATGTATATCCATCCACTAGAATCCCAAGCTGGTCCGAGATATACTAAAGATGAATTCACGACCTCCATGAGATGAAAACTAGTTCCAATGTCTTAGGACATAATCAATGGGAGTCATTTCACCCATAATAATAAACAAAAAAATCTATAAAAAACATATAAATTTAGTGTAAGTATAAATAAGGAAACATAAAATAAGCTAAATATAGTATAAAAGTAGTATCTTATAAATAAACTGAATAATAAATAAAAATAAAGAACAAGAAAATATACAATCTAGATAATGATACCCATATATAAAATAATAAAGGAAATAGAACCCCAAAATAAAATATACCACCATTATATTCATGTGACCATTCTTTAAACTCCACATCCATTACACTATTAGCATGAAAAAACACATAGTAATAAGAACAAGTTGACACACCTTTTTAAAAAACCCATAAGTGTGACACACACCATGTGGTGTTTGCTGGGTACTAGTGAAATAGATCCGAGTAGGTAAACCCCATAGTTTTTTTGTAATTATTTAAAAGAGACATTACATTTTAGACTAGTTTAAAATAAAATTGACAATAGTCTTATTATCTCATATGGAAATTCAATAACACATCCACCATCCATTAAAAATTTCTCTTTATTTACCTTTTTAAATGAAAAAAATCACTTGAAAAATAATCAAGCCCTATACTATTTTAAATTCAAAAACACCATTTCCAATTGGCTTAAGAAGTAAATTTATAATTACCTTTTCATAAATCATGAGAATAATTTAATGAAGGATTTAAATTTCATATAAATTAATAATACATCAATTCAAAAAGAGATAAAGGAAAAATGATGTCCATATGACAATCAAGTAAGGGAAAACAAAATAGAAGGAAATTTTCCAAAATAGACTCCTCAAGTAAACATGATAAATTGATAAATATCCCATGTGTCCATCCTTTATGTACTATATTCCAATCTATATATATACGTATTGATTCATTACTATATATAAAACCAAACAAATACTGTCAACTGGCCGTACAAGTTTCACTCCCTTTGTGTCCAAGGTACATCCATCCTCATGGGGAATCTAGTTTGTCTAATTGAGAATATATAGTTACCATATATCATCCATCACATAGATTCATTCGATCCCAATTCATGTTAAGTAGTAGGAGGTAAAAAATTATATAGGTATGGTATGAAAATAGTAATTCTAAAATCACATTTGACACCCCTAAAAGAAAAATATATATCAAATAATAATTACAAAATGCCCCTTATGGTCCGAATAACATCCATGATAATCATCATGGGGATATAAAAGGTTTTAAACACCCACACCATTTAAAAAAAATTAAAATATCTAAACTAGTCTTTTAACAAAATGGAATTATAAAACCATATAATTTTCTAATGGGTTGACATTTCATTCCAAACTATTCCTTAAGGTTATTCCTTTAAATTCTATTTCAGAAACATTTCTAGAACTATTCATCAAAACCAATTGAAAATCCATAAAATAATAATCTAAACCATTTTATTAAAATTCATTCAATTCTCAATCACTATTTCACAATATAAATTTAAACCAAATGGGGTTAAAACACTTCGAAACATCACAACTTATAGAAAATAATTATTTCAACCTTTAATATAAACATTTAATTTCAATTTCTCATGAAATGATATGTAATATACTTATTACATTTGGATAAATCATTGAATCCCATAGTAACACTCATACATAGAAATAAATTAATCTAATAAAAGGTTTAAAAACACTAAGAATCAAATTCCAAGACAACTTTTGGAAAACAAAAAAATATATCTACAAACCCTAGATACCAAATCACCCATGTATATGATATTGCATACACCAAATCATAATCCCGGAATCCATCAGGTTCATGGGAGTTGGAGAAATCAATGGGAAATTGAAAAGGGGGGAAGGAAAAGGGATGAAAAAATAAAAAATGGATCACCTTGTAGAAATACCAAAGAAAGAGAGGTAGAGAAGTCTTAAATCAAAAGGGAGAGGGGGGAACCTCCTTTGTTCTTTGGGGATATCCAAATTAGTATAAAGATACAAGAGGATTTTAAATCCTTTTTAATTTGAATATGATAATTTTTGGAAAGTTAAAACTAGAATTATGGGAAACACCCATGGTTAGGTAGCATGGTATACTAATACATATTCCAATCACATGGGATTTACTAGAAGGATGAAATAGACGGTCATGATTTTGGCACAATGTTAATTAATTTTGTTATATCCATATAGAAAAACTCTGTTAAACTTCATAGACATACCACACACTTGTTGTATGATTTTACTGACTATGCATAGGTTGTGTGCCAAGAAAAACTCCACTAAAGGATAATTTTGATGGTTTTTCCTTGGACCCACACCATCGTCATGATACCTATCTAGGAAAAACCATATATTGTCAAAATTAACTATATGCATGGGAAGAAAACACAACATAAGGGTCATTATTAAGTTTTTTCTGAACCATTCTTTACAAACTTTGTGACATAAAAATATTCATGAAAAATAAAACATCATATCCAAAAAAATAAAATTATACCAAAATTAGTTAAAATAATTATCATAAACAAATTCTATAGTGATATGGCGTGTGAAAAACTCCCTACTATGAAACATTATACCACTATAAAGTCCTTAATGGAAAAGGATGTTTATAAAATCAAGCCAAAAACACATCCCATGGAACGGGGTGATTTAGGTACCAAAACATCTATATGAAATATATGGATGGAAAAAAAAAGGTATATAAAGTCATCAAGACCTACTGATCAAGCCCACCAAAGCCATGATATATTATTGATATATACACTAAATGATTATTAAGTAAGGATTATAATTAATGGAGACCAAACATAAGTCCCCCCACAATTTAGATAATTAATAAATTGTGTGATTAGAAAGGAATAAACCATGAGTCCAAAACATAAATATTGAAATCACATCTTTGGGAATTTCCCAAAATCTACCAAATCCATCAAGACAAAACAATCACTAAGAATCCCACTCTAAGACCCCAAGAAAACATGACCAAAAAATAAATCCACATCTATAACCAAAATCCTTCTCAAAAATAACTATTATTATTAGTTATAAAGATCCTAAATAATAGCTCATGAGCATACCATGAACAAGAAACCACATTTATAGTAGATCCAGGTCATGGTACTGAGTTAGAAAACAATGAACATAAATTTAGAACATCATCATATGCCAAAGACAAAATAGAATGATCCATTGAGTTATCAATGACCCGAAGGTTATACCTAACATAGTTAGACAATAACTAACCCAATTATCACTCGTTCTCAAAAAATCATGTAACTAACCTCAAAATACCACAACCCAAGAAAACAGTAGAAGATCTAAGATGATGAAACAATAAAAATAACGACATGAAAAATACCCAAAAAAATAACATCATACAAAAAATCCAAAAATCTTACACACCAATCTATAATTCAACACCATATAAGAAAGATAATCAAATAAGTACCCAATACCAATAAATAAGAACCCACAAATAAGAATTCACAGAAGTCTTACATACGTGTCTCCAAGAAGACAGATATAATATTTCACTATGAGGAATCTAAAGATAACCAAACTCGTCAAGATAAAAAATGGAACCAATCAAATTTTAAGAGAAATGAATAAGGATGTTTAAAATCCACCAATAATTATGGAGTGTTGGTATAATCCAGAATAAGGGAAAAGCTGGAATTCCAAGAATTAAGAGAGGACATTCAAGGAATACACTTAAGAACTAAGAGAAACACCCTATATTCTTATAATACTATTATAAGAGGCACAATGAAACTAAATGGAACATGGGGAATAAATTTATTACTACCCTATAAAATCAATCAATATCACTACCAAAAAAACATCAACATAAAGAAATTAACACATTTCAATAATTAAAATTATTGAAAATCCTTTCACCACAAAACAAAAAATATTTTAAACATATCATTACTATTTAAAATTATTTAAAGGTATCTACTTTCAAAACGAGAGCATCAAATAAATATGAATTTATCATTAAATTTTTTCATCATAATAATAAATATTTTAAATCTATCACATTTAAATAATTTAAAAGTAAACTTCTTTCCAAAACACGTTTTTATCCAGATATAAATTCAAAATTTCATTATTAAATTGATTATATATTTAAAACAACTTAAACAAATAAATTAATAAAATATTGTTTTCAAATATTAATCATTTAGAAATTCATCTTTTAAACCAATACACATTTTTCAATAAAAATAAATCCTTAAATCTATTTTTTTAAATGCACTTTAAATAATTTGTCTCACATAAATTCAAAACAAATTTTAAAATTAAAAACCATCAAATATTTTTCAATAAGAGTTTTAAAGAATGTTTAAAATACTAATAATTTCATAATTTTTATCTTTTCGGCACTAAAAAAACATTTTACAATAACTGAACACAAAGTCCATGTGGTTAAAAACTAAGAATACTATCAAAATAATCAATCAAAAAACATTCAATCACAAAGAAATATATAATAAATCCCATAATTATCATCACACAAATGGTAGAAACCATTGGACTCAATTAAAAAATATAGGAAAACAATATATTTGAAAGGGATATTTCATTGATCCTGGTTTTTCTACATAGTTTGGGGAACCATGTGGAATCCTTGAGATTAGATCTAAAATGTTTTTAGAAACATTTTATGTTAGCACTCTATAGTTCATCGGACAATGGAAGATAACAGTGCATCCCTACATTGTTCACCATATCCTCCTTTGATAACCAAAAAGACACCAAAAATAATTGATGTACTCCTCAAAGACCAAATAATCATCACAAGATCTCAAAAATACATTAAATAAATCCAAAATATTACTCAAAATTAAGACTCAGTATAGAATAACCCATAAAAACTCACTGTTCCAGACATTAAAGAGCTCACAAAACTCCCCCATAGTCTTATATATGGAATTATAATGTTGATATTAGTCACCATACAAAAAAACCCCTAATAATAAGAAGATGTTATCTAATAACATTTAATGAACCAAACTATGACGTCATTCCACTTTAATCCTAATCTAGTCTAGGAAATACCCGAGGCATGTTCTTGATCACCCTAAGTTGGAAAAAAGTTTGGGGATACAATCATTGGAACTATTTCACTTTGAGTAATAAATTAAAACATATATAACAAAACAAACAATCAAAATAAGAAATAAAAAAATGAGACCTATATGAAATTGAACATAAAAAAATCAATATCTCATACATAATTAAACAATAAATACATAAATAGAACTAGAAAAGATTATGGCTAAAGAACAATACACATAAAATCTAATATGATGAAAATAAATATCCAAACTAAGATCTAGAACCATTATCTATTTTTGAACCATGGTCACTCTCCACATCACGTTCCACTAGTAGCAAGAGAAAACCCACTAGAAGAAGAACAATATAATTAACCTAAGAAAAAATCTATAAGAGTTGAACACCATGAGTGGTGTATAGAGGTTTTGAGTGAAACCAAGACTTGTAGGTAAGAACCACAATGTTTTAGAAATTCCTTACAAGTGAAATTTCATTTTCTAATCGTTTAAAATAAAATATAATGTAGATTTTCAATTTGATAGTAAAATATAAGAACACATCCATAAGTATTTACAAAAGGTCACATTCATTTTCTTGTTAAAAGAAAAAAATACAAAGAAAACAATTTTCTGTCCCTTAGACCAATTTAAAATTAAAAAAACTACTTAAAACACTTATGAAGTCACTTTATAATTACCAATTTAAAACTCTTCAAAAAAAAAATTAAATATACAATAAAAATTATTATAGTATAATAAAAAATAATGAAATTTTATTACAAATCATGTAATGATCGAAGATTTCCTAGTAGAAATCTACCTAGGTAATATAAAAAAGGATGAAAAGTTTCTTATATAGAGTCCTCATGTAAACATGGTATATTTATAAATATCCCATGAATCGATTCAATATTTTCTCATTTTATAATTATATAAAGATGTATCGAGTAATTAATATATCAATAACCAATAGAGATCCCTCAACTGGCCTTACATACGACACTCCCTCTACATCCTAGGTACATCCATATCCATGTGGGATATAATGTGTCTAATATGGACTAGATAGTAACTTTATTGTATCCCACACTATGATTACTAGGTTCCCCAAGCATATAAAGTAGTATATGGTAAGAAATAAATAAGGAAAATTATGAAAATGGTATATTTCACCTCACCTTCTACACCTTCATAAAAAATCCCCTTTCACATTGAATCTATATCAAAAAAAATATACGACATGCCCCTCGGGCTATAAATCATGTCAATAATAATAAAATTGGGAATCTAGAGGGTTTCACAACAACAAACCATTTGAAAACCAATTAAAATTTCCCAATAATAATTCCATTAAAATGTAATCAGAATGTCAAGTCATATTTAGATGGTTTAAAATTCAATTCAAGACCATTATTTGAAATAAAACCATTGAACGTTTTTACATTTCTAAAATAACTCATTAAAGGCATGTGAAAATCCATCAAACAACCAACACACACATTTCACTAAAAATTCCCAAAGGTTAAAATCATAATTTCCCAAATAAATTCTTCACCAAAATGGGATAAAAATGTTTTTAAACATTACACATCACACAAAACAACTATTACAAAAAATAAAAATACCTAGCATAACATGTTTAACTTGAAATTCCATGTAAACCCATTATCCAATCTGAAACAAATCATCACAACCTTTATGAAATACACTAAAACAATCATACATAGGTGAAGAATAATATAGTATAAAACTTATAAACACCATGAATCAATTTTCTTTTCTTATTTAAATAAAAAATCCCAAAACACATATCTTAGTTCAATGATGTTAGAGACAAAAGTCATCCCTTATAATGGGGAATGACTCAAAAAGACTCAATAGATTCCAAAAAAGAATAATACACTAAAAATACCATGAATACGATAGAAAAAACCATAAATGTGTACCCTGAAATCCTACAGTTTGTGAGAGAGGGATAAATTTAATGGAAAAGAAAAGGGGTGGAAGGAGAAAGGAAGCAAGGCTAATGGATGTCTTTTCATGGAGAAATCTACAATATAGGGAGGTATATAAGCCTTGAACCATCAATTTAGAGGGTGATAGGTTCCCTCATTGGTTCTATTATGTTGGATAAATGATCAAGAGAGAAGAGAGTGGTGGGAACCCCTTTTTATTATTGCAATGGGGGTTTTCCAAACTCAAAATTTGAATTCCAGGCAACTCACATGGTTTGGATACACAGTTGAGTAAACCATGTTCCAACTGTGGGAGCTTCACTAGTAAGAAAAATATCACTTCCATAGTTTGGCCACATGATTTACTAGCCATGTTCCAAACATGCAGATAATATTTTAAAAACTACATACCCATACCAAAAGCTTGTTACACTGTTTGGCTAACTTTTTATAAGACATCCTCCAGGAAACACTCCATGGAAGGGTAATTCACATGGTTTCTCCTAGGAATCACACCACCAATGTACTACCCATTAAATAAAAACCTTTCATGTTCAAAATGAAATACATATAAGAGATACATTACACCATATAATGTTTATCACACAACTTGTTCTAATCTATATATCATAATAAAAACTCCCAAAAAAATATTAAAAGCCAAAACATATAAAATAAATAAATTTATAAAAATATAATTAAAATAATTATTTGAAAGTTATTATATAGTGACATGGGTTGTGATTTGTATCTTCTAAGAACCTATTGATGATATTCACTCATACTCATGTTTTGATCAAAATCACCCTGCTATTTTAATTAATAGTGAGGTCAGGATTATATATTAGGATTTTTATGACATTATTATTTTGTATAGTCAAAATTTTATTATGAATTTTACATCATTTGAGATATAAAAATAATTTTATATTTTCACCCATCATTGGGAACTTATGTAGTAATGAACTTATATAATGTTCTACTTTTTGATATACAGGCATACAATTTGTAGATTACTTGAAATCATCAAGTGATAGACATTGTTTATAAACTTTTTTATTCATGATTAATGGTATATGTAATATATTCAATATTTGAAAATTTTAATACATAGTATTTTTTATTCTAAATATATTTTGAATAATGTTGAATTGTATTTATAGGTTCATAGGTGAATAGGCGAATGCATCCCATTTTATGTGTGTTATTTAATGGTTATAATAACAAATATTTTCATTAATAGAGGTGATATTTATGAGGAAAACTAAACCTTTTTCTAAATTAGGAATGGTCTTAGTGGTTTCACGTCTTTCTAATAATATTTTTACGTGTTAAACATATATTATTTCTTTAATATGTGAAATTATGTGTGCCTTACAAATGATTTTATTTAAGGATTGTTTCTAAAATGACTTAGACCTCACTTGAATCCTTGGATGGTTATATTTTTATAAAAAAACAGGATCAAACTAATATCAATAATCAAATTTTTGGAAATATCTTTAATTTCCTCTTTACATTAATTAAAGTTAATAATATACCATGGAAATTTTTATAAACTATAACAAAAATATTTTTCGTGGATAGGATCAATGTCAAAAGAAATATAAAATCTATGATATTTAAATACAATGAATTTTTATATTGTTAATATGAAATGTACATTAGAATTTATATTATCATTATGAAAGTATTATACATTTTTAATATGAAGTGATTGTATTAATTCAATTATTTTGAAATTTTATTAGAATATAGAAAAATTATTTTTGATGGATGAGATCTAATTAAAAATTAATATAAAATATATGGTATTTAAATATTGAATATTTTTTAATTTTAATTTGAAATGGTCATACTAATTTTATAATATTAATAATCAATAATATTCTTATAAATCACAAATTATAAATAAGATGTAATTATGTGTATACAATGTTAATTGAAAATATGATGTATTAATACTTGAGATATTTAATAGAATATGTTTATGTTATATTTTATTAAAGAATGTATTCTTTTGTAATTAATTATAATGTATTTCAATTAGTTATTATGAATTTTTCATTATGAGTCTTCATTAAATTTATACATTTATAAATTTATAAAAAAAATTATTTCCATATTTACAAATAATTTTTTATAAAAAAAGTAAATGATTATATTTTTTATGTTTAATTTCTTTTAAACATGTTATATAAAACATCCTTTAAATTATTTTAGTGTCTTATGAAAGTACAAGACAAAAAATAAAATTCATATCTACAAAGGTCAATGAATTTCTATTATAATTATAAAAAATAAATCTATTATATTATTCCAAATATATTTAGAGTTAATACCAATTTTTAAATTTAAATAAATTTTAATATTTGATTTATGGATAGTAGACCTTTGTGTCTATCCTCTCACTTGCATGGGTTTTTTTATTTTTATAAAAAGGGGGGAGTAATATACCATCACACCATAAAGTCTCTTAATTTTGAGTTACATCTCATATGATTTTAATATAATTTCAGATGGAGTTTATTATACTATTTTTTGTGTTATATATATATATATATTCACTGAATATTATAATAATTTTTTATGTACATATGATATAAATTATTGAAAATAGAATAATTTTTATGTTAAAATGATCAGAGAAACCTATTTTTATTCCTAAAAAATATATATGTATATATATTGAATTAAATATATCACACATATATAGAATCAAAGTATGGGATTAAATATAAATGGTATTTCTATAAAATTAAATGGATGGATAATAAAAAAATCATATAATACAATGAGTATGACTTCATCTAACTTCAACACTTATCGATACCTCAATCGATATCTTATCCCAATTTTTTTGTTTGCATGGTTAATCTTATATATAACATGAAATATATAACTTACAAAAAATGTTTCAAAATGATATCTGTTTTTTTTTCATTGGATTTCACTTGAATGGGTTGGTAAAAATGTTTGGCTACTAAAATAGTAATGTTTAGATAATCACTAAGAAGGATTAGTGAAAATTATTTCCCTACAATTTATTCAATATTTTTGAATGATATAGTTAATATTACATTCATCCTAAATAGATAAGAAATGGGTGAAATAATAAATTTGGGTTAATTTTTAGTGAAATATATATCTTAGACTTTTAATAAATATAATGTGAAATTGGGTTGTTATTTTAATCAGATAACATTAAAAAAATCACTAATGAATACTTCTAAAACGTGATAATCATATGAAAAAAACACATGATGATGAAAAAATGAAGATAAATCCAACTAAGAATATATCTTTTACAGAGATATTAGAAAAGGGAAAAACTAAAATGTAATAATTTTATTAAAATGTATTGAAACATTACAATTGTTATCTATCTTGAAGTGAAGTTTTATGTATTAGTTCTTTCATGTCCATATGGTAATATAACCCAAATTGGTCTAATGATAATCTCAAGGGATTAAACCCCAAACTATCCTCCTATAGAATAGCGGTAGAAGAGTATTGTTAAGGACATAATCCAATGAATATATGATATTACCTTATAAATAAAAATTAATTTTCAATATAACTGAAAATGAACTGTATAAGTAAGTAATAAATCCATAGAGAACTGTATAATCAATGAAATATACTCTATAAAATAAAAAAAAACACATGTAAAATCATTAAATAAAAATTTGAACAAAAAAATCTTAGTTAAACCATAATAAAATTAAACTAAAATTATCCAAAACAAAATGAATCATGTTCATTAGATATGGTCCATTGAAGGAACCTCAAATCTGATAATGTATATCATAATAATATAAATATATAAAGTTGGGGGTGATAATTAATGTATAAAAAATAGTTTTATCCAAGAAAAAATATTATATAGATGTGAATATAGTGTATTAATGTAATTTAGAATGAAGAAAATAATAATGAATGACGAAATTAACCATAACAGGGTTTTCCGACCACACATGTTCTACCCCATATCTCACAGACAAGGAATTACTCAAAATTAAAGGTAATATATATATATATATATATATATATATATATATATATTAATTTTTATGTATTTGTATATACAAAAACGTCAAAAGGTCCATCACTTACCATTCCGCAACTAACTAAATTCCCCACATCTTAATGTAGAATATCGTTTTAATCATCAATATATTTCCATAAAAATTGTATATTTTAATACATATAATTACATCATCTATGTTATAAAATAATCAACATCATCACATCATGGGATAGGGGATGGGGAAATGATCAAATATCAAGTAATATCTCAATATGAACATATTAGTTTATGGACTTTTTTTACCTAAAAAATATAACTATTTTGATATACTCATATCATAATAATTTAAATATAATATTTTATTAAAATGTATAAAAATATGATATTTATGATCAAATCTCTAGAGTTACACAAATATGTTTGGAATAAATTTCTGTGAAAACCATTAATTTTATCTACAATTTTGCATATATTTCATAAATCTAGAATCTCATAGTTTATAATATCATCAGTTTCATTAACCTATCCTATATATAATAAATGTTTTTTTGAGAAAATATACCACCATAGAATTCATATCACCCAACCACCAATAACACACCCCAAGAGAGTTGACATAACAATTCCACGCAACCTAAGAATAATTAATTTAAAAGTTATGTTTTTTATCACCAATTATATAAATTTAAATATACTATTTAATTATTGATAGAAAAGTTTTTTTGTCAACGTTCTAAGTTAGAATTATTTTTAATATTAGGGGAAGAATAATTTTTGAGATTCAGAAATCAAATTATAGGGAAATTATATTATTTTCAAAATTTACCATGTTACGAATGACTATAGTGTTTTTGATGGGAAGCTGTAATGACTGAAGGATATTCATTTTATTGGTATTTATAAGTTAATGAGTTTATATTATTGGAAGTTAATAGTGAGGTTATGCAAGACTATGTTACAAATAATTCATTGTATAGAATCTCTATGAGGATACATTATATACTATTACATACTAAATATGAAACCCTTTATTATAGTTTCTCAAGAATATAACATTTAGATGAATCTATGTATAAAATTATCTTATGAAAATATGTTTTATCATAGGTCTAAATGTCATTACCTTGATAAAAAACTCTAATAATGGAACTTTAAGAAACCTAAATGGTGCAATGTTCTGTTGAGGATGAATTCCAAATATGAAATTGGTAAGAGTGAAAAGATTGGGTGGTAATTTTGGTCTCTATAAAACCACAGTTAGTTGTAATATTATATAATTTGAACATAATCCAAGAGTTTCTAAAGGATTGAATAGTTTATTAGTCTTGTAAACTAGATAAATATTAAAAATTAAAATTTAAAAAATAATATACAACATTATCATCTTTAAAAAACATGATTATCCCTTATATCAAATCCCATAAAATTTCATGTAGTCCCCTTTTAGGTTTCTGGGGGATGTAAAATAAATAAGGGTGAGCGCAGATTCTTAGTAAGGGGTAAATGATAGGGGAATATTTTGTAACATAAACACATAACAAGTGATATAGAAAGAATAAATTAACAAAACGAATCCATAATGAACTGAAACTTAGGTTAATATATATTTATGAAAATAAATTAACACATAGATAACAATAATAATTGATATCATACTGATGGAATTTATAATGCTAAATCTCAAAACATGATTTCATGGACTTGTTTCAAGAGAAATGAATGTTATGAAAAGTGTTATACCCCAAATAAAAACTAGTATTGTCTAATGAAGCCTATATAATCATCTTAAGGCTATATAATTTTGAGTCACATCCGTCACTTGATTATGTCCAATGTATTCACCATAAGAGTCATCAAGACACTTCATACAATTACACAATGAACCACTTACTGAATAAAACTTATCTATCAATATAATGAGAAATATGGAAATTAAAATCACACCCTTTCAATAAAATAAGTTGGATTTATAAGAGATCATCCCTTAATAAACATGGAATATATGGGGGTTTCATCCAAATAACACGGAGTAACCTTATCAAGGAAATATAGTGGTTAATAGACCTAAAATGTACTAGTTTATCCATATAATATATTAATTTGATTCAATATAATTAATTGGTATGAGTTAATGGAAATAATAGTAAAATTAATCCATCATGGTTTATAATAGTGTGTGAACATTTCGAATTATATACCTTGTGAGTGTCTAGCAATGTGTGTAGTATTAGGCCCATTAATTGTTCATTAAGCTGATGATTGAGTAAATTCAAAACAATATTTCTGAGTTATAACCCAATATGAATCTGTGGTACAAGTAAATATACTTTACAATATCCATACATGGATATATTTTCAATGAAATTATACATACTTTTACATTACTAAAATAAAGGATGATTATTCACCCATGGAAATGAATGATTTTTATAATAATTTTTGTAACTATTCAATTAAAAAACACGAAGGAAAGATAATAATATAAAAATATGTGGAAATTAAATTTAATGAAAAAAAGGTAATACTATTCCTCAAAAATGTATGAATTATGCATAAGGAAATAGGTGGTGAATATAACCAAGGTTCGAAAGAATGAAAATTGAGATGGAAAAAACCCACTTATGGCTTGGCTAGAAATCCAATAAGAAAATATTAGAAATGTGATATTAAAATTTTATTTAAATACCATTAATAATTTAATTTCTTGACATAACATAATATAATGGTATTATATATACAATATAGAAAGTAAATTGGGTGCATTTAGAAAACATGTATCAAGGAGAGAAATTTGTGGCAAAAAACTCTTACATATTGTCCTGGAATTCAATCATGTAAATTAATATCATATAACATAAACATAACTATATTACTCACTAAAACATGATTCTTACTCATATCTAATTTCATTTACACTCTTCATAAAAAATAATTCTCTACTTGAATTCTCCAGAATTCTACATCAAGTGTTTATAGTTTGGGTCATTTATACTAGTTTCATTATAGTTGTTTTCATATTATATATTATTAAAAAATTTATATTTACTAGGTAATTATAGTTACTTTTAGGGAATAATTATAATAAATTATTATTTTTCAAATTCATCTTTTTATGATTTAGTCTTTATCCTTGAAGATGAAATCAATATGAAGAATGTTTTGGTTATTCATGGTGATCGAAGTTTGATTTTATAATTTATGAATTAAATATTGATATGACATATCTAAAGAAAAAATCATTATTTACACATTTATATAATATTATACTAGGAATTATGGTCCCATATTAATTCATAATATAAATTCATAGTATTGTTTAATTAAGTGGTTAAACCAACCCAAACATGAGTATACCCTTATTTAATGAATGCTTAAGAGGTGGTTTATTATAATATAGTTATAGAAATCAATATAATATTATTTATTGTTTAATTTTTGTGATATATTATAAATTAAATTATTTATAATAATAAGTAATTGATATGAAAATCTTACTTGATTTGAAAAAAGATAATCATCTTAACACTCTTATTATAAGGGATTAAATTGAAGATGATAATTTGTTTACCATATAATTACCATGTTAACTAATTTAAAAAAATATCCTTAATGATATCATAAAAAACATATTTTTCATTTATTACTATCCTTATCTCTATGCATGTATATATTTGAAAGAAAACGAGACAGATTAGTTATATGAGGTGGTATTATTCACAACTCTCAAATAATGATTTTTTTTCTTAATGGATGAGGTATATGAATTAGTAATGATAATAACATTAAAATATTAATATTTTATTATATAAATGGAAATAATATTATTATATTGGTGTGTATATATTATATTTTAAATAATATAATTTAGAAAAAAGTAAAAATTTGATAATACTCACTTCAGGGTCCTGATTTTTTCTTTGAAGTCTCATTGTAAATGTAGAAATTAGGATAATATATTGTCACAAGAATACTATAACCGTGATAAAATATTATATGGGAATTAAATAAGGTATATTTTCATTAGGTAATTGAATTTATAGTGTTATTGATGGGGTGGTGAGAGGCCCCTTCTATATATGGAAAGAATGACATGTATTGTAATTTGTTCAACATTATAATAAGGGAGACCACATTAAATATCTAATGTGTATCTAAAATTTGGAAATAAAAGATTAGGGAATATATAAGGCATTTAATTACCATATAAAATTAATTATAGATATTTTTTTATATTTTAATACCTTTACTCCTTGAATTATAACTTTTACCATTTAACATTTTACCGTGGAAACTTGTCTTTACCTAAGGTAATTTAATCTTTATGCCTAAAAATAAAGGGCTCTTTATTAGGAAATTTGGAAAAAATTATTATAAATTTGAGATAATTGTTTATTATTCAATTTATTTACGTATTAAAAATAAATTTTAATATAAAAAATGTATAATAATTTAAAAATATATAGAAAAAATAGAGTTTTAAAATATAAATCCTTTTTTTTGAAATTATAATAATTAATTTAAACTATATAATGTAAACTATAAAATAAATATTTATTCAATTAAAAGGTTTCATAAAATTTTATTACCTATATATATACTAAAATTTCATAAAGGTGTAGTTTTTGTAAAATCAATATACTGAACTATTCACATATAAATATTTTTTTAAAACAAATATCCCAAACATTTAATGTAAGATAATATATTTAAAATGAATTTAGAAATGGTCTTTATTTTCTTAAAAAATACTAAAAAATTATGAAATTAAAATTTTAAATATACTATTGAATAAAGGCTCTTTAGAGAGTGCATTGTGTGATAGTCCAGGATATGGTGTTAACCTACTAAAGTGGGGTATTAAGTATAAAATTGTCCCCCATTAAATAATTTCATTGTCAAAATTTGATTATATATAAGATATAGAAAAATTCTGTATTTTAATTAATCATAGCTTCATTAGGTTCCTAGGAATCCTCTTCTAGGTTGTGATTTCTCCAAAGGACATTAACCAAAATATTTATCTAAATTTGAAATATTTTCTCTATACGATCAATAATGTTGATTGGATCCTCATTATAAGAAAAGTTTGTCCCAATACTATTCCATCATATGTGATCACATGTGTCAGATATATCATGTATTTACTCAGTAATGAATGTCTTTCCGGACCATTTTCTCCAACGTATTATCCTATGACTGAATATCTCACTAGCACTTTGTTGATCTGTGTTACATATAGGTAGAAAATTTGATTCTCTTCTCCAAATTAGTATCTAAATAGTCAAGGATCATCAAGATAAACTCAATCTAGAACACAATTTCCTTATATAAACCCTCTATAGTGAAGGCCAAATGGTGATTCAACTCAAACTTCCATATCAAGTAATAAATATTTCACATAGACCTCTATGGGGATCTCTCTATTAAAAACATAAATATATGGATGTTATCATATAAATTATCTCTCTCTTTTTCACTTGGAACCATCAAAACCTTTGGTTCCACTATTGGAGGATCATTTTTAGTTATTTACTCATGTCGTCATATCAAAAAATGTATTTATGGAGTAATGTCTATAGAATAAAAACACATGTCTTAGGACACATAAAACATCATTATCTCATTTAGAAAAGAGGTATTCAAATAATGATTTAACAATTAATCCCTAATTTTCCACCATAATGATCAAATAAAATCACTCATCCAAGTATACTGTATACCATTAAAAATAGTAAAACAACTAAAAAAAGAAAATAATATCCTTCTATACCACTTTTTTATGTCCCATACCATATTCCAGATACCAGTTCCATGAGATGATTTTTTGCACGACCACAGGCATGCCTCCCTTTACTCTTGAGGCTACCGACTAGCAGTGAGGGTATACTATGTAATATGGGGAGACTATACCATTTTTTTAAAACAATAAAAAAATATTAAATCAATAAATAATTGAAAATTTATAAAAATAAATAATCATGATAATACCAAAACAAATAATAGACCAACTGTCACCTGATGAATCCAAAATAGTAAAGAAATATCCAAAACCAAAGTAGTAAATATGTCATGTCACATTAGTTTAATAATTTTAAAAGAAAACACAAAATAAAGACACACTAGAAACTCCCATGTGGTCCCCAACATCATATTTGGTTCCCTCATCCATAATATTTCTTGGATCCCAAATCCTCCATCTAACATAAGGCTATTTCCCTTATCCTATCCCAAAAACCTGAATTCTATTTCGTTACCGATAAGGTATCCCAAGTAGAGTGTGAGTACAAAATAGTATGCCACCACTAATAGAATCAAAAGAAACATACAATATATTATAGTGAATGTAGTTGTGTAAGGAACATAGTGCAAATAATAAAGTAAACTAATTTCACATTTAATATTGTATAATTTAACAAAAGGGCCCACAGGTTCATAGAGACACCAGAACCAATCATACCTACATCAGACCACACTGTATTATGAACCATATTCAAAGGGATATCACAATTAATTTTTATGGAATTTTAGTAGTCATTTAAATTTCCAATTTCACATTTTTACATTGGGGTCCTAGAGTAGAATTTTGGAACCTCGAGGGTTTTTGGAGAAGCAATCCATATCCCATTACTCAATGATCATGTGAAATTATATATATATATATATATCTGTGTGTGTATATATATATATATATATATATTTCTTGGGGTCATATATGAAAAATCTAAAACCCATGGGGATTTGAAGAAGTATTCCCTATCCCACAACTCATTGATCACATCATTCTAAAACATCACATAATACGGTTCCAAATTCATATCTCATTTACCAACCATTCTCATAATTTTTTCCACAACTCATTAACCCTCCAAGGTTAATCCAAACATTAATTTAATCCCATTATCAAAAATATATTAATAATTTAGTTTAATTTCTATTAACCCCTATTTCACCTTTTACAATTCATATATCACAATTTATATTTAATTGGTACACCCAAGGGGCTTCCATTCCTGAATTTCAGATAATCTCTAACGATTACAAAGGGATCTCTGAAGGGTTCTAACATATCAAAGAAACAAATCAATTAAATAAATTTAAAATTAAATCTCCAAATGATTAAATAAAAATTGTTCAATTACATACACACAATTATTATCAAGAATATAGGAATTAAAAATTATACTTCCTACCTCAAGATTGTTTATGAACACTCGGCAAAATGTACCCCTCAATTAGGTTTGTAATAGTCCAACTCACAATGGTAGAAGACATATTGGATCTAAACAAAGGACCGAGATCCAGACAAACTAGATCCCTTAACACCTATATATGTGCACCTACAATAAATGAAAAAATCATTCTTCTACAATGGTAGAGAAAGTAGGGATAGAGAAAAAACCAGACGATATTGTAATCACTTACCATGGAGGATTCAATTTGTTAATTGGATTATCAATTTTATAATGAAGGTGTTCATGGGACCTTTGAATCCTCTTTTAATCCTATAAAATTTATGGAAATTGGGTTAGGTCGTGTGAGTGAATGGAAATAAGAACTGAGGGATCGAGATTTTTTTTAATATCTGGGGTTTAATTTTCTGCTTCCTTAGTTTCCTAAGTAGAGGAGCATTGTTTTAGAAAATGTTCACTTTACCTATGTGCACCAAATCATGGGTTGAATGGTTTATCCTAAGAGGTATTTGGTTTAATAAAATTTGTGACAACCATGAAAATACCCTCTATTTGAGGGTTTATGATTTGTTGAAATAGGAGGCATGGTTTATATGAATAGAATGCTACCTACTGTGTGTCCAAATAATGGCACACAATTTACTATGTAGAATTGCACAGTTTTCCCTAACCATGTACAAACCCTACATAACCCCATGGGCTTATAAATTTCTCCAAATTCATCCCAAAAAATCCCAAATAAAAACCCAACCATTATATAGAAATCAAGAGAAAAAGGGTACCTTAAAACAAGAAGAAGACATATCTAGTAGGGTTGGGGTCTTACATGTACAAATTATTTGAAATTTGGTCAAAAACATATTGGGATTTTCTTTTGAACGTAAACCTAGATAATAGTGCAGTGTGTCCATTCATTCATTTGTTTTTGGGGAAGTAGGGGTACTAGATCTAGATATAGGATAATTTCACGCTGTGTATGTAATACATGATGTCAAAATAGTTCAAAATGTGATTCAATACATGACATGAATTTCTCTAGATGACCTCGATTAATGATGTGCATTGGGTTTTCCTAATGGAGGGACTCGATATTTATGTTATTTAAAAAACATTCATGTTTTGAATATCATGTAGCTATTTTTAAAAGGAGAATAACCCCCCTTTTTTATAGAAACCATTATTTTTTCATAAAGATGTCATGAATAAGATAATCTTCTTTGGATAATCTATTACTTTTGGTTTCTCATTCATCCATACACAGATCAATACATTCATCATCATGTTTTATTTCCATCTATAATAGCTTCAAGCTACAGTCTCCTTTTTATGGTTGATTTCTCCATCTTCAGAACTATTTTTCAATGAGATAATTTGCCATATTTTAAAGGATTTTTTCTATTTTCTGCTTTTACCCCATTAAAACATGTTTCATATGTCAACAGGGAATGATTGATCATCTTCCAACATAAGGTACTCATTCTTGTACTTTTTACAATAATGTATCTTTGAATTTATCATGATTCATTGTGTTTTGTGGATGAAACTTATGGTTATGCCTCCCAAATGAGTAATAAACTAAATTAAATGATATTACCTATTTTAATGTAGTCCAATAACCCAATGAATTAATGTCACGGGGTAACCACCCTAACATGATCTTCCCCTATGGGCATTGCGTCCATAATGAACTAAGAGCCTCATGACTTGAATTTAATTTAATCATCACTTGAGGTATGTGAAATGTCCCATGTGATGATTTTAGTGATTTTATTTAATAATATGAACTAAATGATAGCTAAAACCTTATTATTATGATAATATGAGAGATATAAAAGGTTAAAAACTTAATGACTCCTTGTAAGTGATTTAGTAAATTTATAATTAGATTTTGTAAATTAATAACAATAAAATGAGGGAAATACATGGCTTATTTTATATAATTCCTTCGAAATTCTCACCAGGTTGATGCTTTACATTACACAAGAGTGATACATAATCCCATATTGGTTTAACTTGGATGATATTGGTGGTAAAATGTTTTTTACTATGACCAAATATATACTTGTTCCCTGATGTGGTATACCTAGGATGGGCTTAGTGGATTATTCCATTTCACCATATCGAGAGAGATACATGGAATTAATCATCATGGGTCACCTTGGGCGCACTTTTATATTTATGGGTAATGTTAGTTCTCCTGGTGCCATACATGGGATTCCTATTTATGGATCACCTTGGATGGGGCCATGATGACTTTAGGTTAATTACCTTGTTTACCTTTTTACAAAGTCATAAAAATCGTAATTTATGAAAGGCAAGGATGTGTTCACCAAGATAGAGAACATATTTTGATAGGGTCTATATTTACAATTGAATTTTATGATTTCCTAGATAAGATTCCTTGATTTTTTTCTTGGATAATATATATATATATATATATATATATCTATTTATTATATCACTGCAGGTTAACCTCGGTTCATATACATATGGCTTATGTCAAAGTAGGGAGTGTCGGTCAGGTGTCCCATGAGGAACTTGGACTGAGGTGTTTTATGTATTTATAAAATTATCTTTATCTTTACCCACACACTGCTCATTTTATATGCACATACTACAATGTTCTAGAAACCGTTAATAGTGACTCAAGGAGTTTATCTCACACCCTATTCATGTAGACCATGTTAGTCAAATAGAATTCATGACTGCAGGTATACGTATAGGGAAGAGTCTAGATTTTTATGTTTGATTCTCAATATTAGGGTGGAATACGAGAGCAAGGGATCGATCCCATGCCTACGATTCTAGTGGAGACATATTTTTATGTTTTTTCCTTTTTATTTAGCATGTTTTAAAATCATATAACCATATATCTTGGGTACTTCCATTTTTATAACATCATGACATAACATCATTTTGGTATCTGATATTGATTTACCTTCTACATGTTTATTTATCAAGATGATTTATTATTATTGTACTAGTTCCTATTAATATTTTTTATTCTTATAATTATTTTTTATCTTTTTGATACACTCATATTTAGAGTGAATATTCTCCCCATAGACAGACCATAGGTCCTCATTTCAAGTAATAATCCTTCGGTGTATGAGAAGGAGTACTTAAGGTTGTATGGCCAACAAGCTTGAGGAATTGATCATTTGATTCATGGCTATGAGGCTACAAAGTGTTATTAATGGGGGTTTCCTTTTAAATTATTGTTTTGGTATTATAAAAAATACTAATAACGTTTAATAATTTATTAATGTGCATGTGACTGGGAGTAACTAATCCTATTATAAAGAAAAAATTCAAATTACCTAGGATAGGATATTGTTGTTTTGGTTTGTTACTAATACAGATGTAATGAATTCACCATTAGGTGACACACATGTTTTCTTATGTTATTATTGTTGAGATTACTAATATGAAATTTTTTATCTTTTTCTTTGTATATAATGGAGGTATCATTTCATTCATTATTACAGGAACTTGAGGATTAACATGTATTGAATTATTCCATTCCATATAATAATATCTTATTGCTCACATTACCTATATTACCTATGAGTATCATATGTTCCTTGATTATTATAAATTGAACTGCGATAATTCTTTAGCAGGGAAAAAATTATTGGATTAATTAATGCATATAAATCAATGTAAATAGGGGTTTCCCATATATATTGATGATTAACACATAATTAACCAATTACATCCTATTTGATCCCCGAGCCATTGGTTTTATGTGATGAAAAATTATAAGAATTTTATTACATGAATTTCAATTGTAATATATGTATCATGTAATTATATAAATTTAGAATAGTAATTAATTTAATCAAATAATTTTTTTGACCTATTATATCTTGATACCGAATGTAAGAGAAAGGAAATAGTTACTTGAAATAATATTATATAGGGATTCCAGTTGAAAATTAATGGGTGTTTTCCTCAATACCTTTTAATTGAACCTCCATATACTATAAACCCTATGGTGTTATATGATACCTTGACCCCGACACGACCTTAGTAGTGTGAAATAAGAAGAGTCTGTTGTGACTTCGGTGACCTTTCTTATCACCTAGACCTTTCATAGAGAGTAGTAAAAGATGTGTGATTCATTTATAAGAGGGATATTTACCTATTATATTTGTTTATCTATGATTCTTGTATGTTCATAAATTTTATATGAGGCATATGTTAAAATTTTATAGCTATGCTGCCATGAATTCCTTACTTCATGTACTAGGAGGGCTGTGACAACCATGCTTAGGAGCTGCTGGGTCCTGACCCACCAACATTACCACTTCTAGTTCAACTAGAAGAACCTCATGTTATTTTTCCACATGGAGAAAATGATCAGTTACAAGAGATAATAATTAATTCTATACAAGGTGCTCCACGACCTACCCTTTCTTTTTCTATGTTGATGCAAGGGTTTCAACATTAGGATCCTCTGAACATCTTAGGGGATGGTGGTTCTTAGGCCACACAATCTTGGTCAGAGGCCATGTTATCTATATTCAGGAATTTTGATATGCATATAGCGTGGTGGGTTAATATCACCACCAATATGCTTCATGAATCTGCTAAATATTTGTGGGATATCATCACTTAGGATAATCATCATTAGGGTATGGTCGAGATGGACATCTATACAACCTTATATGATTTATTTTTTCCCTTAGATGATAAGAGAATATCATTCTAGGGAATTTATTCACCTATAGAAGGGTTCTATTTCCATTATGGAGTATTCATCTCATTATAATGGGAATCAGCATTTTGTGCTGACACTTGTTAGGGATGAGTTGACGAATGTGAGAGGGTTTGAGTATGGTATTTCAAACAGCGTCCGGTTATAGGTGAACATATTTTGATTGAACACCATTTTAGAGATACTAAATAAAGCCCTTATCCCTGATCCTAGCCTTTGGGAAGTGGGAAGTGTGAATTAGGGTGGTTTAGCACAATGGATGTGGCGAATATCATCTAGAACCCGAAAACATCTCATTGAGTTTATCATAGTATCATAACGATCCAGATGGCATGCACTGGAAATTATATAGTGGTTTATCATTATTATACAGCAGACCAAAAGAAGCCTCAATGTTCTAGGTACCCAATGGTGTTCCAATATTGAGGTAGTTGGGGTCAGCTTTAGTATTTCTACTGAATTTTCCTTATTGTTTCTAATGAGAAGGGATATGTTCCAATACCACTTTTGGGTATAGGATCAATAACTCCACATCAGGAAAGGAGTTGGACTACTAGTAACTAATTTTGTTAAGGAAGTGATTGTGTCTATGAAATTCATGTTCCATACATTCATTACTAGTAGAGAAATTACAGTAATGTTAGTCAGTTCCCAACAACATTATTATCATTTTGAAGCGGTTTTTTAGAGAGGTTTATTAATTCTCATCTAAATTATTTTTAAATAAATTAGTGGTGGTTTTTAATAATACACCATGAAACATGTTTTTTTACAGCAACCAAACTCCTCTCCTCCAGACTCACCCAACTCCCCTAAGACCCCCAACCCCCGCGACCCCCCAAAACCCTAGGACACCGGTGACCCATGTGACCTCAGCGACCCCAGTAACCCCCCGAATCCCTCACCGTGCCTCGCCATCCCTCATCGTGCCTCATCGCCCATCACGACCCCTGTGACCCCCTGATGCTCTAAGATCCCTCAAACCCCATGACCCCAACAATCCCCCAAATCCCTAAAAGGATCTCGCTTCCCCTCACCGGACCTCGCCACCCATCTCGACCCCTCACCGCGCCTCACGGCCTATCACCACTTGTATTTTATGAATAATTTCAAAATTTTTCACATGTGATGTAATATTATTTCATATGTTTAAATTTTTGGAATGTTTTTTTTCAGGTGGTGTGTTCAATTAAAGAATATGTTTTAATGGGGTGTGAAACTATATTGATTATGAACCTATAACATTATTGATATAGATATAATTTATGTTATACTTTTATAACTTTCATTGAAAATCCAATTATATGACATGATACAGTTATGGTTCCCATTAGAAAGAATAATATATTAATGTTATTATTCTCGATATCTATATTATATTCCATATCAAATATTTTACATGGACTGATCCCTAGTTTCATCATTAAAAATTTAGTGATATATAGTTCTTATCACATTGGCTCCTGTTATTTTTACACATGGTTGGTAAATTATGTAGTCCAACCATGTGAGGAGGGGTTTTTAATACAGTTCTTATCATATGGTTAACTCATGATTTGGTGAAATAGGAATCAAAACCATACAACCATTAAAAAGTGTAATATTATTATTTTCTCTTATGATTTTATAATCTAATACCGCTCATTCCCCCCCCATTTTTGGCTAGTATCCCCTCATGCTTAACCCTCCCCTCCTCCCTCTCTTCCATGGTGTGATCTTACTCATCACTTGTCTGAATTGAATGTCATCTAAGGTGTTTGTGAGCCTAAGGTAAATCTAAAACTCCATCTCCATCCCTTAGTCTCTTATCTCACCATTAAGGGAGCTATTTCCATTTATTCATAATATTCCCTATTTCCATGCCATTTACCACTTTTTGTTCCTACTCTAGCTTGAACAAAAGGTTGATATTATAGGAGTGGAAGTCTATAATTATAAGGTAGGTGGTCCTTAAATTAAACCCATAGTTTGATATTTTTTTATTCATGCATTTTTTGTCATACCGGCCTATCCATGTATCATCCTAGTTCAAATTTAATGCTTTAATTTACATTTTCCTTAGTTAAACACCCCCTTTCACATTCCATGAATCATAGAAAAATGAAATTACAAATGGAATTCCATAATGATGAATTGAACCTGGAATTTTACAATAAAATGGTAATCCATGTTCTATAAATCGTAAGTGGGTAATATTAAAGGGATAAATCTGGTTGAAAAAATGACCTTGCTTTGTATTGGTATCATTATATTCCTCACTATGTTTTTGGGGTTTAAAAAAAATGTGATATAAATCAATGGTTATGAAACATAATTTCACAATCATTAATGTTTTAAATAGAATTTAAGTAATTATAAATCATTATGAAATGAAGGGTGAATCTAAGGAGAAGCCTAAGATTGGGATGTGACCCTTATGTTGGGCCTAATAAATTGATAAGTGTTAGAATATAAAATTATGAATTGTTATTAACATGGTTTTATGAAATTAAATGTGGATATTATGATTTTATGTTGACATTAAAAATTGGTAAACCTTGGGTTATGAAGTTGGAGATAAATGTTATGATGTGAATGGATAGATTGTGAATTTAAATGAAATTTTAAACTAAATAAGTAAATGTTAGAAATGTGAAATGGGATCTGTATTATAAAAAGATGTAAAAGGGTTAGATCAGAATTGATCATAATAAATGATTTTCTTATATGTATTGCTTTGGAAATTTCCCATCAGGTAGTCTTGATTCTAAAAATGAAAACACCCTAATAATAAGTGTTGAGTTATTATAAGAAAATGATATCATAGATGGTATTGAGTTACAATAATAAAACACCCTCTTAGGTGGTGTTGAGTTACTAAAAGAAAATTCCTTTGTAGGTAGTGTTCAGTTACTACATGAAAATTCTCTCATAGGCAGTCTTCAGATACTAAATAAAATAACCATAAGTGTGGACATTATATCGTGGTTGGAACAATCTATGCGATGTGCTCATAGAAACCCAAATAATGGATAGATAAGGTAGGACCAATTAGGGTAACGAGCCTATGGATCAATAGTGGTAGATATAAGACTCAGTTGTCATCACAGAGCCTGAGAGTTATTTGTTATTTACTTCCGTTAATTTTTTTTACCACTTCTACATGTATATTATTATAGTCTAGTTATAGTTTGAAATATCATTGATGGTGGCCTATTTAATTATAGTCACACCTTTCTCAGGATAACATGGAATTTGGTACCCAAGTTGATACTACATGATTATAGGATTGGGTTTGGGAAAGGCTCAATGCATGATGATTGAAGTACTAGGAAAAATCATGGGAGTGTGGGAATAGGATTGGACTTGGGACTATATTCAAGGGTTTTCCTAGTTTTTTCTGTTACAATATTGGATTCTGATGTATATGATCTTCTAATAATGTATTCATTTCCTAACATGTAGTGTATAGTTCATTTGTTATAGCATGGTTTGTTTTTTTATTATCTCTCAATTCTTTTATAGATATTTTTAATTTTCATTCTTTGGTTTTCTAGTGGGTGGGTTCATTATTTACTATTTGTATTTATATACGAAACCCTTATTTAATATATTTATATTTTTTTCAACTATTATATATAAATATATTTCCAAATTAGTAATATTTGTGTTTTTTAATTTTGTTAATATTGTGTAGGAAAATTCTCATATACATGTTTAAAAGATGTATCCCATTACCAAGGAACACACCTTAGTGTGCTATGGTTTTGGAAGGGTTTTTAGATTTTGAACTTTCCAATCGATCCATTTAAGGGACAATGATATTTACATGTCCTAAATTTATATTTAGAATATAGTTGAATAGAGATTATGTTGAAGAAATTCCCTGATCAATATTTGAGTTGGATTTGGCATAGAGAATTGAATGATACAGAAAGGTTGAGGACTGATGTCAATCCAGATAATGAGCTCCCAACTTTGCCTATAATGGAAATGAAAATGACAAATTTTATAAATTATTTATTCGAAATCCCAAGACCCCACCATCAACATCAAAACATATCATAACAACCAGGTGAGGGTGCTCTAAATAGAAATTTGAGAAGTGATGTTTTTGAGACTGTTGGGAAACATGATCAAGATTGTAACATATCATTAGATCCTCCTCTTGATTCTATGGAGTCTAATGTAAGAGAAAACTTCACTATGGAAAATACGTTTCATGGTTTAGTTGTTGATGGAAATCAAGATTTTTATGTTGGATGTTTGAAATATTCAAGCATTCTTTTTTTTTCTGAAATTGTACCATATCAAATGTCTATGTGGAATTACAAATAAGGAAATGTCCATGATATTGGAATTTTTATCTAATGAATTTCCTGAAGAAAACATCCTCGAGTGTTTTTTTGCAATGAAAATCGTTGTTAACAGGAATTTTCTGAATTATACAAAAATACATACATGTCCCAATGATTGTATGCTTTATTGGTGAGAGAATTCAAGTATGATGGATTGAAAAAAATGTTATTCTTCCAGATGGAAGTCAATGGGTGATTTTGGAAGTCTGAATCAATATACGGCCATGATGAAGAAGAAGAAAAGGAGCACTCCTATAAATTTTGTTCATTCCTTTCCTTTTAAATCCTCGATTGCAAAGATTATTCATGTCATTGAAAACTGTCAAAAACATTTAGTGGCATTCTGTAGATAATAAAAATGACGGGTTAATTAAAAATCCATGAGATTCACAATCACGGGAGATATTTGATTCATTATAGTCATATTTCATATCTAATCCTAGGAATATTTGATTGGGATTTTTTGCCAATGGATTCAACCCATTTAGGAATTTGAGTACAAGTTATTGCATTTGGCCAGTTGTTTTGATCCCTTACAATCTGCCTCCATGGATGTGTATACAACAAAAATATTTTATCATTTCGATGATTATTACTAGAAACAATTTCCTAGAAATGATATTGATATATACATACAACCTTTAAATGAATAATTACATGAGTTATGGAGAAATGGTTTTGAGAAATATGATGCTCCTTCAAAAACAAAGTTCAAAATGCATCCTTCTTTAATATGAACCATTAGTGACTTCCCCAGACTTGGGAATTTATCTATTTGGAACTCTTAGATGGGTTTGGATTGTCCTATTTGTAACATTGATCTTGAGCCCCAATGGATACCTCATAATAGAAAATGGTGATTCTTGTGCCATCGATGATTTATCGATGCATCTAATTTATTTCCACTGAACATATAAAAAATTAATGGTTTCACTGATCATAGAACACCTCTAAAGTTGTTATGTGGTTCTGAAATATTGGAAAAACTTGAAAATGTTGAAACAGAATTTGGGAAGGTACATCATTTGAATGATAGTGTGAAATGAGTTCGAAGTGCATCGTCAAGTGAAATCAGAACACAATAATGGAAGAAAAAAGTATATTCTTCAAACATCTATATTAGAAATTTAATTTGTTGTAGCATAATCTTGATGTAATGCATATTAAGAAGAATTTCTGGGACAATTTAATATTCACATTACTTAATTAGCATGGAAATTCAAAGGATCATCTCAATGATCAGATAGACTTACAAGTAATGAACATAAAACAAGATCTCTGGCCAGATGATAATGAAATGAATGCTCTAACAATTATTGAAATGAAAAATCGGGATAAAGATACATTAATTTGAATTTTAAAGAATGTGATGGTATTTGATGGGTATTCAAGTAACATATCAAGTTGTGTTGACTTAAACAATCATTGGTTACATCGATTGAAAAGTAATAATTCACATATTTTGTTACAATAGTTACTACCACTGGAATTGCATACATTATTACCTAGAAAAGTAATGGAAGTTTTACTAAAATTATGTACATTATTTAGAAAACCATGTGAGAAATATCTATATCTATTTGATCTTGAAACCTTCATGAGAGGGTTTTATTGAAACTTTGTGTAATGGATATGTTCTTTCCTCCATCGTTTTTTACTACCATGGTACATTTAACTATGAATTTGGTTGAGGAAGATATATTAGGAGGCCCTGTACACTATTGATGAATGTATCCAATTGAGAGGTACATTATTTATATTTTTCTCAATTAAGGAAAAAATTCTTTGTACATAATTAAATTCACAATTTTGTTAGTTTATTTTATTTCACAGATATCTTAGGAATCTGAAATCATACATGAGAAATAAAGCTGAACCAGGGGAATTTATTGTTTAAGGATATTTGGAAATAGAGTGTTTTACCTTTTGTTCTAGATATTTGGATAATATTGAGACAATATTTAATCGAGTTGGATGTGTTGATGACACATCGAATCAATATAAAATACATGGGGAATCAAAAATATTTATTTCTATTAGCCAATCAGTTGGGAGGACCATAAATATTACACTAACAGAAGCCAAATTTTTATAGGCACACAGATATGTGATGCTGAATAGTGAAATTGCATATCCACTTATTGAAGAGTTGAGGATACAAACAAAGAGACTAATGAGAGGCCAACCACGAAATGAGAAATATATAATGAAATTTTTTATTAAAGATCTTGTATAATGGTTTTCACGATGTGTAAGTTTATAAATATTACAATAAAAAATATATTAGGTTGACACATATATTTTGTGAATCTAATAATGTATATTTTTAAAATCATGAATGATGATACTCGATAATATTTGTTGGTTTATATAAATTTTCTTTCTCAAGGTCCTCTAAAACAACTTAGAAAGTTCCACATTTATAATGTGAATGGATTTCAATTTCATAAAGTTGATTGAGAAGAGTTTCTGAAAACACAGAATAGTGGTATATTTATATTTTCTAAAGTGGGGTAATATAGAATGCTGACTGATATTATTGAATTAAGCAACCACAAACATTTTTCAGTTGTTTTATTCAAATGAAATTGGGTTGATATTATCAGAGGTGTTAAAAGATATTCCTTGAAATTTACTTCTATGAACTTCCCTCTCTAGATGGATGTTAGTGATCGTGAAATTCATGATCTGTATATCTTATCATCACAATAGAAAATGATATATTATTTGACTAATGTTGTGGATGAAGGGTGGAGTGTAGTCTCTCATGTAAAAAAATATATTTTTAGGACATGGGTATTGAAGTGGAATATTTGACCTCTAACATTGAATCTCATCAACTACAATAAGAGGTCTTGTTTGTCCATTATGATATTGAATATATTAATCTAGAATGTATGGATGAAGTGGATGAAGTAATGGAGAAGGAAACTGACCAGAATGAATGGAGAAATGATTATATGTACAGTTATTCATTTATTTAGTAGATACTAATTTTATTTTCTTATAATTCATTATCATTATCATGTATATTTTTGTTTTTCAGTACTCTGTATATGTTATCTTATTTAAATTTTTTTCAGAACAATATTTTGAAATATTTTTTCGCAACATAATTTTATTTTATTAAATGACAGGAATGACATTGAGGAAGTATTATACTATTTCATTGACCATTGCAACAGATGAAGACCCATCTGTCTCCCTCCATAGGAGATCTGAACCACCATCCACTTTCCCCTACACTATCTCCCCTTGCACCATATCTCACACCATCTTCGAGCTTCCCTTCAGTAGCTAAGTCATCGCCTCCACCTTCAGGAGCATCAAAAGTGAGGGAGCGGCGTGCCACTTCTAGTTTCTCATTAGGATACTAGAGGGTGACTGCTATTTGTACAAATTTTAATATGAATGAATATATTGCACTTTTTTATACAAACTATTTATTCATTAATGATGGAAACAATGAAAGTATAGAGAAAAATATAAAAATTTCAGATGTATGGAATCTGACTGGAGAAAATATAGTTTTCCTATTTTATTCATATGGGGTCCCTACGGATGACTCCATAGGATTACTTGGCCAGATTATAGGCCAGCTGGTGGTGGTGCCGATTTCCTTTCCTATTTTGTATGATGATTGGAGATAGATATATGATTTTAAGATTTCATTGATGGATTTATATCAAAAGACATCTAGATCTTTCCCCCGTGGTATTCCATCGACTGGTGGTGAGTTAGTAAATCAGAAAAATTCAAAATCATTTAGTTTTCAAAAATTTATTTTTGTAGGTTTAAATATAAATATACAACAGTATTTAATTTTCAATACAATGTTCTTAAAGGTGGTAGAAGGAATTAGAGATGGAGGTTGAGAGGGTGATGAGTTTTGTTCATCATTAGACATTGATTAGTTGTATTTTTGATATTTTGGAAAAATATGGTAACAGTTTATTGGTATACATATGATGTGTGGAATAGAGTTTCCACCAAATTTATTCATGACCTTACATTTTCATGATTTCCCATGTTTCCTTTTATTTATTATGATCCTAGTCTTATAAATACACTAGGAATTTATGATCCTTATGTTGTATTAATGGATATTTATATTAATAAATCATATAATAATGTGCAAAAATATCTAGGTTGTTATAACTATGGTGTATGGGATCAGGATGAGGTTTTGGGGCTATTTCAAAAATTATTAAAATGTCTCTAGGTATATTTTCATACATCTTAGAATTCAAACATGGAATCTTTGAGGATTATTTATTGTCATGAATAATTTTTTTATGATTCGTTTTTTCTAAATTTATTAAGTTTGTTACCCAAGGATGAACAATCAAGATTCTTGATGATTTTCACAGGAATATCATGTTTTGTAATTCCCTTAAACTTGTTTTTATTTGATATCCCTTCTTTATTAAAATTTTATAGTATTCTATTCTCATGTTTTATAATTCACATGTGGTCACTCCCAAATATCCTTTCCTATTATTGAAAATAGTTTTGATAATAATTTACATATATTGGTTGAACACTTTACTGTCTTGGTCCTGTTAAGGTAGAGGTATTTTCAACTTCATTAGTAGTATAATAAACCACTATCACTTATCCTTATAAAATAGATCTATCGTATTTATCATTTTATTATGATGAAACATCTTCTTTACTCAATAGGTACATCTTTCAAATTTTCTTCTTCTCCTTATTTTTTATTTGTCAATTTTATGGAAGAAACAAAATTCTTATCAATGTCAAATCATTCTTATCTAAAACTATAATTTATCATAAATCATGAAAGAAACTTCAAACATTAAAAAGGGAATAAACTTCTACTATACAACCTGAGCAGATATAAACCTACAATCTAATACCAATTTATAGGATCCAAGGAGGGATATGATCAATACTTAGAGAGGAATTGAATTAGTGTTGGAGTCCAATTAATAGTTTTTAATCCCTATTAACTTTTACTTTTTCACATTTAGGTGAGTGATTCAATTATTCACTCAATCACTTAATCTTTTTTTTATTTCGATCAACACAACCCAATACACACACCCAAGAGACACAAAGATTTACAAGTTTCATGTTTCAAAAAATATTCTAGTCCTTGACATTATATATAATTTCACCAAGATTATATGATCCACCAGTGTCATGATATGAATACAATAGGGAACATTTTATATATGTATCCATATATGGTGCATACAACACTTGAAATTATTCAACTGTATCATTATACTGTCATCTTAATAGTATCATAATTGTAGAGAAACAAACAAATATCCCTTCACCAGTACAACATGATATAGGTATTGAAAAGAGGTAGAATGAACAATTGGTTCACAATTTCCCAATTTGTTCTCACGAATTGTGCGATCACCATCCAAGATCAGTGGAATGAGAATGGATGGCACACAGTATGGATAAATGTTTTAAAAAAACAATGTTCTATATTAAACAGTCTATAAATGGAAAAAATTTACCTCTATCCTTATTTCTTTTCACCCTATATTTATTTCTCCTTTTTTCCTCAAGGGTCCCCTACCCATGCTCCTCCTATCCACTCCTCTCAAAGGGTTGGATTGATCCCCATTATCCGATGTTGAATTCATCCTCTGTCAAGTCAGTTGTATATCACTTAGTGAGTCTTGTAATATTTATTTCTTCTTTCTACATTTACCTCCTCTCTAGCTGAATTATTTTGGTGAAACTAAATTCACTTGATTTATAATATGGAATAGATCTACACATGGCATCATTCGTTTTTAAAACTAAATTAAAATCAATGTATTAGTTACAAATTGAAAGAAACTTTTTTCCACTTTACAGAATACAAAGGATGGGATCATAGGTTGTTTCTACTTTGTGCGTCAGGGGTGATACATGTTATATCATGTATGATAACACTATTTGGGTTACTTAGCATTATATGTGTAACACTGGTTCCAAAGGGGGAACACATGGATGGGCTCAGTGTCATGATTATTATAACATTCAATGAGAGATATTCAGACAAGTGTTTGTTGATTTGAATGTACCTTTTCATAAAAAAATGTTGGTTTCCTTATATTTCTTTGGATGTAGGATGTATGTGCATGTGCAATTAGAATGGTTTTTTTCAGGGAACTAGTACTTGGGATACATAATCGGCTCTGATTTTTTTGTAAATCTATCTTTAGCAACAGTTTAAACCACAACTATGTAAATGGATAATATTTAGTGGTGGTTAAAAATTCCACAATAATTTGGTATTTTAGTATCAGCAGTGGTTCAAACAACCACTACAAACAATAATTTTGCGGTAGTTAAATCCACCGCTATACACTTTTCATCTTATGGTTTCATTTCACATCAATTGTCTTGGTTTTTGTGGATGTTGTCCTGGAGAAAATGAAAATATTTGTTAGAGGTGGTGTAAACCACCATAGGAAAAAATATTCCACTGGGAAAACCGCACCTAAAACCACAAAAACCACCTTGAAATACATTCAATACGATGATTCCCATAAACTACCACTAAATTGAAGAAACTACTGCATATTGTTTGTTGATACACAATTCAGCAGTGGTTTTGGAAACTGCCTTAGTCGAATATTGTGATGGTTTAAACCACCACCATATAAAAAACTTCTTCTATGTTGTGATTTTCCTGGAGTGGGTTTCATTTCATAATCATGGATCTAACATATATATGAAGTGTATCCTACTCTAAAGGAGTAGATTCCAAGGAATTACACTATTTGAGGTACTATTTTAGTAGCCTCAAATTTAGTCTCAAGCTTATTTCCTATGGTTCATCACACACTTTTTTACCTACAACAATCATGAAGAGCCTTGTAAAATAAATAGAGCACATTTGGGGTACTATGACCTTTGATACTCCTTTGGTTGCGCGATTAAATATTATACACTAGTGCATGGATTTCCATCTTTAAGTGGGTGGATATTCCTTTCTTTTGAATCTTTTTATCCTCAAAATGATAGGCTTTCACTTCATACCAAGGATGGACTAGTTAGTTACACACCACAACCATAATGATTTTTATCCCTGTATGGTGTCTTTTAGATAACTCAATGGTAGTACCCATGTCTGTTAGGGGAAATGGGATATCCAACCAAGTCAACATGGACCATAACTTCATGATTTGAGTTGATTGAAAACCCAAATAGCTGGTATCTGAATGATAAATCCCCGAATACAACATATCATGTTTTATCCTATGGTGCATCGTTTCAAGTAGGTTTTACCTAATGACTCATATGTATTACGTCATGTGAGAGAGGTGGAGTTCACCATCAAGCTAGTGTCAGGATTAGAACTGGTGCCATTCCTCTATATAGGATGTCAAATATTGAGCTATAAGAACTCAAGAAGTATCTAGAGGATTAGGAAGCAATGGGATTTATCCAAATGATTACTTCACTATGGGTTTCACCTATCATCATCCCCAAAGAGGTGGATGATAGTCTCATACTTTTCATGGATTTTCCTCAGTTTAACTATATTATGGTTAAAAATCGGTATCCCCTACCTCCTATAGATGACCTTTTCAACCATATATGAGTTTAAATAGCTTTCTCCAAGACCAATTTGAGTTCGGGATATAATATTTTTCATGTGATACCATCATACATACCACATATAGAGTTCTAGAGTAGAAACAACTTATACAAGTATATGGTTATGTTTTTTTCCCTATGAAAACACCAACAGTTTTCATGTCTCTAATTATTTGAGTTTTCCACTTTTATTTAAATTATTTTGTGGTATGTTTTGTGGATGAAATATTGGTGTACTATCCCAGTAAACATGTCCATTAAAAACATATTGAGTTCATATTAAGTATCTTAAAATACAACTATCTATATGATAATATTACAAAATTACACTTTTGGATCAATAATGTTAGCTTATTAGGTGAATATATTTTAGAGGTTGGAGTCTTTGTTGACCTAGAGAAGGTGATCCCCATAGTTTCCTTGGATAATACCAAGAATTACTTTTACTTTTGAAGTTTCCTAGGACATGAAACCAATAACAATAATTTCATTCACTGAAGTACCTCTCATGGACTTGACTAAGAATGTTGAGATATCCTTATGGTCTATAACTTGTGAAGAATATTTTCAAACATTATAGGGGATACTAACATCAGTGTTGTTATTGATTAATTTAGATCTAGACAAGAGTATATCATTTATTAAGATATGTTAGGAATCAGGATAAGGGCCTTTCTGGTGTAGGTATATCAACTTGTGTTATACAGGTCCCATAAGTAAATACCACTTGAGCATAATTACCCTACACATCACATTGATCTATAAGATGCGGTTCATGCTTTATGATATTGGAGAAGTTATCTACTATGAGAATAGTTTTTCATTTTCATTGACTATAAATGTATTAAATACATTTCCATAAAGCGTGACAAGAATCACAAGAAACACGAGTGGGAATAATACCTACATTCATTCAACATTGATCTCTTGAATAAACTTGTAAAGGGAAATTAAGTGGTTGAAACCCTAATCTATGAGACATAGACATAGGCCATCCAAGAGGCTATTAGTGAGTGGATGTTGATGACCCTATTTTCTGAGATTCACCAAGAGGTTTAGGAATACTATGTGAAGCATTTTTTGCAGCTTTGGTAGTAGAATCTTCCCTACTAGAGAAATTAAGGATCATATAACTCTCAGACTTTGAGGGACTTGTCCTAAGAGAGAGTGTCATAAGAGAGGACCCACCAACTTATTGGGCTATCAATGATAATGAGATATTTAATTTTCATGGACATGTTTGGTTATTATCATACATAAAATATGAATTGATTTTGGAATACCATGCCTTCGTTTGGGAAGTACACCATAGGATTACCAAGATGTACTAAGATATAAATCATAAGTATAGGTGGATGAGTATGAAGAGGTGGATTGTTGGTTTTATCACATAGTTTTCCACCTATCTGTAGGTGAAGGAAGAGTACTAGTTGGATTTAAGACGTCTATAGCCTTTATTAATTATTTAGTGGAAATGAGATGATGTCACCAAGGATTTGGTGATGGTATTATTGAGAACTCCTAATGGCATGGATGAAGCATGGGTGATCCTAAAAAATCTTACATAGTTCACACACTTCATACCTTTTCAAGATAACTTCTCAATAGATATGTTCATAAGGCTTTATATATGGGAGATTGTACTCCTTCATGGTGTTACCATTTCTATCATATCAGAGAAAGATGATGGATTTACATCACGGTGTTGTTATGGGATTAAAAAGGTAGTAGGTTCATAGGTTCTCTAGAGTAAAACATTTCAGCCTTAGGCTAATAGTCAATCCAATCATACGATACAAGTGTTAGAGGACATGATTTGTGCATGTGTCTTTTATTTTGCAGGTTCTTGGGTGAAGTACCTACATATTTTTTATTTTTCCTACAATAAAATTTTAGAATAAACTATTTATATGGATCATTATGAGTACCTCTATAGTAGGTCATGTCATTCACCCCAATATAGGTTAGAAGAAGGTGAGAGAGTGATACTAGGACCTAATATTACTCTAGAGAGTTTAGAGTATGTTAAGATTATTTGGAAGTGTATGGATATAGCTTAATCCATGTATAAGTATTCTAAATATCATCACTAGCGAAATCTGGAGTACAATGTGGGACATTAGTTATTTTTGTGTGTTTCCCCTAAATTGGTTCATAAATATATGAGAAGATAGGGAAAGCTATCACATAGTTATTTTTGGACATTCGATATCATAGAGGGATTCATGCCATTAGCCTATTTTTTGGATTTAACTCAAATGTATCAGGTTATACAAGAAATATTACTTGTATTGAAAAATAATAATTATTAATCTGACCCATCTCATTCGTTTGATCCTGAGGATATTGATCTAGAGAAAGATACATCATTTGTGGAGCAGCCAATACATATCATTGATGGGATCATAAAGGATCAATGAGGTATGCCAGTTTGTCTAGTATGGGTGATATAGAAGCAAGACCATGTGAAGGATGAGACTTGAAGAGAGAGGATGATGTGAATACTCTGTGTCAGGATATTTTCTTATATTAAGTATTACACTCCTTGGAAGGGAAACATGGAGATGAGTTTTTTTAAGGAGGTGACGTTGTAACGTCCCCAATTTTTAGAAAGGCACATTTTTTTAAATTTGATTGCACCACCATTTAGATTTTATTTTGAGCATAGAACCTCAATAAATTTGACTTGAGTCCAATTTTGTGATTGTTTTTGGGGAAGAAAGTATGTTGGTGTAATGGAGTTTTCTATATGATAAATTAACATCCTATATGTAATGCATGATGTGGAAGAAACTTAGGATGTCTATTCAATGCGTGATATGTATTTATCCATGCTTACCCAATTAATAACATGAAATGGTTTTTCCCTGGGAGAAATAAGATTTAAAAGATGTGAAAAATATTCAGGTTGTGAATATCTTGTGGATTTTTTAATGGGGGGGAACAACTGCTCTTTTTTGACAAAAAACATTATTTTTCTCCAGCAACAGCCATGAAAGGACTCCTCCTCCACACCTAATCAAGGATTTATGGTTCCACTCTTTTTCATACATTTATCAAGACACCATTCATCACATTTTTTATCTACCAATAAAAACATTGATCCTATATCTCATTTTCTTAGTTTATTCGTTCATCTTCAGCACTATTTTGGATTGAACTAATATGCCCAAATTTTATTTGTTTTCCATAGAATTCCATTTTCAACAATTCTATCACTTTTTAATGCCAAAAACAGATAAGGGGTCTTCAATTAATATAGGGTAGGTGTTCTAGTTATTTTCCAAAAAATAATAATTGTATTTATCATGATTAATTGTGTCACATGCCAGACTATTCTGCGGATGCCTTTTGAATGTTTAATAAACTAAATAATATTACATTCCATTGTTTAATATAGTCCTAGAAACCTATTAATTAACATCATGGAGTGACAAACTGAATTAAATCCACACCTATGGATGTTACTTCCTTTAAGGCATAATATCCTCATACCTTGAATTTAATTAAACCAAAACTTATGGTGTGTGAAATATCCCTTATGAAGCTTTTAATGATTTTCATGAATGTTTTGAAATATATACTAGCTAAACCCTTATTTTTATGTCAATTAAAGATATATATAAGGTTCTTGACTTAAGTACTCCTTGTATGGGCTCGTTGAGCATTATAATTAAAGTTTTTAATGAATCTAAATACACTAGAAGTGATATTTGGATTCATTAATAGAATAAATTAGATGGGATCACTAAGGGGATTCTTTACCTTACCCATGTGTGATACCTATTTAACTAGTAGTTTAATATGGAAATTAAAAGTGGGAAAATGTATGTACTATACAATGAGATATACTTGGTCCCCTAAGTGGTATACCATGGATGGGATTAGTGGGTTATGACTTTTTACCATAATGAGAGTGATACTTAGGATTCATCTTCAAAGATTACCTTAGACCAACTGATGATTATGGGTAATGATATTGGTCCTGGTGAGATACTTGGGATTCCTATTTATCGATTGACTTAGATTGTTTTGTGATTCCTTTTGATTAAAACCCACATTTTCATTTTTAATAATTGACATGTAATTGTAATTTATGAATTGTAAGGTTTTCTACAGAAGCCTAAAGAATATTATTGATTTTTTTCTATATTTACACTTGAATTTTATGATTACCTAGACAAGATCCCTTATATAAATTATAGAATAATATATATATATATATCTTTATATTATATCTGCATAGGTCGACCTTTGTATATAGATATTTTTCCTATGACGAAGTAGGTAATGTCTATTAGGTATACCATGTGGAACATAGACCAAGGTGTTTTATTTATTTCTAGATTTATCATCATCGTTACTTATACACTAATAATTTTATATGAAAAGAATGTATAGTTCTATAAACCATTGGTGGTTTCCTACAGATTTTATCTCCCAACTTGTTTGGGTCACCCATGGTATTCAAAAAGACTTAAATACTGTATATATTGAAAAATAGGAGTTCCCAGCTTCTGATGATTTATTCTATTTACTAGGGTGGAGTATGGTAGTAGAGGATTTATCCTATATTCACGATTCTAGCAGATGTTTCTTTTAGTGAATTTTTATTTTATTATAATTCTCTATAAATATGTTCCACTACATACCATTTAATTTCTTTTTGAATAACATCATGATATATATTTCTTTTCATATTTGACACTTATTTATATTCAACCATTTATTTTTTTTGATGATTTATTATTCCTATATAGGATACTATTACTATTTCCATTACATATCATTAAATTTTACTACTATTATATGAAGTGATCAAGAGGTAATAATCTATCCATGGACACACCCTAGGCCATTTCTTATATTTAGTATCTTATAGTGTATAGGGAGAAGTGGTTGAGGTTCTGTGGCCAACAGGATCAGGGTAGTGATCAATGGATTCTGGGCATGTGTGCTATATTGGGGTTTCATTTATATACCCCTTAATCTTATCATTATTAGTGTGGCCAGATAAAAAATATATTTACCATGTTTATTCTATCTAAATTTATATATGTTTTAAAATAGAGTATTCTATGTTTGAAATAAATTCATATCACAACTATTTCTGCAAAGGATCTTCTATAAACATTTTTATGTAAATTTCATGCAGTGAATTATGTTTTCAAAAAGATGTATTTTTGAAAATATAGTCATATGAATTCAAATTGAGAATATTTTCTATAATCAGGTTCATTAAGTAGTTTTACAAACTAGTCATAGATTTTTTAAATTTTGAGTAACAAAATTTATATTTTCTTATAATTGTGATTCTAGATGAATCAGTTCTAGAAATTGATTTTGTTAGAAATTTTAGAAAAATATTATTTCCTAGGGTTAATGGAAGATCATATTTTCATACAGAATCTTCTTTTATTCGGTGTGATCTTTCTCATTTTGTTTTTGTGGTGAAACTTTTAAAATTTGTTGGGATGAGTATAATATATTTTTTGGGGATACGACGTAGGAAATAGTACCAATATTAGGGTAATACTTTCTCTATCCCAATTTTAATTGATAATTTATTTGATTAGATATTATACGGTCCAAACTCCACTTGACCATAAAAATTTACTTAGTCACCCATCTTGTGGGAGAACCTTGCAAAAATGGTTGTCCTTTTTTTCACCTGTCCACATTCACGTAAGAATGGAACATTATACATGTGTGTACTCCACTCTAAAAATTCATTAGATGTTTATTTTAAGAGAAGATATAGTAAAACATTTACCACTAATTCAACCCAATGATCCATTCTTAGTGGAATGAAACATTCATAGGAACTTATGTTTTTTATAAACAATTTTTTAATGAAGATATTTTATCAAAACTCAATTGATTTCTTGACCACCTCTACCAAAAAAGAACACAAATTCACTGTGATATAATTTTAAAGTATTTTTTTATTAGTAAAAAGAATCTGTACAAGTAGAACACCGATAATGTACTTAAAATCACAAAAAAGAAACTTAAAAGAAGAAATTAGAAGAAATTAAGTGGTTGGAAGGGCATCCACACTAATTTTGAATGAACCCATGTCAATTTATCATGTCCCGTGTTTATATTACACGAACTAAATCTATGTTACCAAATTTAATTCTATGTTAACCAGTATGTGGGACATCCCTTTTTTGACTTGGTGTTACCCTCAAGTAATATTATATATCATCATCCAAAGAAATCTATTAATTGATGAAATATTTTAAATTATCACACATCCCTTGTATAATTCTTAAATACCCCATAAAAAACGTTAAAATCAATATATTAATGCCTAAAAGAGAAAAATAAATTAATTTCATCAATAATTTAAAAATATACATGTTTTCAAAAATTGTAGTAATTAAATAAATTATATCCCCAAATTCTATATATATATATATACACTTATAGTTTTAATTATTATATCATACATATTTCTAATCTTATTGATAATTAATTTGATATAATCAAATTTCTATTTTAAATAAAAATAACTAAATCATATATTATTTTTAATAAAAATATATAATCATTTACATTATATTGTTTTTTCAGTTTAACAATACAATTTCCTTCTTAGAATATTATGAATTACACGCCCATTTTAAAATATTAAAATGAAAATAAATTGCATTATATTTAAAAAGTAATACGTTTATGAGTTAAATACAATTATAATATAACATTTGACCCAAATTCAATCATTATTCTTCACTTTTCACCCAATTGTTTCCATTTACCTCCTTCAATTCACATACCAAAAAGAGGTTCGTTGGAACTCACCATAGAATAATTGAGAGGATAATGCCTCCAAAGGAAATGAGAGATCTAAAAAAATATTTAAAAATTATAAATCATTTCTCACTATAACTATTCCATTTTAATAGCTTAATAATATTATAATAACTCATCAAATTTAACTATTGAGTTTGAAATATAAACAACTCTTTAAACCCACTTATTATACCATAATACATCAAATTATCCAAAAGAAGAATCCTATATCTAATATTTTATATCAACTACCATAAAAATATATAATATTATTTATTCATAATACACTATATAAATAAATATATAAGTTATTAATCAAAATTACTAAATTTATGGAACAATACAAAAAATATATACTATCAAAAAATGTAGTTAAACTATTCTTTATGCATAAACATCGTATTCTAAATTCAAATATGGAATCTTAATTCTTATTTTGAGAACATTAAAAATATAATTATACCCTTTGAAATTAAAAAAACCAAAATAACCTTGAAATATTCAAGAAACTAATAAATAAAAAAGTGTCCATATTCCCCCTTTTATGAGAAATTTTCATCGCACAAAATCTGAAAAATAAAAATAATGTCGAGTAAGGAATACAAAACAAATTAAACATTATCATAACATTAATATCAATAATTAAAGTATTTTTATATAATAATATAACATAAATAATTTAGTTTCATACTATCTTATTTAAAAGTTTTGTTCCCATGTACATTCTACTATTACAATAATTCTTCAAATAAAACATACTAACGGAATAACTCATCCATTTTGAACCTTCACATGGTGATATGGATTCCCTAGAGGATGATCATAAAATTTAATATATATCTAAAAAATATTATCACTCAAATCATCCACATATAAAAGATCATGTTAGTATATTAAAATCCTGAACACCATAAATACATTATTAATTTTTCCTAGAATCAATAGTAGAGCTAAATGTTATACATCCTCTCCATCAAATTCCTACACCTTAAATGATTTGATCGATATATATGTAAGTATAATTTATTAATCAAATCTATAATTTCTACAAAAAATATGAAATGGTCAACAATATATATTCACCAATAGAAAATTCAATGAAATATTTTATTTTTTATAAATAAAATTTATATCTATAGAGAGATTTATAATTCGAACTTAAAAAAAGTTAATTTTATCTATTGCATCATGCACCAATTTTAATCTAATTTTTTTACTCACTAATATTATCAAAATTTATTGAATACTGATGTAGTAATTCATAATTTAGAAGATAAATTTTTTTTATGTCTTATGATTCAAAATATTGTGGACTTAGTGATAGTAAATTTAGTATGGATATAAAACAAGAAGTAATAGTTGAGTTTCATTTTATTAATTAAACAATAACAAGGTTCACTCACAATAATTCATGGTTTTATTCCTTAACATGGCCTTTGATCCCATGATGTTAAGTTTCCATGGTTTTAGTGAAAGAGAAATATATTTTCTTTGGGCCACCAGGAGGATCATACTATGGAATGTTTTTGGAAATGATAACATGGTTTAATAAAAATACCATCCTATAATATTATGTTTTAGAGGAGTTTATTGGGAATGTTTATTTCCCAAAATAGATATATTATATGTACTAAAATTTTTCATCATTGGTAAAAAATGGAATGGTTTATAGATAAGTCCATCATAGTTGTTTCAATGTATGAAGGATGACCCTATGAAAAAAATGACATAGTTTTATGGTAATATAATTGTTTTAGTAAAATTTACTTTTTTGGAAGAAATTATATTCTAAATTTTATGTAGATCATGTTTAATATTACTAGTGTTTAAAATGAATAATTTGAGGACATAATCCTTGCAAAAATTTAGGGTTAAATTTTTTGGTTTTTTCTATCAAAATTTAAATATAGATTCAAACATTCATTTTTTATCCTACGCAACTATTTCATCTTCTTTAAAATTATGTATGGAGAAGAACTCATTTATTTTGGATTTTAGTATGTTGGTGATTCATTTAAAAAAATTGAAGTAAAATCTAGATAATATAATGTACATTGTCTTTATTATCCACTAATAATTATTCTTATTCATCCATTTTATGGTTTCATGAGTAGTAGTTAAGGTAATTTTGTTCTAAATAATTGATTTTTAGGTGATGAAATATATAATTTTTAGAGGATCTATACATAAACATGGATTTTTATTATGATAAATAACCCCTCATATTTCTTGATGGTATAATCTTTAGTTCAAGGCAAGGGATTAGAAAACATATCATTTATTTCCTATAGTTAGTATAGAATTTATTAGATGTTTGTTCTATGGGTAAGTGGTTTTAATTAGAATAATTCAATAAGATAAATAATTTTTTGGGGGGATTTCAAATTACTTAAGTATATGATATAAATTTTTACACTTTTTTTGTTAGATGACTAGTACATTATGTATAGTTTTTCTCATGACCTAGATGACTAGGGACCACCTAGCTAGTGGTAAGCCAATTTGGATACCCAAAGACACCTACAATTTGAAAAGGTTTGGTGATAAGCTTCTAGAAGGAAATGTAGAAATGGGAGGCCTTAGGTTAATTACCCCTAAATAAGCATATAACAAGATCGACACAAAAATAATGAGATATAACAAAAGGGAGAAATCAAGATTAAAAACCATGCATCAAACAACCACTAGGAAAGAATCAATGTAATCCAGTGTAGTACATAAGTATAATGTGTAAAAAAACATAAACAACTAAAAATGAGGTCCCAAAGTGATAAAAACTATAATGAGTGGGAATGATGATTTCTTGACTCATAATATCCTAGGATGAGCACCATACATGGACATATCCACTAGGTAATACCAATTATTTTCTGAAACATGGACCACTAATATACTCACTGATCTGCCTATCATTTACATAGGAACAACACATGGGGAAAATCCCATGCATGGGTGGGTATATATATACTTAGTAGGATAACCCAAAAAACTAATGATAGAGTAATATTGAGACAAAATAGTAGTCAGCTCATCCATTAAGAAAAAGGGGAATGTTACCTTACACACACACATGCACACACACGCACACACATATATATACTCATAAATAACCCCAAGCGATAGAAAAAGGGGATATCTATCTCCATATACCAAAAAATAATGAAGACTCAGCCTACAGCTCCATAAGTCTATCTTTGATGCCTAACATCATGTAAAATTGCATATGAATCTATTTGGATTGCCAACACTATTCCATTGTGCTCTACATTCTTGGGGGAACAATATCTAGTGGAATAAGTTTTCTCAAAAATAGCTTAAAGATGGGTGGTGTCTCTCTATTGATGGAGGACCCATTCCTTATGTAGTAATGTGGGTTTCTAACTCTACTAATGTAAGGGATATGGGGATTCATACCCAATTGTTAAAGGGGGATTATAAGGCCCCAGCCTTAAACCTTACTTAAACTTGAGTTATTACAAGATTACACATTGAGGATCTTTTCGGGTTTAGAGTTTTAGAGAATTAGATCATAAAACTTGCATTACATTCCACATATAAACAAAGTGGTTACATAAAGATAGTATTCCTCATTCACATAAATGGAAACACATTTGAATTAAAACATGGATTCTTTTTGACACATCCTTGACCCTATCATCTTATCATGTACCTTTCCCTTGACCTGTGAAAAACATTTCAAAAACTTGGGATGAGCATAAAAACTCAGTATGGGTTATAGAAAACATGAAAAGGAAACATGAGTTCATATGTACATAAGAATGAAATCATACTTTACCCATAAAACATAGGCACTTTAACACGCCTCATAAAATCATGAATAAATCATAGAAACCATAAGACATAAAGGTAACTTGAGGCATTCATAACATTCTTACGTAGGGAGTAACCCTCTTGGTTACGTTTGGAATACCCATCACAGTATATTCCCTGAAAATCTCTTCGGAGAAACCTTAATGTTTCACTCCTTCGCGTTACCCAATGCATTGGAGAGCTATAACGGGCTCACCCGCCCTTAGTTTATCACGGAACCACCCGTTCTTCATAATAATGCCCAAGAACCTCAACATAATCGTATCACATAAAACATGCATAAAGGAAACATAAAATTTCCACCATTCAATCACAAGATATCAATACCACACATTGATATAAAAATATTATGAAAACCATTTTCAATACCAAAATAAAAGAAAAGTAAAACATGGTATTTATTTTTCTTTTAAAAAGAAGGAATGGCTTGTAGAAGAAGCCGAAACTCATATAACGGTTACGACGGCGGAGAAGTCGTTGTCGCCGCATACGCACGACAAAAACATTCCCTTTTGTCGTTTCGGTAAACTCTTCGTATAAAAAAGATTCCTTTTGAATAAACGTAAAAGTCAAAGGGGTTTATACACCGTATAAAAGAAGGTTGTGTATAAAACAAAATATGCCTCAACGAAAGGAGATTGAGACGAAATCCCATACCTCGTATCTGACTTGACCCGACCGTTCTTTAATCTCCTGAATAATAAACTTGAGTTAATCTCTACTTGATTATGAATCTTTTTCAAGTTCATTATTCCTTTTATACCATGTTATGAACATCATGTAATCAGTTAAGTTAATAATGTTCATTTTGTCGGTATTTGGTTCTTAAGTCAAACATAGACCTCTTACACTTACGTGTTGTTAATTTGGTCAAAGGTTCATTATATTCAGAATGTTATTCATGATGTAGATATCATATATGTCATATATATCCAGTACATTCATGCCTTTATAGTATTACATAATCATTTAGAGGTAAGAAATGAAATGCACCGTTCATGGAGACGGTAAGCCGTACGTACGCATGAACGCCACTTCCATTTCTATTTCATATTTCATGGAATGGATTCATAATGGTATAAGAGTATGTTATAACTCCAGTATAATAACATATATAATATCATTAACTTTATCCTTTACACATCCCACATATGGTATTAACGAATCAAATCACTTTTAGGGGGCGGTAGTCCGCACTTCCTAAAATGAAGATATCGTGTTTACCCATAATGGAAACCATAAAGTATGACCAAAATGAAGAAAAACAGAAGCTTAAGGAAAACATATACATAATATATATCATATATAAAAATAGTGACATCATAATGGCCACCTTTGAAGGTGTTAAATGAGTATTGAACAATCATCGTTTCGGGAGGCATAATTTCGCCATCCACGGAAAACGTATGTTCTTTAACCATTTGATGTAGTTGTGTGAGAGTGTAGTTCAAATAACTCTTATAACAACATCCTAGTATATTGAAGATACTGGTGTTGTTACAAAAGAAGTAAATAAAAAGAGTTTAGGGGGTTGGAGAAGCAAAATAAAACAAATGAGCATGAGAGGATGAATTACCTTAAAAAGTGTAACTCCATTTGATTTGAGCCTAAAGGCTTCCTTTGAAAGGATTCTGCCCAAGGGGAATCCTCTAGGATGAGGATAGGGATGTGGAGAGAGCAAATGGGCAGGGGTTGGCCGAGCCAAAGGCTTGAGAGGTGTGTGAAATGAGGTAGAGGTGGGGGCCTTTTATAAGAGGAGAGGAGGGGTACTTTTGGAAAGTAAAGAAACATTACATTATTTGAAAATGTGTTTCGGTTTTAAAATGTCCCACATTGATGGAATTCGTGGATAAGGTGATAAGGCATCGAAATCCATTCATCCAATTGGTTTTGGACATGTGTAGTTCATAGATTTTATTTTATCTTTCCATTTTATTTAAATCGTCAAATAATGATGTCATCGCTGCATCATTATTATGTCATAAATAATTAAATTTATTTAATGTCTAAAAATTATAAACAAATTACTATGATGTAGGAAATCTTTTTAGCTTTCCATTGAATATTTATAATCAAAATTTGGACTTGTATAACCCCACTTAAAAATTGTTTTCGCAAAACATATTATGTTTGTGTCATTTTCACTTTAACATTTAATAAAAAGTAATTTATGTTATTTCCCAACAAAAGTGGATACATGGGGTCCCCAAGTTAGGCCATGACTTGTCTTGGTCGGCCATGACACAACCAATGAGGTTGGAACATGTGTCTAGGTCATTTTATTTTATTAAAGCATTATTTATACATTAAACTACCCTAATTACCACTAATCGCGATTAAGAACTTAATAAGTTACTATTCACCAAAAAATTATTTTAATCTCATTGAACCACATTTTACTTCTTAATGACAACCATGTATGTCGGATTTTCAAAATTCAATACACATTAGTGGTAAACTTTAATTTAACTGAAAAAAACAGTTTGCTTGATTACCACTTAGTGGTTTCACTATTCATCAAAATTGAAGTTTTTCAGAAAATTACCAAAAATTCACTCTAAGCTATATTTGATATTACGAATTCAAAAATGAAGTCTATTTTACAAAATTCAAATCATATAAGTCACATTAATTAATTTAATAATTAATTCCCGCTGCCAGAGCAAATAGCGTGTTTTTACAAAACAATAAGTATCAAAAGATTGACACCAGTTTAAGTCTAATTTCAAATCGAAATTGATTCCAATGACCACCATTGGATAAAATGGTAAAAATATATTCTAATTTCACTTCAAAACCAATTCAAAACATAATCTAATCATATAAATAAATTAGATTAAAAAGTAGTTTTGATGTAAAATGCAGTATTTTTCACTATTCATTTAAAAATGAACATTGTCGGAAAATTACCAAAAATTCACACAAGGTAAATTTTGATGTCCCAATCATAAAGGATAATTTTATTTTGACAAACATAGTTTCTAAAATTGTCAAAATATAGATTCAAAAATGGTTTTCCATCAAAAGGCACTAAAACAATCCTTTAAGAATATTAGTGTATTCCATGCATAAGATTGTATTTATTTTCATTTTAAGCCTCTAAAACACTATCTTTATCATTAATAGACATAGATAAAAATATCTATTATTCATTACTTACTTGGGATGTTACATCCTTCCCCCCTTTAGAAAATTGCGTCCCCGCAATTCATTTACTTATCAAATAAATTGGGGTACTTATCCCTCATTGCATTTTCGGATTCCCATGTTGCCTCTTCAATCATGTGGTTTTTCCACAAAACCTTTACCTGCTTAATCACCTTATTCCGTAACACTTGCTCCCTGTGGTCAAGAATCTGGACCGGTTGTTCCTCATAAGATAGGTTTTCTTCCAGCTGAACTACCTCTGGACTCAAAACATGAGATGGATCTGGCATATACTTTCTCAACATCGAAACGTGAAAAACATTGTGTACCTGAGATAAACTCGGAGGTAAAGCCACTCGGTATGCAACTGATCCAACTCTCTCTAGAACTTCGTATGGTCCAATGAACCTTGGACTCAACTTTCCTTTCTTACCAAATCTCATCACACTTTTCCAAGGAGAAACCTTGAGAAAAACATGATCACCTACCTCAAAAGATAGATCCTTCCTCCGGTTATCCGCATAACTCTTCTGCCTGCTCTGAGCTGTTCTCATGTGTTTCTGAATCAGCTGAACTTTTTCTGCCATCTCTTCTACCAATTCTGGTCCCATCAACTTTCTTTCACCCACTTCATCCCAGAAAGCTGGAGTTCGACACCGCTTCCCATATAATGCCTGAAATGGTGCCATCTGTATACTGGAATGAAAACTGTTATTATATGAAAACTCAACCAAAGAAAGATGCTGGTCCCAACTCCCCTGATAATCCATAGAACAAGCTCGTAGCATATCCTCCAATGTCTGAATTGTTCGTTCTGACTGCCCATCTGATTGAGGATGAAAAGCTGTACTAAAATTTAATTCAGTACCCAACGACTTCTGAAGGCCTTTCCAAAAGTTAGAGGTAAACCTGGGATCACGATCTGATACAATGGAGAGGGGAACTCCATGTAACCTGACTATCTCTTTAAGATACAAACGGGAAAGTTGATCAAGAGAGAAAGTATCTCGTATAGAAAGGAAATGAGCAGATTTGGTCAAGCGATCAACAATAACCCAGATTGCATTATTACCTCGAGATGTCTTCGGTAATCCAACAACAAAGTCCATGGATATATTCTCCCATTTCCACTCTGGCACTGGTAAAGGCTGAAGCATCCCTTTCGGTAACTGCCGCTCAGCTTTAACCTGCTGACAAGTCAAACACTTCACAGTAAAATCAGCAATGTCTCTTTTCATTCCATCCCACCAGTAATACTCCCGCAGATCTCTATACATCTTAGTACTGCCCGGATGAACTGAAAACGGAGAACTATGAGCTTCACATAACAACTCTCTCTTTAACTGTGAATCACAAGGCACACACAATCTCTTCCCAAATCTCAAAACACAATCATTATCAATGTTGAATTCAGGCAACTTACCTTTCTGAACCAGCTCTACCTTTTTCTGCAACTCACTGTCTTGCTTCTGTGCATGCTTGATTCTATCTGATAGAGAAGATCTCACTGATACCTGAAACAAAACAGAAGGACTTCCTGCACCAACAACTTCCATGCCAAAGTTCATCAAATCGTTAACCAAAGGATCACGTTCCAACCGCAACATTGTTAAAGAAGAATTACTTTTTCGACTCAAAGCATCAGCCACTTTATTTGCTTTCCCCGGATGGTAATGAATTGTACAATCATAATCCTTGATTAATTCCAGCCATCTCCTTTGTCTCATGTTTAACTCTTTCTGAGTGAATATATACTTTAAACTTTTGTGATCGGTATAAATTTCACACTTTACTCCATACAAATGATGCCTCCAAATTTTTAAAGCAAAAACAACAGCAGCTAATTCCAAATCATGTGTAGGGTAATTTACCTCATGAGTTTTCAACTGTCGTGAAGCATAAGCAATTACCTGATCATTCTGCATTAGGACGCAACCAAGTCCTTTCAATGAAGCATCGCTGTATATAACAAAGTCACCATTCCTGGAAGGTAGTGCCAAAACTGGAGCATTCACCAATCTTCTTTTCAATTCCTGAAAACAATCATCACATTCTTTTGTCCAGATAAACTTAACACCCTTCCGAGTTAGCTTAGTCATTGGACTAGATAACCGTGAAAAATTTCTAACAAACCTTCGGTAATAGCCCGCCAAACCAAGGAAGCTACGAATCTCGGTTACATTTGTGGGTCTTGGCCATTCTTCCACAACTTTTGTTTTTGCAGGATCAACAGTTATTCCATCTTTAGAAACAATGTGCCCAAGGAAAGAAATTTGTTGCAACCAAAACTCACACTTGCTGAATTTCCCATACAATTTCTTTTCTTTTAAGGTTTGCAAGATAACCCTTAAATGTTTTTCATGCTCCTCTTTACTTTTAGAAAACACCAAAATATCATCAATGAAAACAACCACAAACTTATCCAAGAACTCATGGAAAATTCTATTCATTAAGTCCATGAATACAGCAGGTGCATTGGTTAGCCCAAAAGGCATTACTACAAATTCATAATGGCCATATCTCGTACGGAAAGCGGTCTTCGGAATATCTGCCTCCTTTACCTTCAGCTGATGGTACCCCGATCTCAAGTCAATCTTTGAAAAAAACTGAGCTCCCTGGAGCTGATCAAACAAATCATCGATATGAGGCAAAGGATATTTGTTCTTAACAGTGATATTATTCAAGGCTCTATAATCAATGCAAAGTCTCATATAACCATCTTTCTTTTTAACAAATAAAACAGGAGCACCCCATGGTGATGTGCTAGGTCTAATGAAACCTTTCTCTAATAAATCTTGCAATTGCTCCTTCAACTCTAAAAGTTCAATTTGTGCCATTCGATAAGGGGGTTTTGAAATTGGCTTAGCATCAGGAACTAAGTCAACAGTAAACTCAACTTCCCGATCTGGTATTATTCCAGGCAACTCATCAGGAAAAACATCAGGATACTCATTTACCACTGGCACATCATTAATCTGAACAGTTCCTTTATTTTCAACGACGTGTGCAAGGTAACATTCATTTCCATCTTTTACAAGTTTCTCGACCTCTTGATATGTTATCAAAAGTAATGGTTCATTCTTGTAAACAAACTGAAAGTCTTTCTGAAAAGAAACTTCTTTAGCTCTACAGTCAATCTTAGCATGGTAAATAGAGAGCCAATCCATACCCAGGATAACATCAAACTCTACTAGAGGTAGAACAATAAGGTTTGCAAGTAGGTTCTTTCCACAGATAAGGATAGGAAGATTCTTATAAATTCTTTTTGCCTCGACACTTCCCCCAGGTGTTTTTACCAAAAGTTCAGGAGTCATTTCTTGAGATGGTATTCCCATTTTACTAGAAAAGGTTTCAGAGATGAAAGAATGTGTAGACCCCGAATCAAACAACACACTGGCATAATCTGAAAAAACAAACAAAGTACCTGATACAACTTCATTCGATGGCCCGACGTCTGCTGAAGTAGTTGCAAAGGATTTCACCACCCCTTTCTGCTTGTAGTCTAACTGCTTCCCATCACTCAAGCTCCTTGTCGGACACTCGTTTGCATAGTGACCCATCTCATTGCACTTAAAACATTTCACTAACTGTAAATCAAATTTGTTTTTACCTTCACCTTGATCCTTTTCAGTGCAATCACGAGCCTTATGTCCCATCTTACCACATCGGTAGCACTTCCCAGAATTCAGAAGACATTCCCCAGCATGCCTTTTGCCACATTTATCACAAACTGGAAACTTAGTTCTCTTACCATCAGACTTCTTTGAAGAATTCTTACCTTTCTCCTGCCACCTCGGTCTCTTCTTCTGCTGGTTGTTATAGAACACTTGGTCATCGGCAAACTCCATTTCCACCTTCTCAGCACATCGAACAAGCTTTTCATAACTTTTAAACTCACGAGAAGCCAATGCCCTTCGATACTTTGGCTTTAATCCTGAGTAAAAACGATTGATTTTACTATCAAGGTCCCGGATAAAATTTGGAGCATACCTTGCCAATCGAGTGAACCTTTCTTCATAGGCAGCCACTGAGTCTTCCTCTTGCCTCAATTCCAAGAATTGCTTTTCCATCCTAAGTCGAACAGCCTTAGGAAAATACTTCTCAAGAAAGATACCTTTGAAGTCATCCCAGTCAAGAGCATCAATCTCATCGGTATCCCTGATGTTTTTAACCATAGACCACCACTGATCTGCTTCACCCTCCAGACGGTAAATAGCAAGACTAACCTTTTGATTGTCTGAACACCCCATGACATCAAAAATCTTCTCCAGTGCCTTAATCCACCCTTCAGCTAGCATAGGGTCAGATGATCCTCTGAATGATGGTGGATGTTGCCTCATGAAATGTTCCACCACTGACATGTTCCTCTGCGGTTGTTCTGGCTGATCTCGTGCATGGATACCACCACCATTTATCGCCTGAGTCAACTGCGCCATTACTGCAACAAACTGTTCAGTTCCAATTCCGACCATTTCTGGATGCTGATTCGGAAGGTTATTTCCTTCTGTATGCCTTCCTAGCACTGCTTCCCTGTTTCCTCTGCGGAAAACCATTCTGAACAAACATGTCTTAGATGAAGCAACATGGTAATCTTTAAATGCTATATCATTTCGAAAAAGAAAAAAAAATATTTTTGGATAATCATTTAATAGAATTCTAACTCCTAAAGTTATCTAAACCGACCTTTGATACCAAACTATAAGGCCCCAGCCTTAAACCTTACTTAAACTTGAGTTATTACAAGATTACACATTGAGGATCTTTTCGGGTTTAGAGTTTTAGAGAATTAGATCATAAAACTTGCATTACATTCCACATATAAACAAAGTGGTTACATAAAGATAGTATTCCGCATTCACATCAATGGAAACACATTTGAATTAAAACATGGATTCTTTTTGACACATCCTTGACCCTATCATCTTATCATGTACCTTTCCCTTGACCTGTGAAAAACATTTCAAAAACTTGGGATGAGCATAAAAACTCAGTATGGGTTATAGAAAACATGAAAAGGAAACATGAGTTCATATGTACATAAGAATGAAATCATACTTTACCCATAAAACATAGGCACTTTAACACGCCTCATAAAATCATGAATAAATCATAGAAACCATAAGACATAAAGGTAACTTGAGGCATTCATAACATTCTTACGTAGGGAGTAACCCTCTTGGTTACGTTTGGAATACCCATCACAGTATATTCCCTGAAAATCTCTTCGGAGAAACCTTAATGTTTCACTCCTTCGCGTTACCCAATGCATTGGAGAGCTATAACGGGCTCACCCGCCCTTAGTTTATCACGGAACCACCCGTTCTTCATAATAATGCCCAAGAACCTCAACATAATCGTATCACATAAAACATGCATAAAGGAAACATAAAATTTCCACCATTCAATCACAAGATATCAATACCACACATTGATATAAAAATATTATGAAAACCATTTTCAATACCAAAATAAAAGAAAAGTAAAACATGGTATTTATTTTTCTTTTAAAAAGAAGGAATGGCTTGTAGAAGAAGCCGAAACTCAAATAACGGTTACGACGGCGGAGAAGTCGTTGTCGCCGCATACGCACGACAAAAACCTTCCCTTTTGTCGTTTCGGTAAACTCTTCGTATAAAAAAGATTCCTTTTGAATAAACGTAAAAGTCAAAGGGGTTTATACACCGTATAAAAGAAGGTTGTGTATAAAACAAAATATGCCTCAACGAAAGGAGATTGAGACGAAATCCCATACCTCGTATCTGACTTGACCCGACCGTTCTTTAATCTCCTGAATAATAAACTTGAGTTAATCTCTACTTGATTATGAATCTTTTTCAAGTTCATTATTCCTTTTATACCATGTTATGAACATCATGTAATCAGTTAAGTTAATAATGTTCATTTTGTCGGTATTTGGTTCTTAAGTCAAACATAGACCTCTTACACTTACGTGTTGTTAATTTGGTCAAAGGTTCATTATATTCAGAATGTTATTCATGATGTAGATATCATATATGTCATATATATCCAGTACATTCATGCCTTTATAGTATTACATAATCATTTAGAGGTAAGAAATGAAATGCACCGTTCATGGAGACGGTAAGCCGTACGTACGCATGAACGCCACTTCCATTTCTATTTCATATTTCATGGAATGGATTCATAATGGTATAAGAGTATGTTATAACTCCAGTATAATAACATATATAATATCATTAACTTTATCCTTTACACATCCCACATATGGTATTAACGAATCAAATCACTTTTAGGGGGCGGTAGTCCGCACTTCCTAAAATGAAGATATCGTGTTTACCCATAATGGAAACCATAAAGTATGACCAAAATGAAGAAAAACAGAAGCTTAAGGAAAACATATACATAATATATATCATATATAAAAATAGTGACATCATAATGGCCACCTTTGAAGGTGTTAAATGAGTATTGAACAATCATCGTTTCGGGAGGCATAATTTCGCCATCCACGGAAAACGTATGTTCTTTAACCATTTGATGTAGTTGTGTGAGAGTGTAGTTCAAATAACTCTTATAACAACATCCTAGTATATTGAAGATACTGGTGTTGTTACAAAAGAAGTAAATAAAAAGAGTTTAGGGGGTTGGAGAAGCAAAATAAAACAAATGAGCATGAGAGGATGAATTACCTTAAAAAGTGTAACTCCTTTTGATTTGAGCCTAAAGGCTTCCTTTGAAAGGATTCTGCCCAAGGGGAATCCTCTAGGATGAGGAGAGGGATGTGGAGAGAGCAAATGGGCAGGGGTTGGCCGAGCCAAAGGCTTGAGAGGTGTGTGAAATGAGGTAGAGGTGGGGGCCTTTTATAAGAGGAGAGGAGGGGTACTTTTGGAAAGTAAAGAAACATTACATTATTTGAAAATGTGTTTCGGTTTTAAAAGGTCCCACATTGATGGAATTCGTGGATAAGGTGATAAGGCATCGAAATCCATTCATCCAATTGGTTTTGGACATGTGTAGTTCATAGATTTTATTTTATCTTTCCATTTTATTTAAATCGTCAAATAATGATGTCATCGCTGCATCATTATTATGTCATAAATAATTAAATTTATTTAATGTCTAAAAATTATAAACAAATTACTATGATGTAGGAAATCTTTTTAGCTTTCCATTGAATATTTATAATCAAAATTTGGACTTGTATAACCCCACTTAAAAATTGTTTTCGCAAAACATATTATGTTTGTGTCATTTTCACTTTAACATTTAATAAAAAGTAATTTATGTTATTTCCCAACAAAAGTGGATACATGGGGTCCCCAAGTTAGGCCATGACTTGTCTTGGTCGGCCATGACACAACCAATGAGGTTGGGACATGTGTCTAGGTCATTTTATTTTATTAAAGCATTATTTATACATTAAACTACCCTAATTACCACTAATCGCGATTAAGAACTTAATAAGTTACTATTCACCAAAAAATTATTTTAATCTCATTGAACCACATTTTACTTCTTAATGACAACCATGTATGTCGGATTTTCAAAATTCAATACACATTAGTGGTAAACTTTAATTTAACTGAAAAAAACAGTTTGCTTGATTACCACTTAGTGGTTTCACTATTCATCAAAATTGAAGTTTTTCAGAAAATTACCAAAAATTCACTCTAAGCTATATTTGATATTACGAATTCAAAAATGAAGTCTATTTTACAAAATTCAAATCATATAAGTCACATTAATTAATTTAATAATTAATTCCCGCTGCCAGAGCAAATAGCGTGTTTTTACAAAACAATAAGTATCAAAAGATTGACACCAGTTTAAGTCTAATTTCAAATCGAAATTGATTCCAATGACCACCATTGGATAAAATGGTAAAAATATATTCTAATTTCACTTCAAAACCAATTCAAAACATAATCTAATCATATAAATAAATTAGATTAAAAAGTAGTTTTGATGTAAAATGCAGTATTTTTCACTATTCATTTAAAAATGAACATTGTCGGAAAATTACCAAAAATTCACACAAGGTAAATTTTGATGTCCCAATCATAAAGGATAATTTTATTTTGACAAACATAGTTTCTAAAATTGTCAAAATATAGATTCAAAAATGGTTTTCCATCAAAAGGCACTAAAACAATCCTTTAAGAATATTAGTGTATTCCATGCATAAGATTGTATTTATTTTCATTTTAAGCCTCTAAAACACTATCTTTATCATTAATAGACATAGATAAAAATATCTATTATTCATTACTTACTTGGGATGTTACAGGGATTACCAACCACAGTAACACTCTAATGATCACACCTCATCATTAACATTGATCAAGCATCACTCAAATAACCAACACACTCATAACAAATCTTTCTGAATATCTGATACCAAAATGAAGTTCACCATCATGTTCTATGTAAAAACTACTTTGAATAGGCTACTCACTAGGCTAAATATAAGTCTCTGAGATGGATTTACACATGCTATAAGTACCTAGGTATGATTTATGGTTTGTTCCTTGGGTCACAGGACGTGTGATATAACATATAATCTTAGGAGTGTCCTCACATACACATGGATTTAAAATCCATGACATACTGCAGGGACTGCACATGGTGTGTCTTGGAAACCAGGGGTCTATCGGTGTCTCCTATCTATTGATCTTGTACATTAACCCATGGCTATATACATTGGGAATTTCTATGTACAAGTATATGTTTCAGTAATTGGATATGCTTGTGGACTATGGTCATTCTAGTGTTCTTGGCCATGATGATTCCAACATACTCCTAGGGTCTATGCAATGGACAAGTATAGGGTTACACAGTGTGTATGGGTCATACATGACATGTGATATTTATCTCCACCCATATACCTAGCCACTATATTTTGGGGGCTACATGGAATGTGTTTGTGGAAAACACACCAAGTGTGTCAGAATTTGGCAGAAATTGAAGAATTATTTAGGAAAATAACCCATACCACCACAGATGTCATTTATCCAACAAAAACACTAGGTAATGTGATTCTAGGAATAACCACACCCAATCCACCACCGGCTTCCAAATTGTGGCCACCCCAAACTTGTGCAATTCATTCGGTCACACCACTCTGACAACCATTGTTTCCCATGAATGATGAAACTCAATATGGCCTCCAATCCATCTCACCAATAATTTCAACCTATATTACATCATGATCCATCCACAAAACAAAGATTTATACATCATGTAAACATCGAGCACATATCCAGGGGTTTGTTCACCCTCTAATCCAACTCGACAATGTCAAACCACAACCTCATGGGACAATGGTGAATAAAATAAATAAAAGTGTGGGTAAATGCATAATAATGAAATGATACTTTTATTGGATAATGAAATCCTAGACAATGACCATTAATTTTTAAAATGAAAATGGCCTTCATCAAATGTGAAATATGGATAACAATTTGGTTTAAGAATATGAAATGATATGGGATATTGAAAAGAATGTGATTAAAATAAATAAGTAGATAAAATTAATTCTTAACAATTAAATAATGTTCAGTGATAATTCATAAAACAATTCACCCTAACAAAATTTTGGATCGATTTAGGATGATAAATGGTTTCATTCCATTGTATTTGGAGAGATCATGGAGCTTTGTTAGTAAATAATAATCCTTTGAAGAATGATCACTGCCCCACAATCCATCATCATTTGTCAATGAACCTTCTTGGTAGCACTCAAATACCCCATGGTTATGAGGCTAATCCAATAGACTTTATATGATAAAGTATTTATATCAGATTAACAGGTTTTAGAGGTTTATGTAAATTAATTAAATATATTAATTTATTAATTAATTATAACACCTTCCAATAATTACCTCTAACCGAACACCCTATATTGACTAAATTTATGTTCTTCTTCCGGTAGAACCTATATTCTAGAATCAAATATGGTCTCAAATATATTATCTGAGTTCCCAAAAGATCAATAAAACCATTTAGACTAGTAATATGTGAACACATAATTTAATAAATATGAATATTTTTAATATATTAATTCCAGAGTCTTGTGAAACCCAAACACCATGCTGATTCTGAGAAAACATCCATTGACATATATATAAATATTAAAATTACTAAACCTAAAAAATCAGATTTGTTACAGTTTTAATAGGTTTAAATGGATTTGAATAAGTGCTCAAATTATAAAGAATTTTTAATATATTGGTAATTTTATTGTCCATTGTTTCAATAGAGTTATGATGTATAATAAATGTTATAGTTGGACAATTATATAAGAATGTGTTAGAGGAATTTATTTTGGTTTGGTTTGTCGATGTAATCATTTTTGATGGGTTTTTAAGATAGGGTGTTATAGTTTCATTGCATATGGAATTGAAAATAAATCAACGATCGTCATGAATAATAGTAATAAAAATAATATTACACTACTAATGTCAATATTAAATAAACTAATATGTTAATTGATTTAAAAATTGTTGTTAAATATGTTATATTAAAACATTAATATTTATTTTTTAAAAAATATAAACAATGTGGAAATTGGATTACATGAAAATTTTAATGTTTTATAACTAATGCTTAAAGTGACTACATGAGATTGATTATGTGGTTTAAATTGAATTTGAAATACCATAGTGATATTCGTATAAATAATGAGAAGGGTTCGTAATTAGTGTTACTATAATTAATAGGTTCCATGTCCTAAAAATAACCACTATGAGATCTCAAACCTCTTAATATCAACAATTTTCATTACCCATATGTATAAAATAAAGATAAACACAAACAAAAAAAGACTTCTACAATGTTTTCATTGATGAGGATGACCACATCCTTGGTACCTTTAGTGAAATATGAGATATATTTATACATTAATTTTATAATGTGAATATATAATGTAAATGTATCATTGAATCTGTAGAACTATTTGACAATCTTTGATGCCTCATGAAAATTTATTTATGTAGTATCTCTCCTATTTAAAAAAAAATTATACCCAAAATGAAAATATATTTTGTGGACATACAAATGATTCAACATTAAAATGATAATTATTATTTAATCCTTCAAAATGATGAGAATTAATATAATTCCCCACTTCTTTTAAATCCTAAATTCATAGAAAATATATATAATAAATAGTGTTATGATATTTTTACCTCAATATTTTTTATCACCATTATTTACCATCCCAGTATTACTCTTTAAATCTTCACCAATATCACATAGATTTATTCCACAATTTAGCATATAAAATGGTCATTTATCTTCTATCTCATGATATTCATTCACTATTAGTGAATATCATACCCTATAGTAATGCTATAACTTTCCTCAAAATAAGAAAAAAATATTCTCATAAGAATGTCGAAAAAAATTATTGGAAGATAATATCAAAATATCCACTCATATATTATATTAAATATCCTAAAAAATTCCCTTACATATCAATTTAAATATCCCACCACTCAAGGAAATAAATACTATATAATAGTATATTAATGTCACATGGATTCAGTGAACACAAATGTGATATCTGATTTCTTATCCACCCAATAGATTTCTTTTACATGAGTTTTTAAATCACAAGAATAATCTTAAAAGAGATCTATATTATTCGTATGATATATCAAGGTTAATATAACATAGACATCAAATATTTGGAATTAATCATTCATAGAATTCAGATTAATCATATTTTTTTTCAGAACATTTTTGTTAATATTACATTGGTATAAAACACATTGATATACTCTTACTTATCTAATTAATCAACAATGTTACTTATATATTTCCATAAATCTATATTTTATGGTTTATAATTTCATATTTATTTATAAATATCTCATGAAAATCATTATTTAATACTACATTCTTACTAAAACAACTAGATCTCATTCTACTATTAACATTGAATTTATTTATCAACAAAAAATCTTCATAAAGAAACATTATCTACCTTAATCTACAACAAAAGAGGCATATAAAAACACTAAAATTGGCTATTATTAGTGAAAAAAATTATTTACTACCGTAGAGAATTAAAATCCCTATTATTTTAAGTACAAATAAAGATACCCTTCATCCAAACTTTTTTTCCCTAATTGAGGAATCATTTATCAGTTCTTTCGATAGAGCTAATAAATTATACCTTTATCAGTGCATTTAGTATCACATATAAAGTGACATAATTTACTGTGCTATTAAATTTACTATATACCGCAATATCAGAAACAGGTAAAAATTTATATTTTAAAAGAAATAAAATTTCCAACATAAATAGAAGAATAAAACACAATATTTTAGAAATTTAAAAAATTGGTTTATACCATTACATGAGTAAGTAATAATTATCATAGACATTCAAGAAAATCAATGTTCCTTTATCTTTGGCCCTTAAAGCCCAGTCATGGTATTTCAAAACAAAATACCCATTATTAAAAAAATAATTCACATTTATATTAAAATAATTATTATTTAAGTAACACTAAAAAATAAATTTAAGAGAATATGTTAATTTTAAACTAAACTTTGAGACATACGAGGATCATTATGTATCAAATTGATTTGTGGTTGATTATTTCATATCAACCCAATTCTTTTTCGTCTTCAAGAAATATCTCTCTAAAAAATAATAAAATATGAACAAGACAAAAATGATAAGGAATTTAATTTTGTAATAGCCGATAAAATTATATGAAACAAATCAGAGCTCATTTACTCAGTTTGGGTGATGTGATGTGAATTTCTAACTAAAATGGAACATATCAATTGAAAACATGAACTCTGAGTCATATTGACCACATCATGAATCCGATTTATGTGTAGTAAATTTACCTATTTCAAAAATAATTTATTTAGTTTTTCCTAAAGTATAAAAACAATAAGAATGTGTTTCATGGGTTTTGAGTATGTCACTTTTAGTTTTTACTAAAATATTATTTTAAAATGGAAACATGAACTTTGAGTCATACTGATCACATTGTGTATTGTTATGAAATTATACTAATTCAAAAATTTCTCAATTTATTTATAAATAATTTTCTTAAATTATCAATATAATTCAAGTATGTTTTCTCAGCTTTCATTTAAAGAAATCTTTTGAACAAAAATGTCAATTTCAAACTGACAATAGATAGTTATAGTTATATTGGGTATATCAAGTATCACATTTAGGTGAGGATAATTCTTACAAGTCAAAATTGACTTATGTGTTGTTTTACATAATTAAAAAAACAATCTAAATTCATTTTCATCATATTTGAAATTTCACATGTATTTGTATCTACAATTAATGTCAATTTTAAATAAAATGTCCTTCATAGAGTGATACTAGGAAAAAAATGTGTTGTATTTATGTATGGATGATTATTACATGCCAAAAATGACATATGGAACATTTTAATAAAGTATAAAAATAATATAAATCAATTTTATTGGTTTTTATTTTGTCATTTTTCTTTTTTACTAAAATGTAATTACAAACTAGAAACACACATCTTACGTCATATTGGTAACATCATGTATTAGTATTGTAGAAAAATGGGAAATATAGCGGTAAAGGACACTGTAGCAGTGGAAGGTATTATGTGGGAACTCTAGCATGTGCTTACTGTAGCTGTACTGTTCACAGAAAGGGTCTTTTCCCAAAATATTTGGGCCTATGGGCCATGTAATGGGCTACACACCCACTAGGCCTTCAGGATATGTAATGGGTATCCCTCTACGTAGTCAAAAGAGGTATTTTATTTGTTTTAATATTAAAATGAGGCATCATCCTTGGAATTCTAATGAAATTAGGTAGTTTAATCATTATTTAGTGGGTGAAAATCATTTTGAACAAAAATGTCAATTTTAAACTGATTAGAGACACTTTGTTTCATACTGGGAAAAGTGTGCATCACATTGATTGGATAATGATTCCTATGCACAAAAATTTATTATAGATCATTTTATGAAATTATCAAAACAATATTAATGTTTTTTCTTGGTTTTTCAGTATGTCACATGTCTTTTTTACTAAAATTAACACCAATTTCAAATAAAAAGTCCCACTTGGAGTCATATCAGAACATCATGGAACAAATTGAGGCGTGGCTAAATGAAACATGTTAAAAATGAAATATGGAAAATTTTCATAAATTTTAAAAATAATATGAATGCTTTTTCTTGTATTAGAGTATGTCACTTGTCTTTTTTTACTAAAATTAGTGCCAATTTTAAGTAAAAAGACATACATGGAGGCATACCAGTCACAACGTATGTCCTACTAAGTTTTGGATGATTCCTAAACAAAAATAATTATATATGAACCATAATAATAAAGTAAAAAAACGTTTCAAATGTGTTTTATTAGTTTTTAGTATGTCACTTGTGTTTTTTTAATATAATTAATGTCGATTTTAAGTTGAAAACACACTTAGAGTTATACCAGTCCCACCATGTGTCAGATTGAGGGATGGTTGAGTCATAAATATAAAAATAATAATATGAATCATTTTAATAAAGTATAATAAAAATATGAATGTTTTATATAGGTTTTTAATATGTCACTTTTTGTTTTACTAAAATATCATTTTAAACTGGAAACATGCACTTTGAGTCATACTGGTCCCATGTTTTTTTGGTCTGATGTGAGACTAATTCATACATTTCAAAAATGACTTATGAATCACTTTAATAAATTATAAATACAATCCTAGTGTGTTTTTTAGGTTTTCAGTGAGTGACACACTTTTTTATCTAAAATGTTAATTCTAAACTCATAACATATACTTTGTGAAAAATCTGCACACCATGCATTGGATTGAGGTGATGATAATTTTAAAACATTAAAAATGACTTATGGATTGTTTTTATAATGTATGAAATCAATATGAATGTGTTTTATTGGTTTTTCATATGTCACTATCATTTTCAACTAAAATTAATGTCAATTTTATATAAAGAAACACACTTGGAGTCATACCGGGTACACTATACATCATATTGAGGTACGACTAATTCCTACACATAAAAAATTATATACATATTGTTTTCCTAAATTATAAAAACAATAAAAATTCATTTTATTTCTTTTGAGTATGTCTCTTGAATTTTTTAATAAAATTAATTTCAATTTTAAATAAAAAGATATAGTTGGAGACTTACTGGTCACACCGTCGGTCCTATTGAGGTGTGTCTAATTCTTCCATGTAAAAATGACTTATGTATATTTATAATAAATTATAAAAACAACATGAATGTGGTTTCCCAGGTGTGAGTATTTCACTTGTATTTTTTAAAAATATTAATCTCAATTTTTTATAAATAAGAACACTTGGAGTCATACTAGTCACACTGTGCATTGAAATGAAATGGGGTTGATTTCTACTCATAAAAAATTACATATGAATCATTATACAAAAGTATCAAAAAAATAGAAATTCTTTTTCTTGGTGTTGAGTAACTGAAATTTCTTTTTTACTAAAATTATTGTCAATTTTAATTTAAAAGACCCATTTGGAGTCATACCAGTCACATTGTGCATCAAATTAAGGTGTGTTTTATTCCTAAACATCACAAATGACATACATATATCATTTTCATAAATTATAAAAGTAATATTATTGTGTCTTCTTAGATTTGAGTTTGTCACATGGATTTTTTACTAAAATGTCATTTTTAAATTACAGTCATGCACTTTGAGTATTCAAAAGAATAATTAATTCCAATATTGATCCCTTGTGATTAAAATAACTATTAAATATATAGTGTTCCCACAATAAATACAAGAATATACCATGAATAATTGTTTCTTCCAATATTGATCCCTTGTGATTTTTTTTATATTTCTTCTTTTTACACTCAGTGATGTATTTGATCAATTGAGTCTCCATGTTTTTATTTTTCATTCCTTTTAATCATTATTATGTTCCTTATTAGGGAATGAATTGAGGTCATAAGTTGTGTGAATTATATATGTAAACAGTCATTCATTTGGATGGTATATAAGGTGAAACTATTTATTCTGGAACCCAAAATGATAACATATTTATTCTCAAACTATAGATCATTTTAGAAGTGTCTACATTCATAATTAAGGTCACCTTTATATGGTCTCATTGATTTCCATGGTGAATAATTGGCCAAAAAATAGAACATTATCAACCCAGATTTCCACATGGATAAACATCATGTATTTTATTTCATTGATTCGTTTTCACTATTTTACTACTTGAATTGAAATTATGTTAACTTTGTGAAACACATATAACCAACACATTAATTTTTCAAATTATTATAAATTAAAAATTATCTATTGCTTTGGTAGAAATCATTAAAGTACATTGTGGAAGACATACATATAGTTTATTCAATATAGATAAGGGAAAATTATATTTGGGGAATCCAATGAATTTCAATGGTGAATAATTTTTTACCATTTTTTCAGTTTAGTTTTTAGGAAATCATAACATGGTGGGATAAGATGTTGTAAAACATATGATGTTTTGAGTTTGACCAAAAGGCATGGTTTGAGAATTTAACCAGATATATGATTCTTGGGCACCATTTGGTAGTAACTTTGAATAAAGACATTTTGTTTCCCAAATCTTAAGAGAATAAACTTCTATCTAATTGAAATATATCCACTCGAACCAAATTTCTATATAGAGGTAATCATTTTATTCTTGGTGAGTATTGTCACCACCATTCATGCAAGGCACAATATTAACCCCTTTAGTAATAAAATTGGTGTCTTTTCCATAGAAAATACATGGACTATCATCTACATAATGGAATGAAAATTATCCAATCACATGAAGGGTTTTTTATATGGAAAAAAATAATACGTATTATGAAATCCACCCTAAAATAATTTCCTTGATCAGAGACATCATCTATAAAAAAAGTTAATGAAGACAAGTGAAGTCTAGCTAGTCGACATACTGGGTATAATTATAAATTTCAATGAACAATAAATTGATTAACATAGATAGAATAAGTATAATGGGATTAATCTTGATGAGATAATTAATTAATGAACACAATTCTATTTTGTGGGATAGGAGACCAATAATTACATAATTCTACAAATGATGATTTTATTTTGAAAAGATCCAGATTGAAAATTCTATATAAGAGAATATGTATTTCAAATATATAGAAAAACCAACCAATGATGTTTTATTTTAACTCAATAAATTTATTTGGAAAATTATAGAGATAGGTGAATGTATTTTATATCATTGGGAATATTTTTTCTCAGTTTTGAGTATGTGATGTGTGTTTTAAATTATAATGTAAATTATAAACTAAAAGAATATAGTTTTAGGGAACATTGTGTATAAGATTTAGGTGCAGCTAATTGAGTTAGTGATGTGTATTTTTATTTCAACTATCAGCACCTAGCTAGAAAAGAATGAAATGTTCTATTTGGATAGAAGTGGAAACTCCATTCTTCCAGAAATACCTCATCTGAAAGAAACATGTTCCCTCTTTTATTTAATTATATATACTTTTGGAAAATAAATATGACTCCCTAAGAGCTCTATGAAAATAAATAAATAAATATTAGAAAAAAAGTGATAAGGAAATTTACATAAAAATAGTAGATAAAATGGTGAGAAAATAACAAAATAAGTATTATGAATTCACTATTTGATGATGTATGTATATATTTCAACCCATTTTCTTATATCCTATATATCAATAGTATCCTCTAATTCCAATCTCTTGTGAGCATGAGAATCTTCGAACAAACCACCCTAACTCCAGAAAAATAATTCATATATAGATTAAAACAATTCTTATGTCATCAATACTATAACTAAATAAATTAAACATAAATATGAAAAAAATACATTAATAAAATGTAAACTTTAAACAAAAGAATCCAATTTGAGTCATATCAGGTTCATCGTGTATCATTTTTAGGTATGATTGTTTCCACCATGTATTTTTATCCTATAGTGCATTTAACATTATTGGTCATCTAAAAATATTATAGTTTGATAACCTGGAATGTTGAATGAATTAGAGAATAAAAATAAAATTTCATCATCATGAGTGCCTAAACCTTATTCAATTTATGATCATAGTACAAGAGTTAATAATCCATGTTGATGAATTCATTTCATCATTATCTTTTTAAAAATTTACAAAATGAGTATTATATAAAAATGATGAGTAAAATAACTACAAATGTAGATAAAATGATATGAAAATAAAATAAAAAGAGATTTTTTGGTTATATATCATTAAACTATAATATAATGATTATTGGTCATATGAATATAAATTATAAGGAATTTTTTCAATCTCACATGACCATAAAAGAAAATAAATTAGTCTATATAATATAAAACTAATCTTCCTTTAGTCATCCTTAACACATGACCTTAAACTGTATGAAATACAATCCTACATAAATAATTATTTCCATTATGAAATATATTTATAAAATTATATAAACAATAAAGATCACCACAAATTATTATTTTCACACACTAGAGTTTCTACATTAAAATTTATTTTCTCCTTCGTCAGAAATTAAAATTACAACACGCATTTGTCAAAATAATTGGCATTTCCAGTGGAATTTTTTAAAACATTATTCCAAACTATAACATTTTAGATTCACCCACTACAGATACATATGGGAAATTTTATAATCCCAATACCAACAGAAAGATATATTTAACCATTTTACAATTATATGACATTCACATATTTAAAAAATTACCATAAATATTTTTATCCTTTTGGGCTTGTGTAAAACTTATATATAAACATTCTACTTCTTATCTTCTAAAAAAACTTCTATAACACATTATATATTCCAATACCATACCAAAAATTAATTTATCCTTTTATTTATTCCAATAAAACATTAACAATTACTATAAACCTAATAGAGTTCATTGATTGAACAAGAATAAATATTTACATTTAAGTTTTTATGAAACATAATAAAATATATTGTTTCCTTTCACCATCTACAAGATTAAAAACTCCATGATAAACCATTGACCATCATTAATGGAAGCAAGTCATTGTGACTCATTTTGTATATTTATAAGACACTAAACACCATCATAAAATTTTAAACCCTTTTTGACAGCATTAAACATCACTATAGCCCTTTATAGTATCCAAATGACACTAAAATATAACACATCCATTATGTTGTACTATATTTTTCTATATATTAGTATATATTTTTCAATATTCTAGGTGATTAAAAATTTTGACATAACATCATCATTATTTTCTTATAAAAATGATCACATCCTTAATCTCATGTATTTTTTATTGAGAATGATGACGGGGTTTTTATTAATGAGCTTGTGAACATGAATCATTATACATAATTAATGTACACATTAATATTAGTGATGAACTAGTGGATACATATTTTGATGGTTATCTGATGAAAAAGTGTCTATATACATAATAAAGATACGTTAAACACATTTACATAGGTATTGGTTATGATATTCTATGCGATATATTGGTGGGATGAATTAATTTCACATCATTTTCATTGAAAAGAATCAGGTTTAGTCTATCCAATACACTAATTTTTACTTCATGTGTTTATTTTATGGATCTTGTATGAATTTTTGATATTATATCATGCATCTAATTTATGATTGAATAGACCAAATAATTCAACCACCATACAAAGTGAAATCATTTTATTGTTATTTTATTCTATCATTTACCATTACCCATGATAGAACCCTATAAATTGGATTAGTTTAAGTTTATTATAAAAATGACATGAAAAATAATTTAAAAATTTGTTAATATGATGATAAATTTAACTGAATAAGTAGTAGGAATTCCCCACTACATGATTCATATATACATTCTAACACCACAGTTTCTGCTCATTTCTAAACAAATTGATATCTTCCATTATAATTCTCTGTGATATGAAAATAAATAATAAAATATAAGAATTCGGGTACTAATTAATCACACAAAAAATATATTTATACAGTCATAGCCCATACTAGATCACAAATATAGATGGTAACAACCTAATTTTTTTGGAAAACATTTTGACACCACGTATGCTTTCCACTCATCTCTAAACAATTTTATCTGTTATTTGGAGAATTAATGTTTTTTTAGGTCTTTTTAGTGTTGTTAAAATAGATAGAAAATAATAATTATGAAATAGTTTTAATGAAATTGGAATTAACTTTGAAAACTACATGTTAGAGGATGCTGGTCTATTCAGGGTTTATGATCTCTCTCATAAATTTACAAACATAATATCTTCAATAGTTTCCATTATATTTCTTCCTTCACGGATGAAACGTTGAAAAAACAGGAAAATTGTTTTGAAATATGTATTTATAGTTAAATATTTCAATAAATACTTTAATTTTTTTCCATTTTAAGTAATACATAGGCATTTTATGTTCAGTCACAGACTCTATTACATAATTTAGCCTATATTTCACGATCAACCTATCAATAAGTAATTATTTTTAAAATGAATACTAGAACATATAATTCAATTATTATTTATAAAATATTGATTTTAGTGTATTAAAATTTTTAAAAACAATAGGTTTGGTCAGTTTATTGGATATCCATTCATTGGATCCAAAAAAATATATTTTGGATATCTAGATTGAGTGCAATTAGAATCAAGTGCATCCTAAAAAATGAAATCAAATAACTAATTAAAAAATGAAAACATATTTTATGTTATTATATTGTAGAGTTTTACCCTTGCATTATAGTCATCAAAAAGAATTTGTATTTTATTTTTATCAAATGAATCATTTAACTCCTTTTCCTTTTCAATTTATTCCTTACGTAAAGAAGTTTAGAAATGTTATAGAGATTAATGAATCCAAATATTTATTCTCATGGTTTTTCTTTCGTATATTAATAATATAAACTCTTTTAGAATATATGAATAGTTATAAACATTAATTAACATGTTATATCATTTTTTTGATAGACATTTTATGAAAATGTACTTTATGTCTGTATTCTCAACATAGACTAACAACGATCCAAACATGAGAATCTCATTTATACTCTCAATATTGACTACATCTATAATCAAAGTTCTATATATTTTTTTGTAATATGGAATGTAAGACATATTTCCTTTGTTAAATGTAGTCTCTTTGTGATGTTTTAATGTTAATAAATGTTGGTGTGGCACTGGCTGGGAGAAGGTAATCCCCAAAGGTCTTTTTGATTTTATTGGTGATTCACAAGATTTCCTTGACAAAACCTTCCATTTCATCATCGCTTTATCTTTCATTAATACCATACCTCACTTTAGAGCATTTTTCATCAACTATTATTTGGTTTTCATATGAAAAAACATATTAAATATAGACCTTATGTATCTTTATAAGATTAGATAATCATGCTATAAATGTTCTAATAGCATCATTGATCATTATAATATAAAAATCATTGGGTGGTAAAGGAAATTAAGTATTCTTCTCCTAATATACCTCAATACCCACACTCATGTGATAATATGAGAGTTATTTATTTTTTAACTTTTCTCCTATGATATTATACACCATACTCCTCACAATAAGGCAGTTCAAGGGTGTTGATAGATATAAATTGGATACATATTTACCCTATAGAATATTAGTAATTTGAAAGATATTGGATGTTTTTTAATCAAATTTAGGGGAAAGGTTAATGAAAAAATCATTTACATAAGGTGAGATATGCGGTTATGGGGAATGGTAGACCTCAGTGGTAGTGGAGTCATTTGGTTCTTCATATGGGCATATTTGTTCCACCTCATGTTCCCTTTGATCCTTTCTCATATATTGGTCTTTAAAACCATACGAGAAAATGATATCATGAAAAGAATATATCTTTTCCATGATTACTTTCATCATATAATATGTATTGTCACAAACCAACCTAGGTCGACCCTGAACCAGTCACCCGAGCTAGTCTGTGACATGGCCCAAAGGGCATTCCCAATCCCCACAGGCCGGCAGCTAGTGCTGGGCATCAAAATAAACCAGTTGAGAATGATTTGGCCCATAAAATAGATAAATAATATTTAATAAAACAATAAGATAAATAAATAAAAACAAACCAAACAACATGGTAGTGGAAAAAAAATAAATGAAGCAACACGACATACGTTAGGTGACCCTGTGGGTCATCACTGAATGTAAACCACACTCACTCCCAAAAGCAATCCAGGACTGAAACCTACAACTGAAAAGTAAAGTAGGCATGAGCACTGAGATGCTTAGTAGGAATTCCAAAATATGACCCCGCCTTATGCCCCTAACTTTAGTAAAAATATAATCATGGCAGTTTGAAAATAAGATATAATAAAATAATGTTTTTTCTTCTTTTGAAGTTCATGTTACAAGTTTTCATTTCCATGTAAAGCATTTTCTCCCACTGCATTTTCAAAATTGGTTCCAAGAATCCATTAAAATTTCAAAATTAAAGGAAACCAATTTAGATAAAAATGTGGTTTTCAAAAATAATACATCATGTATGTAATGACTGAAATGGAAATCACATCAAAAGTACCATGTCACAAATGATCACAAAGGGAAATCCCTATAAGTAGCTCAAACAAGTGGTACCTTAGAGACCTCGTACCGCGGTGAAGCATGTATTAGAAACCATGAATCATATAAATCATTTCTTAGAAACCATGACCCTCATAAAACAAGGCTTAGAAACCACGAACCTCAATCATCCATATATTTAGTTAGTGTTGTTGGATCAATACTGCTAGAAAAAACTGGGACGAACCCCTTCCATGTTATCTAGAATACAAGTCCTAGTCTACCCACCCAGATATCTAGGTTTCCCATTGCACTCTATTTCAAGTGGTGGTGGGTTTTATTTATCATGAAAACACACATGTTCATAACACTTTATTTATCTAAAACTCATTCAACCTCTCACCATCAGTCACCCTCCTTAAGCATATTCCCTCTGTTTCATGGCACACAATGCAAAATCATCAAATTAGGCACATAATAACACATTCAATATAAAAATAATTTTCTAAAACCAAGGTTTAGTGCCTCTATAGAGGTTATTCATTTTCATAAAACATTATTAAAGTTCCAAACGAGTTAAATTACATAAAGGGAACATTATTTACAACTAGCTGTCCAAAAGGACCAACACCTTTGTAAATACTCATTACCAATTCAAAACCACTTAGGAAATCAATTTTCAAGACAAGTAACTTAATACCAATGACATTTGAAATAAATTTCAATTTCAAAAACAAAGGAATAATCATTTATATCAACAACAATTAGATTTAATAACATGTGTCTATAGAATAATGTAAAACATATTTTTAAAACCAGCAAGCAATTAGTAAATTCAAATTATTGGCATATGAATAGGGAACATTCCTCAAACATGTCACTATTTGTCGACGACCACTCGAACTGGCATTTGATGCATAAACACACCTGAATTTATACATATTTATATATATATACACCCCAAGATGTATTTTACATATTCCCCATTCCATGAGGGAATATGTACAAAGAGGGAATATATAAACATATTCCTTACCCTATGCATGTATATGTAGGATGCCTCAACACCCGCAACCCAAAACCATCATAGTGAGGTCCAATTCACTATACAAATAATTTAATCAGAAAATTAAACAATTTTTTAAACACTTCAAAATTATCACCATAAAAATAGAATTACACCAAAAATACTATTTAAACCCCAAATTCACTCTAAACCATTTAAACACATACTTCACACCACATTACCTCTTCTTTGAAGTGCCTCTTTAAGATATCTTTTTAGGGCACTAAAATTGGTCTTTGAAGAAGACCAGAACCTCTAGGATGTTTCTAGGGAAGTGGAGAAGAGAATTTGTCAGGGTTTGGCCGAGCTTGAAGGCTCAAAGTGGTGTGAGGAAGAGAGGGAGGAGGTGTCATTTTATAAGGGAGGAGAGGGGCACCTTTGTAATTCTTAAAAATATTAATTTATAATAAATCTAACCCCACTTTAAAACCTCCAAAAAAGACTCATATTCGAAGATTAGATGAGATAGGGTTGTAATCTCATCAACCAATCAAATTTAGACATGTTTGGATTTTATTTGAAACCTTATCATTTTGATTTATCCTTATCAAATAATTACTTATTTGTTGTGAATTTTCCATAATTGTTTACTTTATAACATTATAGACGATATAAATTTAAATTTATAATTTTTACATATTTTTGTGATTTTTAAACATTTTTATAATATGTTATATTTATAAAATAACAATAGTGTCAATTTTGACACTATTCATTTATTTGAATTTAAATAAAATATATACAGAAGATATGTTCTAACTAAAAGAATTAATAGATTCATAAAAGGTCATATGTATCTATAAAATTAGTGGATCACATTAAATAGTTCATATAATATTTATTTTATTATTTTTAAAACCATTTATTTCATTTATCTCTTAATAAAATAATTACTACAAATTTTTTGTATAATTATTTAATATACTGATTTGTTGCATAAAAATTTAAAATAAAATCATATGATGATGATAAATCTATTAAATTTCACAATAATAATTTTACTCGAATTTATCATCAAAAAATAACAATATTTAAATTGTTATATTTATTAAATTATGAAGGTGACAACTTTGGCATCATTTAAAATAAAATAATATAAGTGTCATAATTGCTTTTATAAGACCCCAAATGGTCAAATATTCGACCATTGGATGACTATAGTTTAAATTTACATGACCAATAAGTTTTGGTCGGGGTTTTGTTCCTTTTATGGTCACTATTAGTCTAATAAAAACTATATTCTTGATTTTTCACTAGATAAATAATTTCTACATCACTATTGTGTCACAATTAATGATAATTATTTAATCCCAAAAAATTCTAAATAAATTCTCTTGATGTAGATAATTTTGTTAGATTTTTGTAGACTAATAATTTTCGAAGTTTCATGAAGTTTATCACTAACATAAAATTATTATACTTATAGTATTTAAGAGAGTGACATGTTGTCACTTTCTTTGGTTTTAATAATAATTAAATTATTTTTAGGAAAAAAAGTCCATTAAATGAATCTAATCCGACCCTTAGGTGATATGGGTCGACTTTTACTAATCCAATAGGATTTTTCCAAGTGTTATGGTAATTTTATAATCTTATATTTACCTTTAATTACCCGATTTACCTTTAACTATAGTAAATAAAATTTACCGTAGTTACTATTCACAATGCCCAAAAATAAAAAGTAGCTTATTAACATAATTTGGACTCACTGATTCCAAATATGGAATCAATTTTTCCGAATTCAATACACAAAAGTTGCAGAAATTAAATTAAATATAATCCTGTTGTCAAAAGAAAACTGGTTTTTCTTTAAAACATTGCAAAAGATTGAATTGATTTAACGTACGAATTCAAGGTAAAATCAATGATAATGACATACATTATATTGAATGGTAAAAATATATTCTATTTATACTTTAAAACCATTCAATATTATAATTTAACCAATAATATATTATGATGAAAAAAGTTATTTTTAATTAAAATATACCGTGTTTTTACTATTCATTAAAATATGAAAGTTGTCAGAATGAAATGAAAAATTTATCCAAAGTAAATTTTTATTTCTTTATTGAAAATAATAATTTTATTTTGTCAAATGGAACTTATAAACATGTCAAAAACTAAATTTAAAGTGGGTGCGCCATCAAAAGGCGGCAAAACTGCATTTTTTGAAAAATACTTATTTTACCCGAAAAATATATTTTGTTCTTATACCATGTTCTAGAAAATGTGTAAGATGAATAATAATGTTATAAAATTCAAAATTTAGTTAATACTATTCATAAGGGCTAGTTCATAATAATATTATAATAATATATCGTTGTTTAGTAAAATATGGTATTGCGTACAACACCCGCTATCGAGGAAAGTCGCGATTGTGTGTAATGCAAGCCAAGTCAGGGTTTTATGTTGTGAAAGAATACTTTGTTGTGTCGTATAATAGAATCCAACCATATTTCATTTATACATTGAATATATATATATATATATACTCAATGTTGTGTATAATTACTATTATCAAAATTGTGTGTAACACGATCCAAGAATAGTGTTGCGTATACTACAAGGTAATACGATGTTCCGTATAGCGCAAGGTAATATTGGTGTATCATACAACACAAGACATTAATTAAATTAAAAGAATATTTTTCATAAAAGCTCGGGGTGTTACATTCTACCCCCCTTAAAATGAATTTCTCCCTCGAAATTCGTCAGTGTTACAAATGGTTTACTAATCGAAAGTTTGTTTAAAAGAAACCCACATCGTTAAAAGGAATACCAAAACATGGCTTTAAAAGCTAAAGTATGAAATGTAACGGTTACCCAATTAACTCATCACTGGGTTTCCACGTAAGAGGACATAGGTGAAAATATTGATATGGAAGAAAAATCTAACCATCATGTTCTGATGGAGAGTGGTAGAGAACATGGATATGAAAATGCCAACAATCACAAAGCTATTGATTTGTGATGATCTAAGGTACCATCTAATTCATCGGATATAAGGGAACTGGGACAACATTTTTGGTTTTCAAGATCATTTCTCTAATGTTGATGAAATTGGAATTAGAAGAAATACTTTCGTGATTTCGGTATAGTCTCACCGTTGGTCGTTCTTTGGACAATTTCCACTTCATCTCTTAAAGAAATAATGTTGAATTTGTCATTCGTGATGTGTTAGCAGATCATGTGATAGAATGATGGGTCATTGCATCTTTCTCAAACAAATGATTAGAAAAGTTATCAAAAAAATACATAAGTCCATCTATAGTGAGATTAATCATATATGGTTCCTAAAATGGACTTATACTTCATACATCATACTGATTAATATAATAAAACTAGTTTCTACTAAACAGGGACTTCCTGTAGGACAGTGGTAGGCGATAAAGGCCAGTCGCACTTCGGTTGGGGCTTCGATTCCCACGGCCTTGTCCGACACGATGGGCTGTCTCCCGTCCTGTAAGTTGTCCTTTTTTCTAAAACTATATTGCTATAACATTCCATCAATAATATCAAAAAAAACAACACTAACTTATGTCCAACATAATCCATTCCAATCTTTAGGCTTATCCATAATACTGCAGTCCACTCTAATAATATAGTGAAAACGATTACTAGAGATTTAATACCATCGTTGATCCCCATATATCATAAGATATCTCTTGTTGGTCACATTCCAGACATTCAAAGGCCTTAATCATGTATTCTCTTGAATACCCATTGAACCTTAGTGAAAACATGAATTCTGTTAAAAGTTAACTCTTTCCACATACCAAAATCCTCAAAATTCTATATACTCTAACCATGATATCACTTAGTCCTTATATTAATCATGAGCTCATGAATACTGTCAAATATTTCATTTTCTCATTTTCCCTTCATTATGCGCATATCATATTTTTTTCCAAAAATATCTCAATCACTTTCCATGGTTACCGGTACCATAAAATTATTGAAACCACAATAGACCAATACATAAATATTCCAATATTCCACGATACTATATACAACATTATTTTGGAATCCCATTACACAAACACTTAATCATTCCACCACATCGTTGTCATATTCAACATCGCCAATGGTGATCGCATGTGACTTCCCTTTGTCCGTTTCCTTAAGTGGTTTCTTATGTTTATCATCACTAACCCTTGGATTATGGCATTTATTAGCATAATGCCCCATTTCCTTGCACTTAAAGCATTGAAGTGTAGTAGGTTCATTCTGTGTATCCCTTCCTTTGTTTGCATCATTAGACATCATCTTCCCATCATTGCGGCATTCAAATGCCCGATGACCTTCCTTTCCACATTTGAAACATTTACTTGTCCCTTTACGACAATCTCCACCATACTTCTTTCCACACTTTGAGCATAAGGAAACATTCATCTTCTTTTCACCATTATTCTGAGATTTCTCCTTGAACTCCATCTTTCCTTTCTTGTCAAAAATATGTGATGGATAAGTAACACCAACATCCATTTCTACCTTGATAGCACAACGCACAATTTATTCATAGCTACTGAAGTCTCTTATAGATAATGCCCTTCGAAGATTTGGTTTTAAGCCACTGAAGAATCGATCAACTTTACTTTCAGGTTGGATGATAAATCCAAATGCATACCTTTGAAGCCTCGTAAAATTCGCTTCGTATATACCAACAGATTCATCATCCTTTTTCTTTAGTTCAAGAAACTCCTTCTCCATCATTGTTCGAATAATAAGAGGGAAGTACTTATTGAAAAATAAGTTCTTGAACTCGTCCCAATCCATGGACTCAATTTCATCTCTTTGCCTCGTATTCTTGATAAGATTCCACCATTGATCAGCTCCACCTTCCAAACGATGTACTACTAAGATGACTTTATCATGTTCAGAACATTGAAGAACTGAAAATATCTTTTCAGTGGTACTGATCCATTGTTCAGCAACAAGTGGATCAGAAGACCCACTGAAAGAAGGTGGGTGTTGCCTCATGAAGGACTCAATAGAATATTGTTCCCTTCTCTGCTCATTTTGAAGTCCAGAATGATTCATAGCTTGTGTAAGTATAGCAATAATATTTTTCACTCCATATCCCATAACATTTGTTTCTTCAAGAGGCAAATCATTGCATTGTCCATTGCATTGATCAACACGGTTCCTTCGGGTTCCAGCCATCGTCTAAAACCCAAAAAGAATAGTCTGAGAGGCAAAAATCATGCTTGGGAAAACAACATAATTAAAGGGGGAGTACCCTCAATATATAACATCTTAGGTTAAATTCTAAGATCGTTAGCGCAATTCTAGGACTATAACCTATACATATACTTAACCTTAGAGACATCCTTAGACATACCTTAGAAACATCTCTAGGGATCTCACTAAAGTTCTCGCATCCTAGTTTCCAACGGTTGACTAAACCTTTCCTCTGATACCAACTGTAGAGACCCGAAGCCTGACGTACATGGACATTACATTACTTTGGCGGAATACTTAGTACATAACAAAAACACACACACAAGGACCGTAATAGTTTAGTGTCTTTGGAAACTCAGAATATAATCTTCTAATCGTGGTGAAAGATATTCAAAATCTCCCATAATGATCTTCCCTTTTTTATACCTAAAACTTTTCTTTATATCCTGGGGAAAAGAAAACATAAAAGGGTGAGCTCAAATACTCAGTAAGGGTAATCAAAATAAATATCAATCACATCATATTCATAAGAACATAACATTTTTGAATTCCTAACCTGCAAAAGGGATCATAATATCATAACATGGGATAAATTATAGTAATGAAATGTAATCCCAATAATCATCACTTAAAAAATGAAACATTGTGTCTTACACACATAATCATAGAGAATAATTTCTTATTAGTCAAGACTCATTGCCAAGACTATCTTAGTGGACAAAGTCCCTTTCTAAACCGAGTTTACTCCTCGTTTCAGTCCTGTTTCACTGAACCGGTATAACCTACCGTTCCAGCCATGTCTATCTCATGAGATATAAAATCGTTACCCAATGTATTGGAGGGAGATATATGTCCCAACCATCTCATAATGATACCATTCTTATGTGTGCCACAAAATCATAAACCATACATCATAGCATAACCCATGTAATAAAAATTGGAATCCTAAACATCGTGACATCATAAAACAATTCATATAATATAAAGGAATTCATAAAAATAATTCCATCACAACATAATCAAATCAATGTAACAATATGGATAAAAAAACAGAACCCTTTATTATCTTAGATGGAAAATAATTTTGATAAAACACTTGAACTCCATTCTTGAGGAAAATATCCTTTCTACTTCAAAAACATTTTTCATTTCATAACATGTCATAAAATATTAAACTAAAATATGTTGATTAAACATAAACTTGAAAACTTATAAAGGAAGCTTCTTGGAAATAATGTTTTAAAAATCCATTCATGCCGTATAAGTTAAAAAAACATTCTTCTCGTACTTTTGTCGGAAAAGTCAAAAAGTACCTCGTACGAAAAACGAAAAAAAATTCCTTTCAAAAATTTTACAAAAAACTCACCGAAGGGTAAATTTGGATTTAAACAATTGTAGGTGGATGGAAATAATATTACATATTGAGGAAACATGGATGTGGATGATAAAATACACCCCAGTAAATACCAAAGTATAAACAATCTCGGATAAAAATGAGATTGTGATATTTCCCTTACCTTAGGTCCGATTTGCTTCGTAAGTGTCCGAATCTCCTGTATAATGATTTAAATAATGTCATTGACTTATTACAGAATCATAATCATTGTTATTATATCATATATGGTTCATTTATTACTTTATTTTTCCCGTTCTTTTGTAAATTCCATGTTAAAGAGCGTTTTGGGTAAAATCGTTTCATTTGTCGTCCGTGTTTTGACTTGTAATTATTCATATGATTACTTAGATAATGATTACTTAATTCCAGAATATTAAACATGATTTATATATAATATATATTCGGAATACACATATATATAATATATCATTAAATGGAAAGAAATACACCGTCCATGGAGACGGTAGGCCGTACGTACGCATGAATGCTTTTTTCGTTTCCTTATTGAGTTGAATGGAATTAAGTAGATGAAATACATATATATACAAATAAATCCCGTATCATTATTATGTCATATATTTCATGATTACTTATTATATATACTTTATAATCATTCATGAATGGTTAACGTGGAGAATGAATCTCATCGCGTCGTGGAGACGGTAGTCCGTACGTACGCATGAGCGATGATATCGTTCTCATGATCGTTGAATTGTATTAGAGTGTATTTATACTATTTCAGAATCAATATAACTTTACAATAGTATTATATAGTCATTATTTACACCATTATACCCATCCAAGTAAGGTGGTGGTGGAAAATAGATTACACCATGGCGTGGAGACAATATTCCGTACGTACGCACGCGCGGTGATTTTGTTTTCCGTAGGATGGATAGATGGTGAAATAGGGTTGTTTCATACTTATAATAACATATCAGTATATTAGTGATACTGATGTTATTACATCATAATGAAACAAACTAAGAAGAAGAAGTGGAAGAAGAAATAAAGTTGAAAGAATCGGTAACAGGCATTACCTCTTCTTTGAAGCGCCTCTTTGAGATCTCCTTTTAGGGAACTAAAATTGGTCTTTGAAGAAGACCAGAACCTCTAGGATGCTTCTAGGGAAGTGGAGAAGAGAATTTTTCAGGGTTTGGCCGAGCTTTAAGGCTCAAAGTGGTGTGATGAAGAGAGGGAAGAGGTGCCCTTTTATAAGGGAGGAGAGGGGCACCTTTGGAATTCTTAAAAATATTAATTTATAATAAATCTAACCCCACTTAAAAACCTCCAAAAATGACTCATATTCTAATATTAGATGAGATAGGGTTGTAATCTCATCAACCAATCAAATTTAGTCATGTTTGGATTTTATTTTAAACCTTATCATTTTGATTTATCCTTATCAAATAATTAATTATTTGTTGTGAATTTTCTATAATTTTTTACATTATAACATTATAGACCATATAAATTTAAATTTATAATTTTTAAATATTTTTGTGATTTTTAAACATTTTTATAATATGTTATATTTATAAAATAACAATAGTGTCAATTTTGACACTATTTATTTATTTGAATTTAAATAAAATATTTACAGAAGCTATGTTCGAACTAAAAGATTTAATAGATTCATAAAAGGTCATATGTATATATAAAATTAGTGGATCACATTAAATAATTCATATAATATTTATTTTATTATTTTTAAAACCATTTATTTGTTTTATCTCTTAATAAAATAATTACTACAAAATTTTTGTATAATTATTTAATATACTGATTTGTTGCATAAAAATTTAAAATAAAATACTATGATGAAGATAAATCTATTACCTTTCACAATAATACTTTTACTCGAATTTATCATCTAAAAATAACAATATTTAAATTGTTATATTTATTAAATTATGAAGGTGACAACTTTGTCATCATTTAAAATAAAATAATATAAGTGTCATAATTGCTTGTATAAGACTCCAAATGGTCAAATATTCGACCATTGGATGGTTATAGTTTAAATTTACATGACAAATAAGTTTTGGTCAGGGTTTTGTTCCTTCTATGGTCACTATTAGTTTAATAAAAACTATATTCTTGATTTTTCACTAGATAAATAATTTGTGCATCACTATTGTGTCACAATTAATGATAATTATTTAATCCCAAAAAATTATAAATAAATTCGCATGATGTATATAACTTTTTTATCTTTATGTAGACTATTAATTTTCTAAGTTTCATGAAGTTTATCACTAACATAAAATTATTATACTTATAGTATTTAAGAGAGTGACATGTTGTCACTTTCTTTGGTTTTAATAATAATTAAATTATTTTCATGAAAAAAAGTCCATTAAATGAATCTAATCTTACCCTTAGGTGATATGGGTCGTCTTTTAGTCATAAAATAGGATTTTTCCAAGTGTTAGGGTAATTTTATAATCTTATATTTACCTTTAATTACCCGATTTACCTTTAACTATAGTAAATAAAATTTACCGTAGTTACTATTCACAATGCCCAAAAATAAAAAGTAGCTTATTAACATAATTTGGACCCACTGATTCCAAATATGGAATCCATTTTTCCAAATTAAATACACAAAAGTTGCATAAATTAAATTAAAATTAATTCCGTTGTCGAAAGAAAACAGGTTTTTCTTTAAAACATTGCAAAAGATTGAATTGATTTAACCTACTAATTCAAGGTAAAATCAATGATAATGACATACATTATATTAAATGGTAAAAATATATTCTATTTATACTTTAAAAAAATTAAATATCATAATTTAACCACATAAGATATTACGATGAAAAATTTTTTTTTTAATTAAAATATAGCGTGTTTTTACTATTCATTAAAATATGAAAGTCATCAGAATAAAATGAAAAATTTATCCAAGGTAAAATTTTATTTCTTGATTCCAAAGAATAATTTTATTTTGTCAAATGGAACTTATAAACATGTCAAAAACTAGATTTAAAGTGGGTGCGCCATCAAAAGGCAGCAAAACTGCATTTTTTGAAAAATACTTATTTTACCCAAAAAATTTATTTTGTTCTTATACCATGTTCTAGAAAATGTGTAATATGAATAATAATGTTATAAAATTAAAATTTTAGTTAATACTATTCATAACGGCTAGTTCATAATAATATTATAATAATATATCGTTGTTTAGTAAAACACTGTATTGCGTACAACACACGCTATCGAGGAAGGTCGCGATTACGTGTAATGCAAGCCAAGTCAGGGTTGCGTGTTGTGAAAGAATCCTTCATTGTTTCGTATAACAGAATCCAATCATATTTCATTTATACATTGAATATATATATATATATATATATATACTCAATGTTGCATAGAATAACTATTATAAAATTGTGTGTAACACGATCCAAGAATAGTGTTGCGTATACTACAAGCTAATATGGTGTTGTGTATAGCGCAAGGTAATCTTGGTGTAGCATACAACACAAGACATTAATGAAATTAAAAGAATATTTTTCAAAAAATCTCGGGGTGTTACATTAACCATTTCCAAAGGCCTTTTCAAATCCTCACATAAATCGAGACCAATTCCGATGCATGAATTCCATTGTTGAAACCATTTAAAATTTACATTTATAACTACATGGCAACTACAACATGCCAAATTATGCATTTACCTTTAGAAACCTACACCCAAACCCATTTTCACCGTAAGTTCCATTAAAAAAGTGATTCACACCACTTTAAAAATTAAATAAACCATTTTCAAAATTTATTAGACACCCAAAAGAGTAAAAAAAAAGGTTTGACATGAAAAGTACTCCCAAATTCACATTAAGAAACCAATTCCAACCCAGAAACATATCAAATTCTTTCAAAAACTAGTTTATCATCACATTGAAAATGAAATAAGACATTTTCATAATTTATAAAACATTACCAAGGTGCACACTAAGGCTTAACACATTTACCAAAACCAAATTGTAGAAAAATATTGTCACATTAAAATTAAAAACTTGTTTTATTTTTTATCGAATTCCCACTTCGCAGCACACGCAATAGTACAAGAACATATAAAATTAACTAAACAAAATAAACTCAATAAAAATAATTATTTTCTTGTGAACCAACCCAATTTTAAGTGAGAAAAATTATTTTTAAAATCAAAAGCATAATGAACTTCTGCTAAAACAAATTTCGAACCCTTCAATTCACCTAATTGAACCAAAAATCATACAGTAGAAAAAAAAGGTATCAAGAATTAACCCTAAATCTCTCATCCCACTTGATTGAAACCAAAATCTATAAAAAAAAATGAAATAAACCCTAGGCAAGGAGGGAGAGGGGCTTACATGAGGAAGAAGATGATCTAGCCGGATGAAGGCTACTTGCCAGAGGGAGCACCGCTCACTGAAGGGAGAGGGAGCCACAACAGAGCTTCTCCTAGTTAGCCAGGTCATGCGAACAGGGGAGGGAGCTTGGCCGCGTGAGCGAGGGGGGGGGGGGGGGGGGTCATCTGCGAATGAGGGGAGCCATTGCCGAAGGGATGGAGGCGCACCGGAGGGCCTTCGTTGGGTGGGGTGCAGCGTGAGAAGTATAGGGAGTGGTGTGTACTGATGGATTAAGCTGGACGGGGGAAGACAAGCGGGTTGTGAGGGTAAGGGGGATGAAGACTAGGGTTTAACAAAGAAAATAATAATAATAATAATAATAATAACATAAATAATAATAATAATAACAATCAAAATAATAATATTAATAATAACATAATTTCAAATAATAATAAACTAAATGATAAAATTGTTATTATTATTATTATTAAATTGTTTTCCAGTTATTTTATTTTAGTTCATTTTTATTTTAATTTAATAATTTGTTTAATCTTTAAGAAATGAGAATACAAATAAAAATAAATAAATAAATAAATAACTACGATCGCAAGATATTGGTCAGGGGTGTGACATGTATCTTTTTTGGGTTTTGAATTATCAAATTATGTTTCAGGAAACACCCCAAAGCCTAATACTCTAACGTGAACATTTTATTTTGTCCACTTTAAAGATACTGAAATTATTTTTAGTTCTTGTACAATCATTATTGATTATTATCTCTAAACCATATAACAACATAAAAAAATAAAAGGATATTTTTATGCATTACTATTGTAAATAATAAAAAATATATTATGCCATACTTACACATGTTTCTCATACCTCTTTTGTGTTTTAATCAACTAGTTTACCCTCCTTATATATGTGATCCTCCTTCCATAAAACATGACATGATATGGAAGTTAATTTCGATTTTGATACATCAATATTCATATAAAAAACGAAAATATGTTGTTTCATATCACATAATCCAATATTATTGATTTAAAATACATACCAATTTATTATCTAGTGAATCATACCCCATCCTTTTCTTTTGATAGGGGTGAATTAGTTTTAATTCAGGATATTTATATTTAAGAATATTTTGTTATTTCATAAATTAAATTTTTTTAATCAAATCAGAAAAAATATATTAGATCAAATTATATATTATTAACTACAATGCACCTAAAATTATTTCACATCGTGATGAATGATGAAAGAATTCCATGATACCCTCTTCATAATGTGTGCATGACTAACTAGTGGTTGAGGATTTGTATTTCCTTCAGCATACCTAAGATATTACTTGGTAAGAAGAGTCTGTAAGCCTCTATGTTATTTTACAATGTCCATTAAGACATATTTATTATAGAATAATTCTAAAATATGAAAACATTATAAGAAATAATGACAATTAAATCAATGTTTCATTATATAATATTCAAATAAAATATAGAAATTATATCATAACATTACCTTCATATCATATTGAAGGGTTTTCTTTCTTACATGCAAGATATGTCACCAAATATATATATATAAGGCAGTATAGTCATCCTCATTGTGATCCCAAAATTAGTAATGAACATTGAATTATTTTGGTCAAAAGGTTAGCTACTTTGATTCCAGCCAACCTAAAATTTTAAGCAATTAATTTTTGAATTGATTATTTTATTCAACAATATAATGATAAATTGTTTTTTTTTCTCCTTAACATTATGCTGATAACCTAATAATTATATATTATCAACATCATTAGTATGTTCTTCACTATAATTAGTTATATAATCAAGTGAATAATAAATTATCGACATGAGTAGTCAAAATTTAATTTAGATTATGTTAATGCAACAGAGAATATATAATTTTTTGAGGAAAATCATAGTATATTAAAAAAAATTAGCCTTGTCCTTGATAAATACTCTTTTATGTTCAAGGTTATTTTTATCCCTTATCACTAATCCAAATACCTTCTTTACGGTCTAGTTTGACAAACCAGAAATTTTTAAAATTGGGACAACTATAAACTATTTATGTTCCCCAAATAAAATGACCATCCTTGATTGAATTTTGATCTGACTGTAAAGTTATTATATTTTCTTGTATAAAAATCAACCAATTATTGTTTTTTGAGTCTAAGATATAAAATAATTTCACTAATTTTGTTTTAATTATAAATTGATCATCATTTTTCCCATCCACATTGAAATTAACCTTCATGAATCCCATTTCATCAACATTCACTGCACTCTTATTTTCAACCAATTTGAAAAATAAAACCAACACATGAAATATTTTATAATAAACCATGTATATCTATTTTATAATGCTGATATATGGATCATTTTCATAAATTGGATTTCTATCATTGGAACCAGATATGTGAATCGCTTACACCACATGTATAACTCCACTATTTTGAATTGTAATATAGTCATCATGTTTTTTTGTATAAAACATATGACGATTGATTACAATATTAGATTAAAATATAATATTTTTATTAGGTCCTTTAGTTATTTATCCAATTCATTCATTAATTGAATTTTTATATTTAGATAAATCATTATAAATACAATTTTAGAACCATATTATGAATGTTTGATTTGTGAATTTTATATCAATACTTCAGCACTTAATGAATTCAAATATCTAATAATTGTTTTGTGGGATTTATTATATCGATCAACATATCCAGTAATATGTAAAATATAAAGGTGTTGTTTCTCCCACTCTATGATGGTAATTATAAAAAAATCTATTCAATAAATCCCTTATCCCATAAGGCATCTTCTATGATAGACTTTGGGAGACTGATGATTTCATCATCTGATAGGTAATCAGTACAGAATTAAACATATTCTTAAACAACATATCATTATACAATAAAACATTTTGGATGACTTTTATTCCAGACATACCATTTCAAAATATTGATATATCATTAAATGGGGTACAAAAATATATAGTGGATAAGACCACATAGTTGAACCACTCCATCCTAGTGAATCATTGAGTATACCATTATATCAATGAATGATGCTAGAAAGAACACATCTAATTCAAATAATCTGACTATAAATAAGAGTTAATGTATGTTATAAATTTTTTTGCATAATTAAACAAAATGTAATGAGAATCAAATATTTCATTAAAACATGAAATTTGTGTGATTTTAGTCCCTATAACATCAAATTATTCATTGACATGAAATTTTTTATATTTCAAGAAAAACCCTATGGAAATTTTACACCATTAAAGAAAATGAAAAATTTTAAAAAAAATTATCTCGACAGAGTGTAAGCTACTAGAGGTAGAAAATTACATCATTTAACCTTCACCAGTAAAAAATATTCTCTTATCCCCATTTTAGTAATGTCAAACCTAGGCATGATTCGATCTATTTTTCAGGAACATTTATTAACATGACAACGAAGTTATCAATTTTTTTTTGTACATTCAGGATGTCAATAATATTTATGATGTACAAAAAATTTCAAAAAGGTAATTCAAATAAAATTGAACTCTTATTAAAACATGATTTCATAAGGTCTTTCTAATTTTTCTAGAGAAGACTGTCTCAATATATTTTAATTTAAAAAATAGTTGATCACCAATTAGTGAAGAAATTACTTTACCCTGTTTTTTATTCCCATAAAATGTTTTTATACATGATCAATGTTTATGTTGAGAAAGTAAAAATTTCCTTTTCCTTAAAAACACAATATTTCAGACAAATTTTAACTAAATATTGTGTGTGCATTATTCACAAATGGGGTGCCCTACCATTCCATTAATGTTATAGCCTAAAACAATTTTATAAGAGAAAATGTCATTTATATCCACATAAATATGTGGCCCTCAATGTGAATTAATCACCTCTATGATTATTATACAGTATTCCACATGTATCCCACATCAATTTCGTATCCTTGATCAATGGAACCAAATATAAATCTACATCATTATTAGATTTTGTTATTCTAGATATATAAAGAGGCAACATAATATATTTTTTCCTCTTGCATAACCATTGTGGAAAGTTCAAATTTACCAACATGAAAAAACATGTAATATGAGTATTATTTTTTACATCAAAAGGATTTATTCCATTTGTAGATAATGAAAGATGAAATTTTCACAGATTATTTCCAAATTAAGTATACTCGTAAAAAAATTGCTTACACTGAGTAGAATATGAAATATGTTGTATGCTACCATATTTAATTTTATATCTGTATTCCATGTCAATTGTATCATAGTTTACTAACATCAACATAGTCTTTCATACCATGAAATGATAAGGAACTACAATACAACTTTTAAAGTACATGATTAATTTTTCTTGTATCAATCCATTCTATAATTAGGTTATTTTATGAGTGATTCATGGTCCTCATGAAATAATATTCAAGAATTTGGAGAGGAATTCATTTTTTAAATATGATTCTGATTTAATATAGAATATTTCCAGTGTCATCTATTTTACATAGATTTTAATTTTCTTCTAGTATCATATCATTCAAAATACTGAGTAGTTATAAAAAGCTGGTATCGATCCATCTGCAGACAACTTTTAAATTATATAACATCAATATAGCTAATGTTTTTTTGTATTTAAAATAGCTGGTATACAATGGTCTCTTAGAATAAATATTTAAATTTTTTATACAACTTTAGACAATCATGAAGGATCTAAAATTTCTATTATAATTTATTCATTGTCATCCCCATCATCATTTATATTGGTATACATATAAAATGATCCACAAACATTAGTATCATCTCAATTAGTGTTCACATTTTGTTTTTCCCCATGTATAGTCAAACATTTAAATCTCTAATATATTCCATGATAAATAAAATATTATTACAACTCTTCCAGACTAATGTTTCTTGAATAAAAGGTACATAAACAAGGAAAAGGGATTTTAGAAGTGGTTTATGCATGCTCTCTTGCAAATTTGGTGAAATATTTTATTCAATATTCATAATATTCTGTCATACAATTATTGTGCATCCATTTTTGTTTCTTATATATCATATTTGTATTATAAACTATTAATTTTTTATGAAAAACAAATAAATAAATATAATATTGTCATTATTAAAGGTGAATGTTATATATAATTTTAATAAGGGGAACCCAACATTTGATTGTCTCAAATGATTTTTTCTATTTTTGAAGGAAATGTGTAATTGAATTTAAGAAAATAATTTCTCTACTATTGTAGATTTTATACACTGAATTCATCCAAAGTGATCACTGGTACCCAGTATGGGATGAAGACTTCTTAGAGTTGTTCAAACAATATAGGCACATGTCCATAAGAGACGGGGGATGAGTCTTAAGAAGAAAAAGGAGAAAATTACTATTTGGGTAATGAATTTGATGTTGCTAATAATTGAACCCTTAAATATAAATGTTCTAAATCCAGGATTTGGTGAAGAAAAGAACAACCTTACAAAAACACATTAAAAATTCAAACAGATACTTTTGCCATTTTTCAAACCACACTTGAAATACATTTTTTAAATTTCACAAAAAAATTAGGTAATTTTTTTCAAAACACTAAATGGGATATAAAACACCTTTTATATAAAAACTTTTAGAATCAAGTGATTTTTTTAAAATCATATTCAATATAAATCAATAATAAATTTATTTTTTAGACTATTTAAATAGAAACATGTATATTTTGAATTGGTAGAAACATTTTAGGTTTATATTGAAATTACATCATGAGTTTCAAAACACCAAATAAAATTTAGTTCTTTTTAAGGGAATGAATCGTTTTTTATTTTAAAAACCCACCTAAATATTTAAAACTGAGTTTCCATTATCAAAATTGAAATTTCAAATAAACATGAAATTAAAAATTCTATGTAGGCTACCAACCTGTCTAAACCAATGCATGATTATTAAACATTTCTCAGAAAACTTATAAAGCTGATAAGAATAAAATATTTTTCTGAAGACAATAATAAATTAACAATTTAAATCCTAACATAAATGTCCTATAATGTTCTCCTAAATAATAATGTTCTCATGAGATTCATTAAAAACTAAATTAAGGTTCTATTAATTTATTAAAAACCACTATCATCAAATATATGACAAGAATCCATAAATCCAAGATTTCAAATACCATACAATGTATTACTGAATCAATTTCAGTAAGGATTTAAAAATATTAATGAAATTGAAAATTATTTTCCACTAGATCATGAGTTATTAGATAGAGTCTGTTTTTTATATAGATATTAGGTCTGATATGAATTTATCCAAGTGTGATTTTTTATTACTGGTGACTGAGTACATAGGGTGAGAGAAGGATAATGGATTTAATTTTTGTTTAGAAAGGATCCAACTATGATTTCACACAATGTTTCAAGTTTTTACTCTACTTTGGGTGTTAAAATGGTCATGGGATGATTTAGTCTATTTATGAATTGTAACAGAGTGATTATATAGTGTGTTGATAGGTGAAACTGAGCATTATCGATGAAATGTTTTCCAAAGGAGGACTGAATAATGTTTTTGGATTAGATAGGTTGGGGTGAGATGTAAACCACCTCATGAGTGTAGTTCACATTATATATTTAGGCTTGGTTTAGTGCATAATCTTTGTTAAACTTGTTTACTTAATTTAAAATTATATATTCTAGAAAATTAAAGTTTGGAAATGGGTTCTTTAGTTATTTAAATTATTTATTTCATAAAATTTCATGCATAAAAATTCGATATGCTTAAAATCATTTTAATATCCATAAAATAATATAGCTATCATTTGATTGTGTGATATTACCTCACTTTATTTTTAGAATGTCACCTAAATATTCACATGTCTACAACATTGTTAAAGAAAGTAAATTACTATTTGGTATATATTTAAGTTTTGATATCATCAATACTTTTAATAACCATGAATTTAGTTTTAAATAATGATTTTAAATGGTATGAATATACTTAGTTAATCCATTTTATAAATTTTCTTGTATTACAAATTAATTCATTTTATTTCATTATATCTTAAATGAATTATATGTCAATGAGTAGTACATAAACATGATTTATTAATTGAATTAGTGATAAAAAATGGATGGGTTTATTACGTGGGAAAGAATGATTTTTATGATAAATTATTAAGTATAATCAACGATTTTTATTTCTAAAACTAAACTAAAAACTTTTTAAGCACTAAATAACCCATTCCTACTCAATAATGCATTCCCACTCTAGCTAGACACATGATAAACTATATTTTTCACTAATCCAAGATACATTTTATTTAACTAGCATTACCATGACCAATAAACCAACTGGGAAGCTAAGAAATAAATAGAAATATAGACATATGGCACAAAATAAATATCCGACACCTCGCCTTTAATAACCTTGCATATAAGAACCCCTTTAACATCATACATAGATTATAAAGTGATAAATATTCGATAACAAACATACCAAATATAAGGGAAGATCAATGAGTGTATCATAAGCCATATAACCATTTTAAATTTCCAAAATATATATTAAAAAAATATCTATCATTGGGATCCATGTTATTTTCCATTAATTTAAAATTCATAAATTTCAATACATTGGAAATACGTAGATACACACCGTTATTATATTTCAAACATTTCATTAAAACATTATTTATCCTTTAAAACCAAAAATATGGCCTAATCATTTTATTATTCATAAAAATATACTTGAAATGACTCAAAGTCACATGATAAAACACTTGTCATGATAAAACATTTAATTCAAAATAATTAAATCAAATTCCAATGAAAACTCATTTTACTAAACATTGAATTAAACCAAATTTCTTTTCAAATCCTTTATAAACATCACACATTGGAATAAATTAAACAAAAATGAATTTATAAATAATTCGGAATTCCATGATTTTTAAAATGATTGATTATAATAGAAAAAATACCTCATAAAATATGAATATAGGGATGGGACACCTAAATTAGAAAGTAGAAAGAGGAAATTTATAATGGAAAACACATAAAATTGAGGGAAGAGACACCTAAATCCAAGAAGAAGGATGTGGAAACCCTATATGGAAACCAAGGAGGTTAGACTGCGCAAGAGGGAGAATATAGAAGAGGATCCAATCAAAAACTATAATAATAAAAATAGTGAAACCCAAACCAGCAATCAACAAGAAAGGAGTAAAAAATAATATACCTTGGAATAGAGACTTGATTTGTCAAAGATAAAGTAGAGCAGGTGCACTGCAATCAATAGACTTCAAAGAATGATTTAAAATTGTTATTGAAATCATTGTGGTTAGAGTTTTTTAAATAGAACAGAGAGGGTTTTATCAGCGATTCCAAAAAATCGCTGATAAAGATACCTTTTTCGATTCTTTATTAATAAGTACTGATAAAAGATTTCATTATTGATTCTTACTCAGTGCAGATAATGGTATTGATTTTTCAATTCTGAAAAAGCCATCTTTTATTTGCACTAAGAAGCACTTATAAAAGGAAACTTTGTCACCACTAATTTTTTTGCAATCATAAATGATTTAAAGTTATAATCATAAATGAAACTATATATAAATATATTATTAAATATTTTGTTATGATTATAAATGTATTTACGTCATTATATATAATTATATAAATATATGTATTAAATATATTCATTATTTAAATATATTTATTATAATTTTAAAATTATTTTAATATATAATTTTTTATTTTTTATTATATAAATTCTTATATAATAAATTATATTATATATTTATAATTAAAAATATAAAATTTTAGAAATATAGCAAATAAACATTTATTTCTTTATTTGTAAATATATTTATAATTATAAATATATTTATATCTTTATATATATTTGTAAAATTATATATATAAATTTAGAAAATAACTATTAATATTGATATTGATAATGAAAATAAAATAATCATCTAAATAGATTTATTATAATTTTATTATTATAAATATAATTATATAATTATATATATTACTATATAAATAATAATTTAATTAATATATATATATATATAAATACAGTATATATATTCATTATTTTAATATATTTACTGAAATTTTATAATTAAATATATATATATATATTTACAAAAGATATTTTCGTAAAAATAAAATTTATAAATTTATATCATCTTTTATATTTATATATTTATATATTTATATATTTAATATAAATATAAATATAAATATAATAAATATATTCATTGTCTGAATAAATTAATTATAATTTTATAATTATTTGTATAATTATTTATTTATTTATTATTATATAAATAATTTTCAACAAATAATACTAATTAACTTTCAATTATAAATATATAACTTTATAAATATTGTTATTATAAATTTATTAATATATTTATTTTTAAATTCTTATTTAGAAATATATTTTTAATAATGGTAATGAATATGTAATTATAAATGCATGCATGCTAAAAATTAATGTGATTGAATAATTTAAAATGAGTGCACTTTGAAAATATTGAAAAATTGATAAGTTTTAATATTTAATTGTTAATTATTTTAAAAAATATGGATATTTATTGAAATAAAGATGAATAAATATTTAAAATAGTAAATAATGTTAAATATATATATATATAATATTAAAAAATGATTAAGTTCAAGAAAAATAAACAATATTAAAAATTAATAAATAATACCAAAATATAATAATATTCAAAATAAATAAATAAAATTTAACAATTAAACACATAATATATTAAATTAATGTTTCCTGTTACTAAATTAAATTCTAAAATGAATACTAAAATTTGAATAAATTACAAAAATATTAGGTGTATGTGTTTCTATAAAATATTTCATTAATTATGTAAAAATTGTATGTGTGCATTGTATATAAAATTGATTTACTAATTACATATATGTATGTGTGAAATCAATGTAACACATGCTTAATATATGTTAAATTGAAAAATCAAAAGGCATTCAGTTAATGTTCAATACTCGATGCAATTAGTCTGTATCCCTAATTAATATTAATTTAAAATTAGAAACCATTCTTCAATAAATATATGACTTTTTCGATGTAAGAATAAATATTTTAAATTATATAAATCATATATTAATAAATATTATATATATTGATATATATATATATAGAAATATATATCAATATATTTCTAAATTAAATGTATTAATGCATAATTATGTATAAAAACTACTAAAAAGGATCAAGACATTAATATGTTTTTGATTATTAATTATTATTTATTTTATAAATTTATATTTAATAAATAATATTTAATAATTTTTATAATATATATATATATATTAAACCTAATATTTGTTTGTTAAAAATAATATCATTATTAGTATTTTTAATAATTTCTAAATCTATTCATTTTTAATTGTTCTATTTAATTATAACAATTTATTCATTTTTAATTTTATTTGTTTAATTATTACAATTTATTCATTTTATATATCTATATTTAATATGTAATATTTTTTAATATATATAATCTATATACGTATTTTAAATATATTCATTTTTATCAATATTTAGTTAATTAATAAAATGAATAATTTTTTTTAATTAACCCATTTTTAATTTTTACTTGTTTAATTATTTCATTTCATTATATATATATATTAATATATATAAAAATATATAATATATTTTATTTATTAATATTTATAATATATATATATATATATTAAATTTGTTCATTTTTATCAATAATTAATTAATTTATTTAATTTTTAATATTTTTTATAATTTACTCATTTATAATATATATTTGTTTAATTATTTGATTTTATTCATTTTATGTATATAAATTTAATATTAAATATTTATCATATTTATCATATATATATATATGAAAATTATGAATAATTATTTAATTAAATTTTTTTTTGAAGATTTATTAATTTTTTTATTTTTATTCGTTTAATTTTTTCTATTTTTCCAAAATTTTAATACTTGTATTTTTTTATTTGTTTAAAAAAATTGACTATGCATCGAGAATGGTGATTTAGGACCCAAATTTGAAGTTGGGCGGAGGTCCGTGTTCCGCATAGGGTTTGCTAAATCCTGCATAGGCCCATGGAAGGCCCTTATAGGTGTTTGTAGTGTATGTGAGAGCCCATCCCCACAACATGCTTCTGAGAAATACATGTTGTAGAATGATATATAAATGAGTTCCCTTATGTGCGTTATTCCAATGTGTGATTCACAAGGAGATCCAGACCATTATTAACATTTTATTGTTTGTGATGATAAATAAAAAATTTTTCTACACGTTTTCTAGTGTTGAGAAAGGGAAGCACTATATAATGCCTATTTTTTACTAGTGTAAATTCAAGTCAAATCCCTTCCCATCTGCTTTCAATATTTCATAAATGATATTTACAAAAAACCATGATTTTAACCACAACATAAATTATTCAGTCTATTTATTCGAATTAGTTTCCAAATCACATTATTCACATCACCTCATTTCACTCCCTCAAATATAAATATCATGACACCCCACAATGAGAATTTTGACTAATAAAACCCTCATTAGATTCCTAAAACCAATTATTATATGATTTATCATTCTCCCCCTATTATAATAGAATCCAAATAGCTTTATAGAATTTTTAATATCCCTTATGTGTGATGGAAAGTATTATTAATCATTTCTTACCTCAACTCTTCAAATCTATCCATGAGAGGAGCCTATGTGAAAATATCTACAATTATATCCATTGTTGAAATATATTCTAACCTCATATCAGTATTTTTAAATTTAACATTATTATAATCATATTATATTTCATTATGTCTTTAGATGAGTGTTTCTATTGACAACTTGTTATATTTATATCACATTGATTTACATAGATAATTTTAAATATTTTTTAAATCATTACCTTTGGACTTCCCATTGGACACTATTACAAAACATTTTCCATCATGCTTGTATGTAATATAGATAATAAACCACTATAATACTAATATTTGTATTTTTTATATTTCCAACTCACATATATTTCCCCAAAAAGAATTCTCCACCTCATATTGATTTTCTAAGATCAATATTTCCTACCCAATTAACTTTAGTGTAACAAAAAATGTTCAGATTATAACCTCTTCTAAATAGATGTTCCTGAATCTTATTACCTTTTAGGTATATAAATGTCATGTTGGAATCCTTCATGTGTGATTCTTTTGGATCACTTTGAAATCATTCTCACAAAGTTATTTTGTAGACTATGTCATGTATAGTGTTGTGTCATAGAGAAAGCCCCCAATCATTTTTATAAATCTTTTTTATTCATAATTTTTATGAATAATTCTTTCCTATCTTTAAAAAAACTATTATATGTGTTGATACTCATTTAATGTGTTTATTACAAAATATATTCAATATTTCTTCTAAAAGGATAATAAATAAATTATCCTTCTTCCCAACTTATATCTCAAAAATATTATTTTTCCACGTAATGACATCTAAAAATACGATTTTTTTTAATATTCCACACAATTATAATCCCTTTCACCAAAAAAATCTATCACTTAAAAAAATAATTCTAGTACCTATTCTCAGTTCTTTTGTATAAAAACTAAATTCGACATTTATAATGATGTGGTTCATATCCTTTAAACATATAACCTTATTTGAAAACTATGATCTATGGTCCTATTATAACACAAAAAGAACACTATTTAACATGATACATTTTTTAACATTATTTCAATGATAAATACTCTAGGTTTCTCAATAAAAATATATTCCACAATATTATCATGCATGAATGTATATTTTAAATTTATTTGATAATCAATGAATTAATTTTTTGTTGAAATGTAGAAGAATTAGTTTTATCCTAATTTCATATAATAGGTTAATATGTTTCATCCAAACCAATTACATAAAATTTATAAAATCCTATTCATACTAAACTATTATTATTTATTGAAATGTCACCTTCATCGCTGAGAGTCAATCTAAAACTCCCTTAGTTATGATGGTGGTTTTTTTTATTATAGTAACATCCTATGTATAATTCTTTTAAATCATATATATTTCATCATTTATTGAATTTATCCACCCATTGTGTTCAATAACATTATCAATACATTCTTCCTCAACTTGTGATACTATATTTTATGGGTTATTAAATCATAGATGTTTTATTATCTATATTTAAACATCCAAATTCCCAATTATATTTTCATGGTCAATTTTTTTTTCAATATTTTATGGTTATATTTTTCATCTCAAGAAGTATTTTTTATCACCAATATTATCTGAATTAGATGAAAATTGATTGATTCATTTCAAGCTTTCACTTCAATTATTTTTTTTAATTTTTTTTCACAATTTGATGAAAAATATATATAATTTTACCATGTAGGAAAATTAAATTTTTTCGATTACTTATTATCTTTAAATTATAATAGTTTTTAATCATATATAGATTTTTTTTTATATTTTTAACCTCTAGTATTAAATATAAATCCAATAAAAATTATTTCCTCAGATCTCTCATTATTATTCCCATAATAATTTTTTTTATTTTCATTAAAAATGGACTACCAAACAATTTAAATTACTTCGATAATGATTTTTTTCTTGAACCAAATCTCCTAAGTAGTAACACAAACTCATTTTATTCTGACATCATTAATTTTATCATCAATAATTATATTTTTTTCATCCATAATGGTGTTTATATTATGAAAACCATCAAGCTAATATTTAAACAAAATCATCTTATATATTTTTTATCCATTTCATTACTCCTCAATGACTATAAATTTTGATCAACATGGGATAATGGTCTTAAATGTTTTTTAGTGATCATATCCTCTTCTAACTTACTAGTTTGTGTTGATAATTCATATTTATATTTAATCAATAAAAAAGTATATTACTTATTTAAAATCACTTCTTCCCCTTAGAATATGTTTAATTTTTTTTCCATTTATTCATTGGGAAACCACCCTCTGGGTCATTATATTAAATACCAATATTTTTTCATCGATAAAACAAGTCAATATTTTCAAATTTTAAAAAATAAATTTATTAAAATTATATTATTTTATTTTCCTATTAATTTTATAAAATAATTTTAAATTAGTGATATAATATTTTTATATTCCTCATCATGTTTGTATCAACTTAAGATTTATTATAAAAATATTTTACCCTCTTTATTTTTATGCTTCTTGATAACCATCAATGAAATGCACATCTCCTTTATCAACATCTTGAAAAAAACAACGGTTTTCCTCATCTCATTTTTAATGTTTATTCAATATGTATCATCAAGAAAGATTTAATTCACATCTCAATAATCAATTGAGTTTAAATTATTACCAAATCTATAAGTAATAATCCTTAAATTAGTTTTTGTTAGAGTAATCCTCTAATGTTTCTAAAAATCTGTTGATGTTACTTTTAATTTCATTAAACATTATAAAAATTTCAAGAATGGTTTTGATATATATTTATATTAATATTTTAATTATGGTTAATTAAATATCACATTACGTTAATATATATTGTCAAAGTTTTCCTAATTTTTTTTAATCCATTAACCTCATCGCCTTGCAGAATACATTTTCCCAATGAGACCTTAAGAAAACAATCCTTAAATTTCCATCATAATCAAGAGGTCTTTTCTTTGTTTCAATAATAAAAATGAGGCTTCGGCCCAAACCTTTAAAAAAAATATCTATTTAATTTTTTGCCGTCAAATATAAGTATGAATTAAATATTAATATAATTTTAATTATCCATGAGATCTTTTTCCTAGAATAAATATTTAATAAGAAAACAATATTACTATGATACCTATTGAGATTCCCATTATATTATAAAATTATTATATAATCTCAGGATATTACTTATGGTTTTATAAACTGTGTCCACTGGTGAAATATAGTCATAATTTAGAAAATTTATTAGCATTTGTTGACCCTGCAGTCATTATTATTTAGAAATATGATGTTATATTTTCATAGTCCACCAATAATCATGGTTAATTAAAAACTATAACATTTTTATGGGCATGGAATCACGATTTTCCACAATTGTAACAATAATAAATACTTTACTCGAGGTTTTTGAGAACCCTAAATGTAGGTCAAATTATTTTATTAATTTTTGTATATTAATTGTGATATTGAGCATATAAAATTTAAACATTATTTTAACAACCCAAAAAAATAATCATATCTGTTTGTATACCATAGTTTTTTGGTAAATTTTTCTATATAATAAAATGTACATTATGTGTTTAAAATACAACTACCTCTTTTAAAATTAGATTTTTATACCTACGTACATAGTTTTAAAGCCATATACATAGGTAGAAAACCCTGAATATTTGTAATAAATTATATTAATGGAATTAAAACTAAGAAATTAGTGTATTTATTATTAGGGTGCGATGAAAAAATTAAAATCTCCCAACCCTAATAAATTATATTTCTATACTATTTAAAACCATGATGGAGAGATACCATCATTTTTTGGGATTATATTAATCTAGTTTTGAATATAGGAAATTTGAAATTTTTAAGTAGTGTATGTCTATTATATTGATTATATTAATAAAATATTTTAAATCATGGTTACTATATTTGATAATTTATTTTTCGTAAAATTATTCTCACTGACTTATTAATTTCATGATCTTTTATATTTCATAGCATACCCTTACCTATAATTAGAAAATAGATGTGAACCCATATCATGAAGGATTTTTTTAATTTTATCAAACAATTTGGGTGACAATTTCCTTACTGTGTTTAATGTAATATGAGACAATAATACTCCACTAATATCTTAATATAAATTAGAAAAGGAAGGTAACATCCATTTCCTGTAACTGTTAACCAAAAAATGATTTCTATAAATATTTTGTTCATATAGGATGTATACTATTTATAAAACATTGTTTAAACCAAAATGAATTTTTTTTACTAACCTATTAAATTAATTTTATATTAAAAAGATAAATATTTTAAAATCATTTTCAATATTCAATATGAATAGAATTACCCTATTCTCTAAGAACATTAATTGATTGAAAATATAGTGTAACACAATAATAGTGATATATACTTGTTAATATTTCTCATCAAACTCCTATATCATCCCAAATTCCCTCTTTAAATCATCACCAAGATTATATATAAATATTCAAGGATTAAATATAGAAACAATTCCATAATATTTTTTCTCATGATATTTATTTACAATTCGTCAAGGTAATGCATAAGAAAAATGTTGTATATATCCTTAATTATAGGAAATAAATATTTTCATTGAAACCATTTTATTATTATTAGAATATTGTATAACAATATATACAAATATATTTATATGAATATAAAATATAATCAAAAACACTATTTAATTTAATAACCAATAGCTCTATGAAATAGTTTCTCTATTGCATGTGATTAATGTATGTACCTTCAATAAACACATACACTACCAAAGATTACTAATATTCTCGAACAGGTTATTTCTACATGATTTTTGAAATCAAAAACATAATCTAATGTGAGTACTATATTATTTATTTATTATATCTATATTTATCACACACTGACTTTAAAATAATGGAGTTACTCATATATATAATTTATATTACTTATACTTCGATTTTAAAATGTAATACTTAATCATTAATATGTAGAAGAAACCTCATTCTATTCTTATATAGTCAATTTATCATCAAATATACTCATATTTAAAATTCTATTAATTCATATGTGAGTATAATAAATATATATTTAATCAAATATATCTTTTGAGAAAAGTTATTTATTTCATACACGGATATTAATACTTCAATAACACATTTTTCATCAACTTTAAAATTATTTATCATTGTCAAATAATCTCAAAAAAAAATTCACATTGTAATTACACTCAAAAACATTCTTAAACTCATTTTATTTTTCTTTAATTATTTTTAAAAAATTAAATTTACCATTAAAACTTTCTTAGGTACTATAAAATTGATATGATGTAAAGTCAATAATCAATTACAGAAAAGAATGGAAGGAGAATTAATGATTTCTTATGAAATATAATATTTTTATGTTTTTTATTTGAACAAATATATAGTTAACGAATTAATATTATTTGGTTAGTAATGGTAGTGGTTTTCTTTTAGAAATTTGAACTTATTAAAAGGGAATATTTCAGTGGGGTTTGGAAAAAATCAGAACATTCAAAGGGATTCTAAGACATTGTTTATAATTGTACATTTTTTTCTTTATTAGCTACTATATCATAATTCAAGTAATAAAAATAGAATCTATATATGGGGTTTGATACAATTTCAACCACAAATATCAATTATATGGATGAAACAAAATTTTGACTACCCACAAAGTCATACTGTACTTTCTAGTTGTAATGTAGTTATGTGGAAATAGTAGTGGTTATAGAATGTGATTATCAAGGTTTCCATATAAGGTTCTCGTAATTGTTATTTTATAATATTTTGATCTATGTTTTGGGTGTGTATATATATTGATTTTTATTGTTTCATGTGGATATATTTGGGGATGAGATCCAAAGGACAGATTTTAGTATGATGTGAGGGAAATATTTCAGTGGTAATTTGTGTTGGGAACTACATTTTATATAGATTAATAATTAACCATATATTTATATTTTATTCCAATTTATAGTTCTAATATATAGAGAGATGGGTTTAATTTTACATAGTATAATTCATAAGTCTGATTCAATATTTATTCCCAAAAATACAACAATTCCTTTAATTTGGAATGCTTGTTTCAGAGGAAGGTCCAAAAAGTGTACTTTTAGGCACACCCTTTGTTATATATACTATATTAATAATTTTGTTGGATGGTGTTAGATATTTTGATTTTCTTTACTTGAACATGACATGGTGATTAGATACCATTATAAGAGATTATTCCTTTATAGTAATTACTTTATTTTTTTCCATTACATTATATATATATATATATCATGTTCATGTTTTTATAAAACATTACATGCATTCATTCATTATTGACTTGATTTAATGTCTGTTTTATTTATGTATTAACTATTAATTATTGGATTCTTTTGTATATATTTGATATAAAATAGGGTAATTCCACCCATTTATTATGTTATATACCCTTAGTTTTAGTCCCCAAACCCTAGTCTATTAGTGGTAGTATTCATATTTCACACTCAAAAGCAGTTCTGATCTAAGAGGGGTTATTTGACTGAAAATTTATAAAAAGGAGGTATTATATCTAGTGTTTCTGATAGTATAGATTTTTTAAGAATCTATTGATAATATCATTATTTTTTATAGAATAATTTTATTTGATCTTTCTATGTGATGTAAGTCAATGAGAATTACTAGTATAGAAAAGGACCATGTGATCCAATATAAAGACCATGATAATCTATTTAAAATGATTAAGATAATAGAGTATTGTAATTATAGGGTAGAGGCCAAGGTTTGGAACATATATCATTCCTTTTTTTGTTTTTTTGTATCTATCGATACATTTTTAGGTAATTAAAACTAAATTATCAACACTATTTTAATAAGAATATATATCCATGTATCCGGGTTATTTATTCATTTATAGACATGGCTTATGAAGGAATACCTAAATTTTTATTTTATTTTAATTTGAAATATAATAATCCTGATAACAATATATGAGATGGTATTGAAGTGGTATAATTCATAGAGGAAGACCATATAAGGGTTTCAATGGTATATTTTCTAATGTATAAGTGATATCTCTCTAATCAGGAAATAGATAAGTAGTTGGAATAGTATATGATTGAGGTTTTAATATATATGATGATGATGCATTGGAATCATTTTGGGGTAATTTTGTTTATAGTCATATATCCTTAGATAAAAACAATTTTTTATCATCATCATGATGAAGTAATAGATGTAATTGAATAATTTTAGGATCAAGCTTCAATCCAATTATTAATCATTGACATTGGAGGCATACCAACTAAACATGTTACTTATCATCCTATAGTGGAATTATAGTATATGAGATTTAATGTTAAGGTTCATGAATATTGTATTCAATTCATTCTATATTTTATTATATTATGAGGCATGGGTGATATATTTTGAGGAATAATTACAACAATATATTTAGGAGTAATTAAATCCATCAATGTTTTCTATAGATATTGACATGCATTAAAATAATTAATTGATTTAATATGTATTAGAATAGATATATTCTACCAAATTGTTAAATAATATAAATATTTTTAGTAGTTGGAATATGTATAGGGGGTATCCTTTATCATGGATGTCAAGTTATTTTCCAACTAGGTGTTACGATTTTCCTTATTTAACAAGATTATTTAGTGATGGTAGTTCTTTGGCCTCTATTAATATATTTGGTGTTGTTTAATATTTCTACGATGAGTGAATAAATTATCTGTAAAATTTTATACCATTTTTTATAAGTCTTCATAGAAATATTGGAGTGATAATGAATTCAACCCTTTAGTATTTAATACAACTTTAGTAGGAGTTTCATAAACAACATTATCAGAAAATATAATATCCTCGCAATTATATACCCCCAATGACTATAAAATTGGGTGAATGGAAAATATTAGATTTTATATATCATTAAAAACATTGGATGGAGTTTGAATGTGAGGTGTATGATACCAGACACATCAATGAAGGGGTACATGATTTTAAAATTTTTATGAGATTAAGTTGTGGATATAAAGAAACACTATTTTCTTATATTCTATCCTGGTTATTGATTTGATACAAATTAATCTTTTCCCACCATCTTTAGATAGAACTTGCTATATGAATTTGGATGTAATTTGTTTACAATACCAATGTCCGTGGTCCTATCAATTCTAGTGTGTGTTCAATCTAGTCTGTTTGAGGTGCTTCAGGGGTGTGATATCAAGATTGGGTGATATATTTCAATTGGATAATTATACATGTTATACAAAAAACATAAGAATCCTTTTATACAATAACTAAATTTAATTATATATATGCACTGTTTTATTTGAGTTGACATATTTTATGTAGATGGTTTACATAATAAATTTTCTAGACATTGAATCATCAGATGGATTATAATTATCTTGAGCCTATCATATTACATCTTATTATATTGATTTTGATCTTGATTGAAGTTAAATAAGTATTTTCCCAATACATTGGAAGTATTTTTATTAAAAATTTCTCATATAGGTTTTTCCCCTACCCTATGATGTGAGATCGAGTTTTAAATTTAGTGGCTGTTATGTGTCTCCCTAATTTCAATGTCTCCAAATAGGATTATTCCTTCAGAATTACATTAATTAAGGCTTATAAATGATGATATATTTCTATATAAAGTCATATAACTTGAAAAAATAATTTTAGAAATATAGTGTTATTTATGGAGAATAAATACAGTAGTTTCAAGTTATGAATAAATTATTGGTGATTGAACCAAGTGATAAAGGAGAGTTGTTATTTACTTCTGATAATAAATAACCAGTTTGATTATTTGATATAAGTTATCTAGTTCTCAAGGATTTACATATGATCATGTTATCATCAGATAAAGGTAAGGGTGGAATATCACTTACATAACTTACTTCACTACCAACCATTGAGGCTTGAGATCCACTATAAGGGTGTTCAGAAGCCCCACATCAAAATGATTCTCGTACTGTGGATATTGAAAATGTTGTGTCTGTTGGAAGTATGGAACGAGAAGAATTTTTTTGGTGCCTTAAAAAATTTGAAAATAATAGTTAATGTTTTCAACATGCCCCATATGTTAGGCTATCAAGACTTGAGGATTTTAGATGAAGAATGGTGGGAATCAGTGAAATCAAAAAAAAGAATAAGGATATCACTTCATTAAATAGAGATAAAATTGTCCATGAGGACTTGGTACATGATGATCTACATCCTTTTAGTGATTATGGATCATACTCTAAGTTTCTTTTGATTGGAAATATCAGCATACATTGATGACTTATTTGTGTGGCTCTAGGAGTGGAATGTAAGGAAATTCCCTTGGAAATTATTCAGCTATGAAAAAGAAAAAATCCAAGAAGTGCAAAGACAACCCACCTTATGACGGCTATTTCCAATAAGTCTGCTAGTAAATTAATGATAATGGATGAAGATTCTATACATATCCCAATAGAGGTTCACAGTGTTAAGAGAGGAGGGTCAGCAACACCTCATTTTAATGATCATGTTTGACAAGTTCTTATTTTTATTCAAAGGAAGGACTGTTTGAAAAATATTTTAACATTAATTTTTCAAAGGTTGATACGTATAGAATTTATGGAAGATTTATAAGAGCTTCTACTAATCAAGTAAAATATGAGTGGATCAACAAGAATACCCATATATTAGAATGTTGAATCCATGAGGGGTAAATTAATATAGAAGAAAATATCCAAATTTTTAATAGAATGCCCAATCATTTTAAAGATCTTATCATGAGTATTACAGAGGCAAAAGTATCCTTGCTTCAATGGGGTGTTTATAGGGAAAATCTAATAATATTAGTTCTATTATCAATTATTTTGTTAGTTCCTTCTTTTTTTAATTAATTTCAATCATGGCATGTTTTCCCACTTTTTACTCAAAATTTATTTGGTAATAAAAAGTTAAATTTGATATACAAAAGGTAATGGTGGAAGTAGTCAAAAGACAATGTTTAGGTTCATAATGGACACTTTAAGTCAATTTCATATTTCCATTAAATTCATTAATTCAATAATAGTATTTGTTGGGTTTTTAAACTATATTTTTCGTTAGAAATAAAACATTTACATGGTTCTATACATTGATTTTATTTTTGTATATTCAAGGATAGTGGAAGTGCATGTACAATATTTTACAATTATTATGGTTGTCCATTGATGGAATCATATGTATGATATTCCATATAAGAACAAATTTTTAATATGTGATCATAACATCACATGATTTTTTTTCATTAATTGGTTATGGATGATTATACTTTAATTATTGGTATTGTTTTTTCTAGGTTGGATCCCAAGAATGTTGTGGATGTGTGTATTTTTCTAAATCTAGCATGCATTTATTGGAATTTTATTACTAATTTACCTGAGATATTATCACAAATTCTAGTTTTAACCATAATGTATTTTCATTTTCATAGATAAATCAATGTGAGGAAAAATTTGAGTATCTAAAGGAGAAATTAAAAATTACATTTTATATTATTTTATGATGTTTTGAGTTATGATTTAGGTTTACACGATACTCCTCATTCCTTTCTATGTCATGTGTTGATGTAAGAGTGAGTGATGGTCCACTATGTGTCACATATGTTATGTATTAATTAATTTTATTACATCATCCAAGATTTTGATATTATTATTAAAGTGTTTGACTTGAACTTGTGGTGTCATTATCTTATGTGAGGGTGTTTTTTTATCTTCCCATACCATAACATTTTTTGGTATATCTTCTCTTTGTTTCATTTAATTTTATTTTCAAATTATTAGTGTGGATTTATTATATGACTATGAATTTGGTATCTATTACACTTAAGGGAAGTGTAATGTTGTAGTTGAAGTATTGATAAGGATGATTCATAATGATGTTTCTCAAGAGGTAGGAGAAGAATTAATTATTATAATATATCTTACATATTTAAATTTCAATATTTAAGAAGTCATATATGGAGCATATTTATATTTTTAGATGGTTCAAAATCATTTATTATAATAGGTGTAGGAATATTAGAATAAATATTCTAATGAGGAGGTATTTTTAAAAGTTATCATTCTTGGATAATCTATTGAGGTTTAGAGAGAGGATAAGAAAAATTATGTTGGGTTTTATGGAAATTATTTATTCTATAGTTACTACAAAGGGATATTCATTCTATTTTGGAGGGATAATCACTTTTATTACAACCTATTATTTCATTGATTTATTATTCCTTTAAGGGGTATTTATTTTGGTAGGGTATGATGATGATAATGGTTAGTTTTTGTCTCTAAGACTAGTATGTTAACAAGTAATGGTTAAAAATAATGTCCATGTATGTATATTACAACCTTTAGAGATTCCATTGAAAAATAGGAGGATATACCCTTGATTTGGTTAATAAAATATTTGGCCTTTGGGAGTTTCTAGTTTCATCTCAGTAAATGTGAAACAACTGGAAATGTTTTATGATTTATTTGGTTAGTAATTAATAGTGCATAATTGATTCATTGAATGGTTTTTGTTTAGAGGAATTTTTATAGGCATCATATAGTTTTAAGAATGATTAAATCTAACCAGAAACCTTATTTCACATCACAGGTGTGGGATAATTAAAGAGTGATTCTATCTCCAAATTACTCCATAGAATATTATTTCCTCCTCTATTGGATTTTTAAGATAGAGTGGAAAATCTAAAAACTATAAGACATGTTATGTTGATGGGTTTTTGAACATGGATGTTTCCTTGATTGTGTTTATTTATAATTATAGTTATCTATATTTTATTCACATGTAACAATTAAAGGAATTGTAAGGGAAAATATATATTTCACCATTATGCATCACCATGGATATAGAGTCATAGATAAATATGTGGTATTTTGTGTAGAATATGGTGGTGAAATTTAATGATATTCATGGGTGGATGATATATATAATGAATTACTTGAAATTTTATAAAAATAATTGAAGGATACCAGTATATATCATGGTTACTGATAATGTAATCCTAATGTTTTAAATATTTGAAGAAATAAGATTTTTTATATGGGTTGTATTCTTTCTCCTTGGTTTTCTATATATTTTGAGGTATTTTACCTATTTTTGTTCCATAATACTTGTAAAAAATTTCCATTAAAATGGATCTAGATCATGATAACATCCACATTTTGAATATATATATATATATCATCAAAATTATTCTTTTTTCAATTATTTGAGTTATTTGGATAAGAATGAGGATGTTATTTTCATGTAATAATATATATAAATTCTATATTTTTAGTTGAAAGTGTTTTTTGTATATATAATTCTTATGGTGTGAATTTTATAGTGGAATTGTGGTTTTTATTAACACACATGAGAGTGAGAGTCACGTGAATGGAGTGAATATATATAGTTTTCTTAATGGTGTATTTTTATAAAAAGTTGTTATTTTATTATGGTTCGTAGTACTTAATATTATTCATTCATAATCAATACAATTTTTGAGACAAAGATTTTTATTTTCATTTTTTTCCAATGTTATCTTGTCCGGTTGTTATGTATGATTGATTTTTTGATCTAACTCATGGTTATTATTAATTCATAATAATTAAAATTATATTTAAATTATGGAGGCCCATAATTTAAATAGCCATCAACAATTTGATTTTGAGGTTTTGATGGTGGTTGAAGTTATTTCAAAGGTTAAATGTTGAATAATAATTGGAATTTAAGATTTTAACTAAAATATTTTATTATTTAGTGACATTATGTCATGTTTTTCTTCTTGTTAATGGTCTTAAAACTTATCATTTTGAGTATTAATTGTTTTGGATAATGATTAATCATGTTACATTTGGTCACCACAAGAATCATATAACATTTTTATATAATCAAATTCTATGTTTTTGTATAGAATTTTTTTATTAAAATGTGTTTTAGAGATATGTTTGTGTGATCTTGTAAAATACTGAGAAAAAATATCTTCGATTGTTCATTATGGTAGAAAAAATGGAGTGGTTTACATGAAATCTATCCTGGTTGACTTAAGTTTCGAAGGATTGGTCATAGAAAACATCATATGGTTTGGTTTCAATACAAATATTTTAGTCAATGATTTTTTTGAATGAAATAAAACTATTGATTTATTGGGATTATGTTACAATTATCTATAACATTCAGACTATAAATAAATAACATAAATGAAAACATGGTTTAGGGTGCCACACCATGGGTTTTTCAATACCATCTTAAATAAAAATAAAAATATTCCCTTTTTTAAATTTAGTTATTTAATCTATCTTAGTTCTATAGATGGATAAGGAAACATTTTATGTGGTTTTGATGTGGTTGAGGGTTCATTTTCAATGTTTTTTTGTACATTTATTGGTCTACGGGTTCCAAGACTCATGTGATTCAATCATGGATATAAACAATACCTTCTCTCAATTGATATATCATCTTTTACTATACTTTTATATTATATGGTTTTTTAAGAGGTTATGAAATTATAATTATTAAGTATTAATGTGTGATTTTTTTATGATAATTATGATAATTTGAGTGTTTATTAAATCTTAATCCTCAATCCCTACCATCATGATGGACATTGATTTGATTCAAGGTAAGTGACATTGAAATTCCTCTTTTAATTATATATTATTATTATAGAATTAACATGTTTTTTTATCGTTTTACTTGTTTTGAGAATTAGTGGAATTAAATAAGATAAATAATTATTTTTCATAATTTTTTTATGGTGTGTGATATACGTGTTTTACTATTCTTGTTTGTTACATGATTGTAAAATTATATGTTGTTTTAATTGATGTCATTTGTATCAACTAAATGGTAACATGATTAAAAAAATTTAATGTAATGTGAATTGTTTTTATTGTTTTAAGGGTAGTGTTATGAGGTTTACAATTTATATATAAATTTATTAGTGGATGTAACGTTGGCATGGTTTTTTAATTTTGTAGAATTTTATGTTTGTAGTGGGTATATTTTTTTAGATTACAAGGATATTGAAATACAATTTAATTGGTTAATTAATTGAAAAAAGTGGGGGTGAAATTAAGAAGATAATTTCATGATTAAATGATTTTTTGGATTAATTTGTTTAGTGAATATTATTATTTATGGTAAATTTAAATTTTCAAGATGGATTAGGATAATCGAAATTCTGTGTAACGTAAATCATAAAAAAATTGTAATTTTCATGAATAAATTTTTAATGTAAAAAATGAATTTATAATATATGGAGTTAATATTTAATTTTTGATGAGATTATATTGAGAATTAATGTTTTATTTAATAACGAAATAAGTGTAATTTAGTTTCTTTCTAAACTGTGTTGTTGATGTATTTATGATATATGGTTTGAGGTAGTAGTGGTAATTTTTTTATTATTGCTAGAAAGGGTTATACAGTAGTTATATATTAAGTTGCATATGACATGTAATCTTTGATTTAATTTTGTTCTATAATATATCATTGTACTTTTCATTTATTTGGTAAACACCACATCCTATGTTGGATAACTAGAAAAACTCTATAAGAGCGTTTTAATTATCACATGAACACCCAAAATCCTGCATCATGGTGATTAGTATGGTTTAACACCCCTTTCCCATTCATTTATAATGTTATTGTGAGTTTTTTTGTAATGGTAGGGGTTGTAAGATGTTTTATAGTTAGATATGTTTTGATTTTATTACATGTGGCTATGATATGAGGTTATATTATGCGTTTTTTGTATGTATATGTGGATGGTGTTCATCATTTATGGTTATTGTATAACATGGGAGCACTGGGGAATATGATTTTGGGATATGAGAGTGATATAATTAGTAGGTATGTGGGTATAGGGTATGTAATATATTATATTTTCATTATTTACTATATATGTATATTGTATAAATATTAAGAGCATGGGCCTATAGTGAGATGAATTGTAATTGAAAAAGGATAAGAAAAATAATTGATTCATTGTTCACCCCATGATTATTTTGTATGATTATTTAAAATTATCAGAATGGATTCTAGATAGAATTCTTCTAATTTTACATTTATTATCTTCTTTATAACTCTATTATTTTTTATAGATTTTTATATTAGTTTTGGAGAATGGTATGCTACTTACTATCTAATCATCATGTTATTTGTTGGTGGTGCATGACTTTTTACCATTCATTGGAGATTCTTTATTTCTATTTATCACTATTGATATATCATGTACTGATTTTTTCTAAAACATTAAATAAGTTATTTTATTACTCATTGGATTTAGAGTTTTTATTATATGGGTTGCTGGTGTAAATTGGTTTAATCTATTATCTATATTTTCATTAATGAGGGTGATGCCTCTCATAATTTTTCTATATACCATTATTAATTACTTTTAACCAATGGAATATTGGAATATGTATTTGATGGTCAAACATGGATTCACTATCGACCATAGAGAGGTTATTATAAAAAACGTTCTACACATATATTGTTACTTTGACGGTTTCCTTCTAATGGAAATATAATAATTTTCATTATTATAAAACTAAACCAATGTTAAATAATCCACCCATCATCCACTATAATATGTAATATAACCTTTGAACATATTTATAATGGTTTTGATTTCCCATTAAGTTTTAAAATCCTAATAATTAATTATTTTTAGACTTAAAAAAATGGGACCAAAATGCTCTCCAAAATCCCCTCCATACATGAAAAGTACAATAGGAATTATAATTTTATACCAAATTCTGAGGAATTACATATAATTTAACAATAATAAATGACTAATTTTTAGATAGGACTATAACTATAAAATAATCATCATAAAAAAATTAGCATGTTTTTTTAACTAATATTCCATAACCCAAATAACATCAAATCTAATCAATAAATTAGGTAATATGGTCACAATATCAGTGAATGTATCTACCCATTTTTAGTATGGAATACCCAATGGTAAAATTAAATCATCTAGTACATTGAGATCTATTTTTATATATTATAATGGAAATATTTTAGATGTATAATCCACTATATATTTCCTTATTATGGTCTTGATATATTTTTAATGGTAAGCATGATAAATATTTCGAACCCTAAGATATACTTTTATAATTGAAATATGAAATTATTCTATTATTTCATCATGAAAAAGTAGAGGTATACGTAATCATTGAGGAAAATTAATCACATGCACCCAACCATCTGAATAATTTTTTTGTTAATCATCATAAATAATGAAACCTTTACAGACCTCAATTATAGGGCAACCTAGATGACATTCTATCAATCACTAAAAGAATTATGAAATGAATATGATTAGAAAAAACCACACTCAACCTCTATTATTTTCCAAAATAATTTGAAAATAATGTTAATAACTCTATCATATAACATTCATATATCTCTTGATGTGAAACAATACTACATGACCCCTAACTAAAAGTATAAAAACCATATTAAATTTCTTTTTGGTATTTGTAATATCTATGTTTGGATATTTATGGAATTACACCCATATTATATATTTATAACTAAACCTTAATTTGGAATATAAATTCCATAAACTCTTATAGGATTAATAGATTATAAATTTTTTTGTATACAATCAATGTAACGGTATAATAATTGAAAGTACCACAAATCGTAGCTCCATATATTTGGTTGAAAGTTAAATTCTTGAGGTAAAAAATTTACATATCCCAATGAATTACCAAAATCTCTTACATCAATACAAATTTGAATCAAATATGAGATGTATCCCAATATATCTTTTATATAATACATTATCCATGAAAATGAGGAAATAGAGGAATAACCAAATTTTCAAATAAATCATCAAAATAAAACTATAATAATTTCATCAAAGAGGATTCATGACCATTCTTACTCACGTATAATAGTGGATTCATAATTAAGGACTCTTTAGGTATAAACCACTAATAATAACTAGCCAAGTCCGCAACATCTAGGAAAAAATGTTATGATCCTTTCAATTTTAAGGATACTTTTATCTTGTTTAGAGGGTACATGAGTTTTTTTGGGAGTTTCTATAGAACATGGGAGGGAAAAATCCAACAACCACTTTTTACACCATAAAATAATATTATGGAATAAAATTTTCACTAAGATCAATCCATAAAACAAGTTCAATGTGTAAAATCATTTTACATCAAAAAACCACTTTTATGTTTTCAAATTGTCGATCATGGGGAATCTGACCTTAGGAAACATGTTTTATATAATACACGAATTATGGGGAATTTAATCCATAAATATAGGATTTATTTCGTAAACCCCTCATTCCCAATAGTATTTAGGAACTAATTGGATTAATTCCTCACGATTATAGTGAATTCAACTCCCTTGAAACCTTGGGTCCTCTAACAAAATTTGGGGTTTCTATTATTATTTGGGATCACTTCGTTCAAAACATTACCTCTAGATTGATCACATTGCTCCTATATAGGCAAGAGTATTTTAGGAATCTTCATTTCTCTTGGTTCTGGGAGTGGCTTTTTGATGAATTCATGGTTCCATTAATATTGTGATGATGTTTCTTCTACCCATTACCTATCTTTTTAGACAATATTATTTCAAGGGCCTACCCACTTTTTGGTTGTAGTGAGGCATGTGATTTCTTTGATGTATGTGTTGATCTATCCTCTCTATAGAATTATTTGTTTATTAGATAATTTATATGTTGTGTGAATCAATTATAAAGACTCTATTATTGTTATGTTTACCTCCATATGTGTATAGATCCTATTGTAGGTAGTGCGTGACCTAATATTGGGATGTGGGGTTCCTTATATATCTTATGTTATGTGGATGATTTTTTTTTCATATTTAATTCAATGGATTTATAAATTATGTTTAATGGAATACTAATTTGAGATCATAAATGTGTTTTAAAGAAAATATCATCCCCTCATTTTGGAAAAATAAACATGATTATCAAACTATTGTGATATGGATTAAAAAATGGGTTTTTAATGCATATTTTGATGAAAATAGATTCCAGTAATTTTGTTGTGAAATGTGACATGAGATGTGATAACCCCTTTTTAAAATTACTTATGAAATAAACCTTGTGATATCCTTAGGTAAAAAGGTTGATCTAGTGGTATAGAGCCTATTCATTTTGTATTGGGAGGTTGTGAACTTTTTGGGGTGTTCTTATGTTCCTAGATTGAGATGAATTTGAATCTAGGATGTGATTGAAATGGTTAGAGGGTTTACATTCTGATGTGTTCTTTTGTCCCATAGACCCTAATGCAAGGGTTCTATGGACTTTTACTATGTAATAGTTATATTTATGTATGAGTGTCCTAACTAAACAGATTATGACTAATCCTTGGAATATTATTTACATTGTTGTTTGAACTTATAGTAATTTGTCCAAGATATTACAGTTTTTGAAAAATTTGGAAATTTTTAGGGCAAATATGATTTGAAAATTATTGTATATATCTTGCCTTCAAATTTTGAGAAATTGGAAAATCTTTTACAATGATTTTAACATATAACTACTTTACTTCTTGTCATTCCATGATTTTATCTAAATTTATAATGAGGGAATTATTGTTACATAGGTGTTATAGAACACCTAAGTGGGATACCAATTATCCTATATAGATCACACCCTCCACACATTTTTTATATTGTGTAGACCTTGTACTTTCTTTTCATATATGAAAAGGAAAAATATTGTAGTGAGGTTTGGAGGATTATGCCAACTGGGCATGGATAGGTGGTGGTGAGAAGGTGGTACTTTTACCAAAACATAAAATACAATATTTGGTTCTTGGTTTAGCTTTATAATGTAGTTGGAGCTATCCCTTATAGTTTTTTAGTTGTTTTTGGGTTTTCAAACTACTATTAGTTTTCCTTTTTTATGAAATATATCTCAATTTTTTCCTTCATCTATTTATTTATGATTTATATATGTTAAATGAATATTATTTTAAGTTTGTTGAAATAATTTACTTTTGTTGTTGTTTGATGACTAAGAGATTTTTTCCACCCCATAATGATCCAGAATTCCCTTAAAGTATGTGATGAATCAGTTCAGGCACCCATTTATAAGGGTAAACCTGGGCAGTTAATTAAAAATTTGTATTAGAGGTTGGTTTTTGCTCAAGGGTCCTTGGCTTGGGATGCTTATTAGATGGTAAATAGGAATTTAAAAACATGAGCGGTAGGCCATGGTGTGTGTTTGTCGATATATTTCTATGAAAAACATCAAGTTACCATTCTATGTGTGTCTCCTATGTCGAGTATAGTTTCTAATCTCAGTTTTTTCTTATTATTTTCATGTTTAAATAAAGATAATTCCATTATATGATCATTTAATTATATTTTTTTGTATAAAAAATTCTTCTAATGGGAATTTCATGGTTCTATTGGAGGGTATAGCGAGACATTCTTCTTAGAGAAACCTCATTTGAATCAGAATATTATCAAGGCTATCATTTAGGAAGTTCATTCTGGGTTATAGAATGTATCGGATGTTTAGAAATCAGTTGTTGAGTCATGACAAGGTTATCACTACTGGAAAACTAACCTTTACCAACGGTTTGGAACCGTTGGTATAGGCCTCCAAACCGTTGGTATTGCCTATACCAACGATTTGGAGAACCGTAGCCAAGTAAGCTATTGGGATAGGTCTATACCAACGGTTTTCCAAAAACCGTTGGTATAAACCTATACCAACGGTTTTGGAAACCGTTGGTATATAAATTCCAAAAAAAAATATTCGCTGGGATTTGATCCCAGGACCCCTCATTTATCATTGAACGACTCAACCACTAACCTAACATGACTTTTGTGATCATAATTACATAAATATATATATGTATTCTCATAAATATTTTAAATTTTTATTTATATAATGTTCTGGGTACGAAGGTCTGATAAAAAATAGAAGTACCTATACCAACGGTTTTAACAACCGTTGGTATAGGTATTGGTTGTGATTTTGATTCTGGGAAGTATGTTGAATTTTTGGCCTACTTTTCCAAACGGTTTGGCCAAACCGTTGGGAAAAGTTGCATTTTTAGGGACCTTTCCCAACGGTTTGGCCAAACCGTTGGGAAAGGGGACCTATACCAACGGTTTGAAAAAACCGTTGGTATAGAAGCGTTGGGAAAGACCTAATTTCCAGTAGTGTATATAAGAGGAATAGTTTATAGATAAAAATGATCCCCAAAAGTCCTAATAAAAGTTTGAAAAGAATAATCAATCCTTTAACATATTTGATACACTTATGGATACCAAGGTGAAGTGTGTGACATTCAAGCTTATGGGACCAATCCAGAGGTGGTTTAATTCAATGGTATAGGGAGATCGACATGATGGATTGGATTTTAAGGGTTTCAATATCATCTTATTTCCAAAATTATTTTCAAAGTCTCTGATGATGGAATATTATCTGGAGTTCCACTATTTTTAGAATGGAGGGAACTAGGTGTCAGAATAAACCAATCTTATTATGGATTTGTTTAATTTTTCTCCAAAGGTGGTGATGAATGATCAGATGAGAGCCCAAAATACTTGAAGGGTAGGCGAAAAGATATTTGGTTATAGGCATACATGATAAATCTTACCACCAATGTAGATATGGTAGATAGGTAAGTGATGATATAAATGAAATGACTATAGTGATTATCTATTATCATATTTCTCTACCACCTAATAGAAATTTTAGCAGCACCTAAGAAAGGAATATAAAGTGGATTGAAAATATTAAAGGAAGTGGAGGTGGTCCAAAATAGTAGGCTTCCTCTGTATAATCATTAGTAGCTAGTAGTGTTCCTCTAATGTAGTATCAGTGTGGATAGTAAAGACAGATTAGGTGTACTTATACCACACTAGTGAAGTTTTATAATTCATGTGGTCGGTGGGGACTTATATTATGATTTTATTATGCTATATAATATCATCATTATGGTTAGTGATATTTTAATTCAATGGTCTCTTCGACACAATAAGATAATTTAAAGTATATAGGGCTATAGCTAAAGGGAATAACAGTAAAGCACCTCAATGTAGTGGATGAGTTTCTAGTATTGGTTAACATGGGTCTAGAAATAATGTGAGGTGATATTTTTTAATATTATATATCGATTTATTTATTTGATATTGGGGCCTTTAATTCATTTATATATACCATTTTTGTTGATGTGTAAAATATCCAACATATCTCATTTCCCATATTATGGAGTTTGTGAGACCTCTTGCAAAGAAGAAATAATAAGGGTTTAAATGATCATCTTGTTCTATATTGATAGCTAGCATGGAGTTGGTTTTTTCTTTCCCAGTACACGATCTGGATCTATTTGATTTAATCATTAGGATAGATTGGGTATTTTCTCACCATGATGTAATTGATTGTTATCATTGTTGATTTTTTTATTTGCTACTTATGGGAGCTCTTGGGTGTTTTAAGGGGCGTGGGATCAGAGTTCTAGTCATGGAAGACAATCCAAACCAGATATAAAGTCTTTTTTTCCTTAAATTATAGTTGATCTCAATGTAATTTTTCTATTTGAGATCTCCCCATGGTTGTTTGGGACGTCTTATATGTATTACTATAAAACATTACTGGTCTTCCTCTAGAGAGGGAGTTTGAGTTTATGATTAAACTAGTGTGAAGAATTCCACTGATATCAATAACCCTTTTTCATATGGAACGTATAGAGGTGAACGATCTGATGTTCCAGTTGGATGATCATATGTTGAATGGTTTTTTCACCCTAGAGTTTTGCAATGGGTACCCTGATGATATTTTCTAAGAAGGCGCATGGTTCCATTTTATTAGTAATATATTATCTAATGTCAAATAAGGTAATTATTAATATTATGTACTCTTTTATCGGAGTGGATAACTTGTCCGCTTAGTTAAAGGGGTTGAAACAGTTTTTAAAAATCGATCTTTAGTCAGGGTATCAATAACTCTAGGTTTGGGAATCCAATATTTTGATGACCTCATTAAAACTAAGGTACATAATTTATTAGTACCATTTGATTCCATTTTTTCTAAGTAATACTCCTTTAAATTTTATGGATTCAATGAAGTAAATACTCAATCAGTATGTCAATACCTTTTTCATTATGTTCATGGAATATGTCTTGGTTTATTCGATATCCGGGTGTGAGCCTGAGCAATATATAAAACCTATTATTGAAATATTGAGGAGTCTCCAACCTTATAGATCATTATAAAAATGGATTTTTTTATCCACGAAGTGAATTTCTTTGGGTATTTTATTTCTAAATGTACATTATTAGTTTTTTAAGAGATGGTGAATTGGGATTTATCATGGGAGGAGCCATGGAACATCATTTGAAATTGGAATCTACCTTTTTTGGGTAGGATACTATCAGTGGGTCATCAATTATTTCTTAAATATAGAATCAACATTGAGTAATATTACCATCAAAGGTTTTACATTCACATGGGATTCTAATTTTCAAACATATTTCAATGATTTGAAACAACTTTTGACATCAACACCTGTTTTGATCTTTCCTGATCTCGGTAAGGGGTATATTGTATACAGTGATTATTTAGATCTTGGAATGGGTTGTGTGCTTATTTATGATGATCATGTTGTTTCATTTGGATATCACCTTCTTTATCCACAGGATAATAATTACACCACTCGTCATTTGGATCTTTTCTTGGTAATTCACTTGGTTACCTGTTGGTGGTACTATCTTTTTGGGGATAGTTTCATTATCTTTCCCAATCATATGAGTATGAGATATATATTTTGTAATAAGTATTTGAAGGAGAGATTTATATGGTGGGTGGAATATCTATATATTCATGAATTTGACAATTCCTACACCCCATGGAATTGGAATTTCATAGTCATTTATCTCAGTCAAAATGTTTCACTATAAAATATTTTTTTCAATTGAATGAAGAGTGAAACCTAGTGGGACTCTTGACTCAATTTATAAAGATACATAGGAAGAAGTTTTAGGGATGGATATAACCAATTTTAAAAAACCATCATATTTAATTGAGTCTATTCTATAGAGTATGTATCAAGATGATGAATTTTGTGGAATTGAGGAAACCATATATGGTGGGGAGTTTATTTCTAGTTGGTCTATCTCTTTTAATGGTATTAGCTACTTCAGGGATCAACTTTTCTTCCCATTATCCATGATAAATTTTGTTTTTTATGATTTCCATAGAAGTTCAGGTTCCATTAACCCTGTTTCTAAAAATATATACTATGACATGAGACAATGATTCTAGTGGATGGGCTTGAAGTGTGAAAATTCTGGTTATGTGTTCTTCAGTTACACCTTCCTGTATATAAAGGATGAGAAATGAAAGACTTAGGGTATACTCCAACCTCTTCTGATGCTATTTTTGAAGTTTGAGGATGTTTCTAGGGGCATTTTTTTGGATTTCCATAGAATCCCAGAGGGAAGAATGTTATTTTTTTGGTGGTTGATCAGTTTATGAAATCATATCACTTCATTCTGATCAGGGACACCACTAAAGTTCAAGATTGGGGAATGATGTATGTATAGGAGATTTTGAGGTTTCATGTGGTTCCCACTACCATTATTATAGAAAATTATTCAAACTTTACATATATATTATGTATGAGTATCTAAGAGTTTATGGGGACTTGAGTCATATTGATTATAGCATACCATCCAAAGATAGATGGTTAGTTGAGCATGCCATTCAGATCATGGAAGATATTCTTTATGAACGTGTCTTGGATTTTAGAAGATGATGTGAGAAACTTCTAGTATTGGTCGAGTTTGTATATAGAAATAGTTAATAATCATCGATCATAATAAAACTCTTTGATTCTTTGTATTATCACATTTGCGGGTCAGCTCTTTTCAATGGAAATTCGGGTGAGCCCTCCCTTGGAGGACTGAGTCATATTCAAGAGCCATAAAAAAGGATTAAGGATATATATCAACATCTAGTTAATGCGTAAAATTAGATTAAATCCTATATGAATCATCGATATCTTCCTTTGGAGATGCCCATTAGTGTATAGGTTTTCATGAATGCTAATCCTCTGTTGGGTCACCATCATCTTGGGAAATTGTCAAAGATGGATTTGAGATTTGTTGGACTATTTGAGGTCCCTGAGTTGTTTGGGAAGGCTAATTTTTAGATGGAATTTCCAACTCAATTAATAGGTTACATGATTTTTCCATCATTATCATCTCCACAAATACAATCTTGATCCCTCTAATGTTTTGAGTTGGGAAGTGATTGTGTTAGAGAACAATGTTACTATTATTGAGAAACAAAAGGTGATCATTGATTTGATGTTTAATTCTTATATAGGAATTATATTCCTTGAGGATGATTTTTTTGGTGGAAAGGATCATATTCCCATGATAATTGGTATCATGAATTATTAGTTACATAGTAGTGGCCTCACATCTTTTTGGAGCACCCATCTTTTGTGTGAGTTCTTCAAAATAGAAATTCATATAGTGGATAGATTGTAACAAATCATAGAAAATGATACTATATTATTAAAGTTAAAGATATTGTTTCCTGGGTTTTGAGAGTGTAGGGGATATTTGAAGAGTTTTTGTAGAAATTGGATTAGAAATATCATGAAAGACCTTTTAATATCATAAAACCATATTTATGGCGTAAATTTGTCATTGGGACCAAGTAGTAAATTTTTTTATGGTGTAAAAACATTTAACACTGTAAACCATTTTTATGTCATAAAATATATGATTATAATGAATTTAACAAAAGGATATTGTTTTCCAACACATATAAAACAAAGGGAATGCACATATTAAATATAGTAAATAGGAAATAAATTCATCATGCCCGGAATGTTTTAGGCACTTGTTTCATAACTCCTTCTTAATTATAGTGCAACCAACTCCCATGAACTATAGTGTCCTTCATATTAATTTTGGGTGTCTCTATATCTTACAGATCAGTTCATTCAATGACTGATCTCTATCTTGTTTGTGTTTCTTCTCTTTGGGTAAGCATCCTTTTAACCTATTAATTTTACCTGGTTGTACCAGTGACTTTTCACTGAATTTATAGATGTATTGATCTAGTGATAATGTTTATTCTCCCCCTTCTATATTTGTTATACGATCATATTCTATGGTCCCACCAACTTATTGGATGTGGTAAAATGTGTCATTTATTTTAGGTATGTGTTGATTCATCTTCTTTGATGACCATTTTGATTATTGAATCTATTATATGATTTTGGAATCGAACCAAGGGCCTCCATTGTTGTTTTTCATTCCTCATAATGTGTGTTGATCCCACTACAGGCAATGTGCGACCTGTGTTTGAGGTGGGTGGTTATGTATGAAGCCAATTCTATGTGAACTACTGATTTATACTATTTTATTAAATGTTTGTTTAAATGAAATATCATGATTTACTGTTTTGTTCCGTTAAATGGGATTTTAAAGGAAACATTATTTTCCCCCTATTTTGGTAAAAGAAAATTGAATTTAAAACAATTATGACGTGGATTTTTAAATGGGGTTTCTAAGAAGGTTTTGATGAAAATGATTTCATGGAATTGTATTCTGAAATGTGATGTGAAATGGGATAAACCATTATTGAAATAATTTGGGAAATTTAGTACATTTGAACCTTGCATACTTAGGTGGAAGTTGTGGTATTAGCCCGAATAATTTGGTATTATATAGGGGTTCAATTTATGGGGTTTTTATCTATTCCTAGATCAAAATTCATTTTGATCAAGGACCTGATTTACACGGTAGGAGGGTTCAATTTATTGGCTGTTCCTATATACCTTAGACTTTGTATCATGGGTTATAAGGACTTGTAGTGTGCACTAGTCATATTGATCTATCAGTAACCTATCTAGACTAACAATGTGAGATCTTTGGACAATATTTACCCTTGTTCTTTGGATTATTACAACTTTGGAATTGATATACTAATTATTTGATAAATTTTAAATTGATTGTGGAAAATATTATTTGAAACTATTATGAACTTTCTTTTATGGAAATTCAATAAAATGTTGAAATTTTTTACTATTATATTGATATTGAACTACTTTTAGATTTTTATTCCATGTTTTTCAATATATTTATCATAATATGTTTTTTATAGTAACTTGTTATGGAACACTAGGGTGGGATCTCACAGACCTTGTTAAACTCACACCCTTCACACCCCTTCCACGATGTGTATACCTAGTACTATATTTTTATTTAGGAAATGGTAGGGCACTGTAATAAAGTACCAAGGTTTATGTAATCTAGAAACAATTATTTAGTGGTGATATGGTTGTATTTTTTCCACATTATCACAAGTAGTAGTTGGTTCTTATTTTAGCTATAGTTTATAGTTGGGTAAGCCCCTTGTAGTTTATTTCTTTTTTTAGGATGTATCACTACTGTTGGTTTTACTTGTTTAGGGAACCTATATCATATTATTTTCTTCTAATGTTTCTTCCTGATATGTATATGTTCTATGTATATTGTTTCTGTTTTGGTGATATATTTCCCCCGGGTTGTTGTCTGATGCTCGAGTTCTTGTTTCCATCCCTTTGGGATTTGGAATGCACTTTAGGTATGTCAAAATTAGTTTGGGTACCAGTTTCTAAGGATAACCTAGGATGGTTCATTATAATGTCTAAGAAACTATGTACCATAGAAACAATATTTAATTTATTGTAAGGAATATTTACTTCAATCTTCTTTGGGCCCAACAAAACACCATAATCTATGATAACATAATTTTGTTAGTGCACTTCATGTGTCAAAATAACTATATCTAGTAATATTGACCCAAAAAATATTGATTCTTAAGAAATTAAATAACCATTATGATATTCTCTACAAGATCCTCATCTATGGTTTTATGAGCACGAATGAAATTTAAAAATAATAGAATAAAAAATCATAATAGGTTATGAGACCAAATTCCAAAAACCATTATTCATTCTTTGTGCATTTGTGACATAAGATGACCTCTCAAAATATCCAAATATTAAATAATAAAAAAAAATTAGATATTCTGAGATCCATAACCATCATAAGGTGATTTCTAGATCACACATAAATCATTCATTGAAAATTCATTTTTTCAACTAATCAAATAATACATCAATCATTATAAATATAGAAATATTCATTACCACATGAAAATAAATACTTTATTATAATCTATTATAACAATTTTATGATACTATTATGAATAAACCAAAGAACTAAAATAAGTAGAGACCAAAAATTTTCTTATCTAAGTGTTACGTTTTATCATAACAATACCGTACCAAATTTATCTACTGTAAAAAAAATATGGACTCTAAAAAAATTAGTATTTATTATAATAACCTCAAAAAATAATTATTCTTACATCAATAAAATATATTATTTGATTCATGGAAGATGGTAGGTCGTGGGAATTCTAATATTGTAGAATCATCTTTTATATTTGATAAATTTTTAATTCCAAATTACTATTGTAACACAAACTATATCAGTGAAGTTACCATGATTATCATAGATCAAGGATCATATTCTCTTGATAAGGTCTATGTACATATTTTAAAGATATATTAACTCATTTTGGGAAATTTTATGTCTAATTAAAAGGGTAAAAGAAATTCATGTGTTAAAAAACTAGATTGGGATCCTTTATATGGATGAATGGGGGTGAATATTGATCTTGATGGGACTTTTAATATAAACAGAAAAACCAAGAATTATTTAATAACAACATATTTCTATTTCTTCACAAATTTAATTAATGGATCTTACTAATGATGAATACGAACTGGGGTTTCAAGATTTTGTGTTTCATGAGTGGGATATTGTGTAAAGGTATGAGGGGATATTAATGGTCTTATTTAATCTCATTTTGAATATATAATGCGTCATTTTCTAGAGTTGGAAGTCAATTTAAAATATTAATATCTTCAAATATTAGTAAATCTAGTCCCTAAAGAGACTACTTTGTATAGTTTGAAAATTGAAAATATGATCATTGGGAAAAAATATAATGAATCAATCAGTTGAAAATTGTGATGTAAAATATCTAAAATCCCTATATGAGGAGAAAAAGTTAGAGAAATATGTGGACTCATTTAATTATTATTTTAGGACCTCTCGATCCCCATACTCTAAAACAAATTATAGTGATTATGAAATAGGCATTTACTTCTTCTATAATAGGAAAAGATTATATCTGGTTAATGGTTCTCCATTGGAAGTCTATATTACATTAAATGAGGTTATCCATAGACAATACAATAATTATAAAGATGACAAATCTTATTTAGATAAGTATCTTATACTCCATAATGCTTGAATCCTTAATCTTGATAAATAAGTCCCACATAATGAGATTTGTTTTTGGAAAATATGATAAAAGGGGTGATATATATAAGACACAATAAATGCATATTAACATGGAGTTAGAATTATTATGGTGATGTTGGATATCATTTTCAGTGTTGAAATTTTCTTATGTTTTTTTTCTATTATGACTTCATTTCCTTCTTTAAATTCCTCAGTAATGTAGTTGGTGTGGTTATTTTATTTTTTCAATATATTATTACCTACAAAAATTATATTATTTTTATCCATACTAATGTATACATTCATTACAATAAATTATTACAATCAAGAATATGTTTGGTTATGATTGTGTGAGGTGTGTCGCGGCCTGTCCCTCAGGGCCCGTGTGGTGACTACCCCAATCCTGCCATCCATAGGCTAGGGGCTGGAAACTAGCACCAGAAAAAACATATCCCAAAAATGGGAAGTCATTGCTTCTTAACTTGTACATACACATAGTCTAAGAACACAACAAGGAGAAACCATGATGTAACTGTTGTAGTAAAAGTGTACTGAATGTAAAGAGGCCGGAATACAAGCCCAACTAAAACTTACAAGTAAAACTAAAAAGTAATAATACATCTAAAAATTGAAAAAACAGCTCCGGTATCATCCACTGAGGATCCTACATAATGGGTAGGTACTACTCACGATCAGTAGTCCTTATGTCATGTCACGCCAAATGATCCACCTCTGAGCATCGTCTAGTCCTGGATCCCACATCCTCAATCAATGTTGTCCATCGTCTACAAAAGACACAACAAGGTGCGGTGTATCCTGTGTAGGGGTGAGTATAACGATACTCAGTAGGGACCTTGTGACCCTTGTAGGTCTCTCAGAGTGCAAAAAAGGAAAAAACACAAAGCAAGAACTTCATCTCAATCCTGAAATGATAGACATAAACTCTACTTACGTATATGCCCATACATATACATAAGTTATCAAGATATTCTCATCTCATACATGAGGTAAGAATACCACAAATGTAACACCATGAAGGTAGAAGTACCACACAGGTAACACCATAAAGATAGAAGTACCACACAGGTAACACCACGAAGGAAACACCACAGTGGTAGAAGTAACACAAAGGTATCACCATGAAGTTAGAAATATGACATATGTTATACTATCAAGACAACACCAGGATGGTAGAAGTAGCCCGCAGTTAAAACCACGAAGATATAAGTACCACACAGGTAACACCATGAAGATAAAGACTCATCTCACACCAGGTAACACCATGAAGACAGAAGTACTACACAGGTAACACGAAGAAGGTAATGAATCAGCTCACACCAGGTAACACCACGAAGATAGAAGTACTGCCCAGGTTACACCATGAAGGTAAAGATTCATATCACACAATTTATAACTTATGTTTAGAAGTAAAACTGATCTTTTTTAAGCTATATTATCTTATTTTGTTAAGTAACATTGCTACTGACCCACATAGGATCAATAGGTACTAACCCCCACTGACCCACATAGGATCAGTTTGCACTGACCCACATAGGATCAGTTTGCACTGACCCACATAGGATTGCTAAGAACTGATCCTGATAGGATCTGATAGATGCTAACCCACAAAGGATCAATATATGTTTACCCACACATGATTGATAGACGATGACCCACATAGGATCAATGTTCTTTCTTCACGTTGTATCCCGCCAGAGGATTCCTCACTCCCAGGGAACTCGAGATCCATAGAATCTACCTCTCAATATATCAGTCATACCTTGACCACCACTAAGCTCCACTAAGGAATCACCCAATAGAACAACATTTTGTAAGGGTTCCACCATGATAGACGGTGCATCAATCGGACGCCCAGTCTGTGAGTTATAAGCATTCTAGTTCTGAGGGCCTGGTTGGATTCAGGTTCGATCCAACCTGGTCGTACTCCAACAATCTCCAAAAGTCAAGTGGATTATAACTAAAGGTTTTTATCGCACCTAGGGTCCCAATTCAATGGACGTATCATCAAACATATGTCCATTTCATAAGATATGGTTCTTTAAGTGTTTATGAGTCCGGTTGGGCTTGGGTCTAGTCCACCCTAGTAGGACTAACCCGACCTAACCCGGTTCAGGTTGAACCGACCCAATATGGGTACGACCCAGCTTGGATGGTCCGAGGTATGGCTCGACCTGTAAGGGGGTGTCCCATCCCGCAAGGGGGTGTGACCCGCTAGGCAGGCGGCATGACATGCCGGGTAGGCGACCCGACCACGTGAGGCATGACCCACAGAAGGCACGGCCCACAGTCTTCCTGAGCTGGAACGGGGTCATTTCTCCTCATAATCCCAAATGGCCAGGAGTCCGTTCAGTTCCTCTATAGTGGGAGAACCACATGGTGATGACAGGTGGATTTCGGGACTCAGTAGAGAGGGTCCATCCAGTCCTGTCGTGGCCGACTAATGTGCCAGTCATCTACTCCCGTGGCGCACAACGATATGCCACTCCACCACCCACAATCGGTTGGTGTGCATTCTGTCAGATCAAAATAAAGATGTAGATGCTCAATATACAAGAGGGGGTGTGAATTGTACACTTTAAAAATTCCTTTGGAACCTTTAAAGTTAGTTGCGATTAACTATGTTTTCCTTAATCAAAGGAAAGGTCTAAGTTTAACAAAGTTAAACTAAGCAAATTCACAACACCTCTAACACCAAATGAAAACATGGAATGAGGAATGAAGTTATAAACATAAAGTCCAATGTACTCGCATAAAACTGGAATGAGATTCTAAAAGTAGGTTCCGGAAATATGGTTCCAGAAATTAAAACTTAACTAAAGATTACAATATGAGATTCTACCTTACAGCGTATAGAATCTAAATGAAACAGAGTACAAGTAAGGAAGTATAAGAAAGTTATAATTTCCTTATAATACAAAATGCAGCGGAAACAAACATGTAGTAAAACTACAAGTAACAAGAAATAAGTCTTTTAACCCAAAGAGAAGGGTATCCAACAACCTTAGATAAAGGTCCCTTGATTTAAACTTTCAAGCAAGTCTGTCTTACCCACACCAGGGTAATCCCTTGATACGAAGATCGGAGTCTCTGTCTTGCTATCCCTGCAAGCCCTTAACTTCAAGGTAGTTGGCCACCCTTGTCTTCCTCAGCAAAGAAGCCCTCGAACATCAAGGTAGTCGGCACCTCTGTCTTCCTATCCCTAGAAGTCCTCGAATGTAATCACCAACATTCAGAGTCGCACGAAGAAAAAACTGAACGAGCGGTTCAGTACGCACATGGAATGAAAAGCATTCTCTCTCTAGAAATCACCTTAGTAGCATGTGGTCTCTCGATCGATCAACTTCTCTGTTGTTGTTCTTATGATCTCTTTCAAATGAGCTCCTATTTATAGGCAAGGTCGGCCTCCTTTCCAACGGTCATATTTTCCTTAAAAAACGGAGGGACCTGTACATGTGTAACTTAACCAACGGTTAGATTACAACAGAATAGAAGACATTGTTTTATAACAAAACAATTGAAACAGAAAGTATGACATCATTTTAAGTACAACTCAAATGTTTGGAGTGAAGGTTCAGAGTGTAAGCGAAATGTCAAAGAATAGACAAATTATAAAAGGGTAAGAAAAATGAAAGTTCGGAGTCTAACCAAAAATAATTTTCAGAGTTTAAATAAATTCTGAGTGTATAAAGCAAAGATGATCAGATTCTGTTTAATAGGTGAATTCGGAATGAGAATTTGGAATGAGAATTCGTCATCAGAATTTCTAATGAGAATTTGTCATCAGATTTCGTAATGATAATTCTTCATTAGATTTCGTCATTAGATTTCGATGTCGAACATCATGAGAGTTCATATCTAGAATTCGGAGTAGAACTTTATCAGAGTTTGTATCAAGAATTTCGGAGTTGAACATTATCAGAGTTCGTATCAAAAATTTGGAGTGGAACTTCATTACAGTTCTCATCCAGAATTCAGAGCCTAAAACAGAATGCTTCATATCAAAGTTTTAAATGATTCTGATAATATAGAAATGAATCCGATTCTTATACATTAAGAAATATATGGATATAGATAATGAAAATATGATAAGGATAATTCTTCTTACAAAAGCGATCTTCATTATAAAAGCGACGTTCCATATAAAAGCGATTTTCCTTATAAAAGCAATTTTCCTTATAAAAGCGATTTCCTTATAAAAGCAATTTTATTTATAAAAGAGATTTTCCTTATAAAATAAATTTTCCTTAAAGATAAGGTGTTTGTGATTTTCAAAACAAGAAGGAATGGAAAAGTCATAAGGAAAACCTTATTGACTCAACAATCTTTTTCATTTTGGAAAGCACAAACATCCTTACGAAAAAGAATGTCTAAGATAAAAGAAAACATTAAGGCTTATCTCCCTTTTCTCATGGATGTTGATGAATATGGCTAACTCCCCCTTAGGCTTTGAAACTCTAAGGATAGTATTCTAGATTTCCGGAATGGTATTTGATTAAGAATAAGAATGTCTTCTTTAATGAAAAACTCCCCCTTAGATAAACTCTATTAGAGTTTTTTTCTTTCTCCCCCATTGTTAGGGTTCTTTTTCCTTTCTTTATTAGGATTCTCTTTCCTTCTCCCCCTTTTTTATTTTAAAAAAGAATTTGAGGGAATGGAAAATATAACAATGTACCTGAAAAATTAGTAGCAACAACAAAAGAAACGAGCAAGCACAATTTTTATTAAGTTTGAAAGCTCAACAACAAAGAAGTTTATATACAACAAAATATCAGATCTGTCTATTTTGGATCTTTTTTCCTTCTCCATGAGACCCTTGAGAATAGTATTTATCTTCTTCATGTCTTTATGGTCTTCCTCAGATTGCTTCTCTAACACAAAAATTCTTGAATTTGAGCTTCAATATTTTCTTCCCGGGCTTGAAGATTTTCTTCCTGAGACTTCAAGATTTGTTCTTGCTTTAACAACTTCTCTTCAAACTCAATCCGATGTTCCCTTTCATACTTCCAGTTTTGAGAAACAAAATTAAGCTTCCCATTCAGATCTCTGAATTATTGAATCTGGAAATTCTTTTCATCTGTTAACTTTTCTTCAAAGGATAAAGTAAGTTCATTTATCTTCTTGTCTTCTGTCTCAAAGGAATCCTTAACATTATCTTGGAATTCATCAAGGATCCTCAGCTCTTCTATAGTCTTCCTCGACCAACTAGTCATCCTCTTGCAAGATCTTTTGTGGGATTCATAGCTGACAAAGAAAGTTTTGAACTAAGCCTTTATCTCAACACATTTGTCCATAACCATGGATACAGAGTCTGTTTTCAGATTCAAAGCATGTTGTAGCATCTGGAATCTTGAATCAATACTAGAGAAAGTCTGAATAGTACCTAACAACTTCTTTAATGACTGAACAAAAAATTCATGCCCCAATGAAGATGACTCCGAATCTGAGACTTTTCTTGAAGAATTTACTTCTTCAATTTGCTCATCCTTCTTCCCAGAAGAATCACCGACTTCCCTTCTCTTTACAACCACTTAGCTCGGGGTATCAAAAAAAAGTTGCTTTCCCTTGTCCTTTTTCGGAATGGATTCCAGTTCCGGGGTTCTCTTTTCACTGTCAGACACTTGAACAACATTGTCTTCATCATCAACAACTTTTTGAGCACCATCCTCTACATTCTCTATTTGATCAATATCATGTAGAAGTTGTTCTTCCTTTGCATGATAAGCTACGTATAATTCTCCTTTCTCCTCATCCTTACCTGGAGTAACTAACTTCGATGATTCAACTTCTGATGTTCGGAGCGACAAATGTTCCGAAGGTGTCCCCTTATAATTACCTACTTGCTTAAAAACATCTCCGGTCTCACCACTACCTCCAACAACTGCTTCTTCCTCTTCCACTTGTTCAATCTTCTCAACTTCCTCAACATGCTTAGCAACTGTCTCTTCCGGAGTAGCAAAGTTTCTTCCTGGAGTCATAGGAAGAGATTCCAAATAAAAAGATCTCGGAATGGGAATGTTTCCGGAGGCCATCTCAGTAAACTTTAACAAAGTCTGAACCACCTCAGCTTTAGAGATCTTTTTCTTAAGCTTCTTTTCTTTCACTTGTTTTTCTATTTCATCTGTTGTTCTTTCCTTCAAATCCTTAGCCTCCGCAGGATCCAATCCAAACTAAGGCTCCCCTTGCACTCTCTTCTCTTTGATTTCCCTCCACTTTGCAACTACCACATCAGGATAAGCTTTCTTATTCTTCAGTTTTGGAGCTGCGAAATTAACTTCCTTAGATTTGGGATTCTATGCTTCACGTTCAACTTCTTTCAACTTTCTCTTCTTCACTGGCTTAGAGAATTCAGGTTCAGAAACTTTCGGAACCGCTTCTTCTTGAACAGGTAAATCAATAAACTCACCAGTCTTCTTGTCGAAGGCTACATCCATCCCTTTGAGAGTACCATCACTCACCAACATAATCTTGCAAACTCTTTGCTTAGACTTGCAAGCCTCCATGAAAGACTCAAGGCACCAAACTATCATCTTTGAGAGGATTTTTTGATACATTACGATCTGAGCTCTCAGATTCCCTTTCTTAACATTCTCAAGGGTAATAAGAATGTGTTTCATCAGATTAAACTTCCTCAGATTTATCAGAAAATCTAGGATGTAGATCTCACTCTTCTTCAAACTATCTTTGTCACCTTTTCTCGGTATAATAAGGCCTTGTACCCATAATTCTAGAATCCTGAAATTCTTAGATAGAGTAGCAATCTTCAGATCCTTGTTATTTGACAGTCCAAGAGTTTCCAAAGCCTTTTCCTTATCGAAGCTTCCCTTTGAATCCGGAAAAATATGAGAAATGAACTTGGATTCTCCTTCATTGTTCAGCCCTACCAAGCTAGCTGCCTTGGAATAAGAAAGCTTATAAGTCTTGCCATAAGACTTAAACAATAATTTCTCCCTGCCATCTTCCTTATAGAAGGAAACTGTCTCATAGAACTCTACAAGAAAAACCAAAAAAACATCATCTTGATTCCCAGGCTTAGACACAGCAACATATTCTCATCCGTTAAGCTTTATGTTCTTGGATATAAGAGAATAATACTTGTTCAAGAAATCAGGATAAACCAACCTTTCTCTATATACTAACCACTTCGAAATCGGTTAGTGGTTGACATGTCTTGAGAAGCTGATTCTACAAACATTCGGATCTGAAGACTTCTGAGAAATTTGAAACGGAGAAAGCTGAAGATCAGAATGGCCTTAAAATGGAGAGGCAGATATTCGGGATGCTGGACCTTGAAAACCGATGTGGGACAACAATTTGGGTTCCCCTTTATATAGGCAACGAGAAGACGGTTCATCTTCCTTGGTTGATCGAACAGTTGTAACAAGATGAGATCAGATCTGACGGTTGAAAACCAATTCTCAAGAAAACTTGAATCTGATATTTTGAGGTTTTTATTAAAACCAAGATTTAAGAAAAACTAAAATCTGAAAACAAAATATAAGAAAACACCAGCAACTAAAGTATGATTACGGAAACATGAGTAAGGAAATAATACCTTTCGGATTGACTTAGGAGGATTATTTGTAATGGGTAATATTTGAAAAAAAACATAGTTCGCAAAACTCACTACAAAAAACAATCTTAGTATGGAAAACTCAAAACAAAAAAAACATACTAAGGATTTCAGTACGAAAATTTCATTACAAAAGTTTGAATATTAAAATCTCATTATGAAAGACTCGGTACGAAAATCTCATTATGGAAACACCAGTACGAAATTTTCCATTCCGGATGTTTTCAATACTGATTTTTCTATTCCAGAAGTTTTCTATACGAAAATATCCATTCTGGAAAATTTCAGTTCCAGAAATTCCCATTCCCGAATTTTAGTTCCGAAAAGTTTGAAAACAAACTTTGAAAAACTTAGTTACTCTAACAATCAAATGTACCCCCCCCCCTGTGAAAAGGAGTTTATTACTGTAAGGAGACATTTTCAACAGAAAGTTAATTAATAAATATTAACTTATGGTTATCATACCTAACTTCTGTTTAATGTATTCAAATCTATCAGAAGGAAAAGATTTTGTAAAAATATCAGCAAGTTGATCTTGCATTCCGATAAAATGAAGGATAATATCTACTTTTAGTGTGTGATCCCTAAGAAAGTGATGCCTAATATCGATGTGATTCGCACGAGAGTGATGTGAAGAGTTCTTACTTAGGGCAATGGCACTTGTGTTGTCACAAAAAATTTGTGTTTTAGTAGAACTCAAGCCATAGTCGGTGAGTGTGTGTTGCTTCCACAACACTTGAGCACAACAACTTCCAGCTGCTACATATTCGGCTTCAGCAGTGGAAAGTGCTACAGAATGTTGCTTCTTGGAAGACCAAGAAACTAATTAATCTCCTAAGAAATGAAAAGTTCCGAATTTACTCTTTCTATCCATTCTACATCCACCAAAGTCAGCATCAGAAAATTGTTTTAGAACAAAATCATTTCCAGAAGTATAAAATAAACCTAGATCCATGGTGCCCTTAAGGTAGCAAAAAATTATTTTTACTGCCTTTAAGTGAGATTCCTTAGGATTGGATTGATATCTTGCATATAATCATACTGAGAACATTAAGTCTGGTCGACTAGCTATTAAGTAAAGTAAACATCCTATCATACCTCTAAAAGATGTTTGATCTACTGGTTTCCCAGCTTCATCAAGATCTAAAGAGTTTGAGGTACCAATAAGAGTACTTATATTCTTAGTTTTGTCATAACCATACTTTTTGAGAAGATCTTTAATATAATTATGTTGAAGTACGTAGATTCCTTCTGGTTTTTGAGAAATTTTAAAACCACGGAAAAAAGTTAACTCACACATCATACTCATTTTAAACTCAGATTTCATTATATTTGCAAAAGATTCGGTTAAAGATTGCTATGTTGAACAAAATATGATGTCATCAACATAAATTTGAAAAATAAAAACATTTTTCTTATCTTTCATTATAAAAAGGGTTGGATATGTATTTACCTTATCATAGTTATTTTGAAGCAAAAATTCAGTGAGTCTATCATACCATGATCGTGGGGCTTCTTTAGGACCATACAGAACTTTGGTAAGTATAAAAACATGATCAGGATGATTTATATCTTCAAAGCCAGGAGGTTGTTCAACAAAAACTTCCTCTTGAACATAACCATTAAGAAAAGAACATTTTACATCCATTTAAAAAGTTTAAAATTAAATAATGCTGCAAAGGCAAGTAAAATACGGATAGATTCAAGTCTAGCTATTGGAGTATAGGTTTCTTCATAGTCTATTCCCTCTTGCTGATTATAGCCTTTAGCAACAAGTCTAGCTTTATTTCTTACTATGACTCCATTTTCATCACATTTGTTTCTGAAGACCCACTTTACTCTAATAACAGAATTTTCCTTAGGTCTTTCAACCAAAGTCCGGACTTTATTCCTTTCAAATTAATTTTGTTCATCTTGCATGGCTTTAATCCAATCATCATCACCTAAAGCTTCATCAGTGATTTTCGGTTCTAATTGGGAAAGAAATGCTAGATGTTCTACTTCATTTCTCAAGGAACTTCTATTCCTTATTAGTTGATTGACATCACCAATGATACTATCACTGGGATGATTCTTAAGAAATACCTGATTTGGGTTTTGGAAAGCCTGTTCATCAACATAGGGTAGAAAGTCTTCTGGGGTAAATGTTTCAGAAGTATCTTCTTGAACATTATCCTTATCAGAAGGTTCTTCTATCAAAGGTTGACAATCAGTTTTTGAAAACACATCCGAGGATGTAGGCTGGGATGGTTTAAAAACAAAAATGATTAGACTCATCAAAATTTACATGTACTGTTTCTTCAATAGTACAAGTATTTTTATTGAAAAATCTATATGCCTTAAAAGTTGTGGAATAACCTAAGAAAATTCCTTCATCGGAATTTGGTGAGAATTTATGTAAGTTATCTCTATTATTCAAAATGAATACTTTGAAACCAAAAACCTTGAAGTAGGATAGTCTTGGTTTTCTACCATTCCATAACTTATAAGGTGTTTTATTAAGAAAAGGTTTAATCAAAACTCGATTTATAGTATAACAAGCAGTACATACAGCTTCAGCCCAGAAATGTATAGCTATAGAATATTCACTCAACATGGTTCTAGTTATCTCTTGAAGAATTATGTTTCTTCTCTCAACTACACCATTCTGCTGAGGAGTTTTAAGTGCTGAAAAATTATGAGTAATACCTTTTCTACTATAAAAAGTTACAAAATCAGAATTTGGAAATTATCCTCCATGATCACTATGAATAGTTTTCAATGGAAGGTTTTTCTCATTTTTAACTTGAGCTCTAAAATTTTTGAAATAAGAAAAAGCTTCATATTTCTTTCCTAGAAAATAGACCCAAGTAAATCTACTGTAATCATCAACTAGAACAAACACATAGTATTTGCCTCCAATAATTCCATTTTGTGTCGTACTAAAAAGATCCATGTGAACTAACTATATTGCATCAGTTGTTGAGACTTCACCGATTGATTTAAAACTAGATTTATATTGCTTTCCATATTGACAAGGATCACAAACTTTAGATGAATCAAATCTATTCTCTGGTAGATCCTTAACTAGTTTCTTCTTAGAGAGTTTACATATGTTTCTAAGGTTACAGTGACCTAGTCTTCTATGCCATAACCAGGAATGATCTTCCATTGCACTTAGACAAGGTAAATCTTGACTTCTAAGGTCTTTTAAATTTAAGGTGTAAACATTCTCATGCCTATTGGTTGAGAGAATAAATTATTCCTTGGAATTGTGAACTAAGCACTTATCATTCCTACAATTCACAAGGTAACCTTCATCACATAACTGACTTATGCTAATGAGGTTGTGCTTAAGACCCTTAACAAAAAGAACATTTGAAATCAATGTTTTACCTAGAAAAACAATATTACCAATACCAACAATCTCTCCCATAGCATTGTCTCCGAAAGTTACCTTTCCTCCTTTCGTTTTGATAATCTTTTCAAAATAGCTTTTGTTACCAGTCATGTGCCGGGAACATCCATTATCCATGTACCATGTGTTTCTGCGGGTACTCTCTTTATTTTCCTGAAGTCAATAAGAGAATTAGACTTTCGGAATCCAAACTTATTTGGATCCAAGATTTCCAGATAACAAAATTTTAGGTACCCACATCTTCTTAGAAAAAAAAGGCTTTATGAAATCCTAGAGATTGGGTTTTGTTTAAGGAACAATTATTTGGCCAATGACCACCACATTGACACTTGGTACAAAATGGGGCACTTTGAGGAACAAAATAATTGTAACTGAAAATTGGTTTTGCATGGTTATAACAAAATCCAGATTTATTTCTTAAAGGTCGTATTAGGGAATACATTTTATCAAAATTTTCCTTACCATGGGTAAAGCTTGATAAACACTTCCACAAGGAAAAAAATTTTGGACTTGAGTTTTATAACCAAGTTTTTATCTTCAAAATCATTAGATTTAGAACTAGAGCTAGGCTCGAAAACATTTTTCTTAGAAATTACTTTTTCTAACTCTTTATAAAGTTTGTTCTTCTCAGAACTTACTTCCTCAAGAATTGTTAAAATACTTTCAAAATCATAATTTTTCTTATCAATATATTTAGAAAGATCTGATATCTCTTTATTAAGAATAGAATTCCTAGAGTTTGCCTTATCAAGTTTCTTATTGAGTTTACAGTTCTCAATTTCAAGAAGGTCATCGAACCTAGAAAATTATTCATAAGTAGGTAAAGTATTTTCTTCATCTGAAGTGGATTCTTCAACTGAGGAATTATAATACTTACTATCATTAGAATTTAAAGAAACATTGGTCATTGATTCCGCATTTCGTACCTTATCCATAAGACAATGATTATCAATAGGTAATCTGGCTACAAGACCATGATTCTTCTGTCCGGAAGATTCATAATCAGAAGATTCATCTAAAGAGTCACCACCACTGACACTCCAGGTATCACTAGCTCTCAGAACATTCTTAGCTTTGGATTTATAATACTTCTTTCTATTCCTATCTGAATTCCTTTCTTTTCTTTCTTTCTTTTTGAGCAAAGGGAAATCTGGTCTAATATGTCCAGCTCTCTTGAATTCATATCATTTAACTTCTCCATCTTTCCTATCTTCCATTTACTTTTTCTTATACTTGGATTGGAAATTTCTCTGGCCAGCTATCTTGTTCATCCTTCGAGCAAGATTTTCTAACTCACTTTCTGATACATCACTTTCACTAAAATCTGGTTGAACAACCATCTTCTTAGACTTGGTTCTGGTTACTGTCTCAGGAGTCTTAGCTTTCATATGATTTAATGTTGTTGTAAAAGCAACAGTACCATTTCCATTTTTCTTTTTGATGTTGTTAGCATCTCTCTTAATTCTGGTTTCATGTTGGAGAAGAGTTCCGAATAACTCATCAAGAGAAATTTGAGTGACCTTCCTATTCTCATCTATAGTAGTTCTTTTGGATTCCCACTCATTGGGCATGATATAAATTATCTTGTCCACAAGTGCTTCATCATCTAACCCATTCTCTCCCATAGACTGTAAGCTGTTGACAATAGTCATAAATCTCTATTGAACTTTACAAATTGGTTCACCATATGTAAAATTGAATCCATGGTATTCAGCTCTAAGCATATCTCTCCTAGTCTTAATCACTTTAGAAGTTCCAAAGTGTGTAACCTCTAACTTCTTCCAGATACAATTAGCTGCTTCCCAAGAAGAAATTTGGCTATATATATTTCTAGTCATTGAAAAAAGTAAGGTATTGGGTACCTTATAATTGAGTTGATACTCTTTCCTTTCCTGGTTAGTGAAAGTTATATCTTCCTTATCAAGAATTTTATAATCACCAGTATGCATAACGAAGTTGTCCACTCCAGTATTGATAAAAAAAGTCTTCATTCGATCTCTCCAGTACTCATAGTCATTACCATAAAAGATTGGTGGTCTTGTAGGATTTAGATTATCAATGGAACCAACATTAACTCCTGTTATACTTAAAATAACCTTCGGCACACAAACTTGTTAGTAGAAAAGTTCGTAATAACAATGTTCGGAATAACAATGTTTGGAATGGGAATATTTCAGGATGAGAAAGTGAGCAAGAAAAACTTATACATGAGTACAAGTATTTCAGAGACCGGCTCTGATACCAATTGTAGGATCGAAATAATGATGTAGATGCTCAATATATAAGAGGGGGTGAATTGTACACTTTAAAAATTCCTTTGGAACCATTAAAGTTAGTTATGATTAACTATGTTTTCCTTAAGCAAAGGAAAAGGCTAGGTTTAACAATGTTAAACTAAGAAAATTCACAACACCTCCAACACCAATTGAAAACTTGGAATGAGGAATGAAGTTATAAACTTCAATTCCTATGTACTTGCTTAAAACTGGAAAGAGATTCCGAAAGTAGGTTCCAAAAATATAGTTCCGGTAATTGAAACTTAACTAAAGATTACAATATGAGATTCTACATTAAAGCGCATAGAATCTAAATGAAACAGAGTACAAGTAAGGAAGTATAAGAAATTTATAATTTCCTTATAATACAAAATGCAGAGGAAACAAACAAGTAGTAAAACTACAAGTAACAAGATATAAGTCTTTTAACCCAAAGAGAAGGGTATCCAAAAACCTTGGATAAATTTCCCTTGATTTATAATTTCAAGAAAGTCTGTCTTACCCACACCAGGTTAAGCCATCGATACGAAGATAGGAGTCTCTGCCTTGCTATCCCTGCAAGCCCTCAACTTTAAGGTAGTTGTCCACCTCTGTCTTCCTCAGCGAGGAAGCCCTTGAACTTCAAGTTAGTCGACACCTCTGTCTTCCTATACACGGAAGTCCTCGAATGTAATCACCAACATTCGGAGTCACACAAAGAAAAAACTGAACGAGCGGTTCATTATGCACAAGGCATGAAAAGATTTCTCTCTCTAGAAATCACCTTAGCAGCATGTGGTCTCTAGATCGATCAACTTATCTGTTGTTGTTCTTATGAGCTCTTTCAAATGAGCTCCTATTTATAGGCAAGGTTGGCCTCCTTTCCAATGGTCATATTTTCCTTAAAAAATGGAGGGAACTATACACGTGTAACTTTACCAACGGTTAGTTTATAATAGAATAGACGACATCATTTTATAACAAAACAAGTGAAACAGAATATACGACATCGTTTTAAGTCTAACTCAAAAGTTCGGAGTGAAGGTTCAGAGTGTAAGAGAAATGTCAAAGAACAGACAAATTATAAAAGTGTAAGCAAAATGAAAGTTCGGAGTCTAACCAAAAATAATTTTCGGAGTCTAAATAAATTTATAGTGTATAAATAAAAGATGATCAGATTCTATTTAATAGGTGAATTTGGAATGAGAATTCCGAATAAGAATTCGTCATCAGAATTCGTAATGATAATTTTTCATCAGAATTCGTAATGAGAATTCATCATCAGATTTCGTCATTAGATTTCGATGTCGAAATTCATGAGAGTTTGTATCCAGAATTCGTAGTAGAACTTTATTAGAGTTCATATCTAGAATTCAGAGTATAACTTTATCAGAGTTCGTATCCAGAATTTGGAGTGGAACTTCATTACAGTTCTCATCAAGAATTCGGAGCCTAAAATAGAATGCTTCATATCAATGTTTTAAACTATTCCGAGAATATAGAATTGAATCTGATTCTTATACTTTAAGAAATATATATTGATATAGATAATGAAAATATGATAAGGATAATTCTTCTTACAAAAGATATCATCCTTATAAAAGCGACATTCCTTATAAAAGTGACTTTCCTTATAAAAGCAATTTTCCTTATAAAAGCGATTTTCCTTATAAAAGCGATTTTCCTTATAAAAGTGATTTTTCTTATAAAGGTTATTTTCCTTATAAAAGCGATTTTCCTTATAAAAGAGATTTTCCTTATAAAATCAATTTTCCGTAAAGATAAGGTGTTTGTGATTTTCAAAACAAGAAGGAATGGAAAAGTCATAAGGAAAACCTTATTGAATCAACACCTTCTGCCTTCCTCCAATCCACCATGGTTGAAGAGCCGTGACTCGAGTCTTATGGTAGCACGCTAGTTGTGAAATCCTCTCTTTTCGTAGCCGGATGGTGTGTCAGACACCTCCTCCAACCGCTGCAGCTGATGAGATGGGGCTGTTGGTTGCCACTGCCTTGGTCCCTACCAGCACCGGTCACTGGTACCACTGAGCAGGAGGCCTTCCACGGAGAACAAAAGTGGTAGCAAGGTAGCGGAGGTTCTGGGCCAGGTTTGTTAGGCCTAGGCCCTTCGCATTATCTTGGAAACAATACGAGGGTGGAAAAAGGATTATACAACTCTTGAATTTAAAACCAAAAGTAATCTTAATGATGGTGAGCACACGTTTGTGGAAGATGGTCAGTGTTCTTTGCCCCCCGCAACTGGCCTCCAACGACTTCTCTTGATCGTCAATCCTTGGTTTGGGGTTTTGGTGTCACTCATCACCGCCCTCTAGAACTAGCTCTGTCTTACATGGTTTTGGCATCTTGGCACTTTGTCATCATTTCATTTCTTGGTGAATCCATGCTGACACCTCTTCCCTCGCTCCATATAAATAGGAGAGGGAGAGGGTAAGTAATTATATTGGGAATTAATGGGGGCTCATTAATTAGGAACCTTCATAATTCCACAATGACGAAATTACTTAAGATTTAAGGGTCAATCCATTTATTGTCATGACACATCGCTTGTCCTATGTTTCTGCATGTCTGTTGGAGGAAATAAATGAAAATATAATAAAAAAGTTATTTTATTTATTTGTTTTAAAAATCCACAAAACATAACTTATTCTGGAGACCTATTGTGGTCAAAGTGAAGTCTCCCTTAAGCAAATCACAGTTTTGTGGATTCAACGATGTCCTCATATTTTTAATCCGAGCACCAGTTTAAAAGTTAGAAGACACCACTCCCGCATTTATTGAACGTACCATAAAAAAGGATTAGAAATTTATTTCTAGCACATAGGTCCTCAAAATCATGCACCATCAATTTTCACAGACTTGTAATAATTTCAAAGTATTTAAAAAAAATTAGATGGAGAATCTTGGTCTTCAAATTATCCCCACATTATTTCTTTTCATCCCTGAAAGCCAAAACATAAACTAAGAAATGAAATGGGGGTACAGAGCATGAATTAGAGCCTCCTTCTCCCAATTACTCTCCTGGAGGATCTCATGCTTCTAGAAAATGTGCACCATAGGTATTGAATGCCCCTGAAGGACTCGCTCTTGTTAATCCTCAATCTCTACAAGAACCTCCGTAAGCGTCTCCCCATCAATAATGTTCAGCTCGCTGTGGTTGATGATGTGATATGGGTCATTCACATTTCTCCTCTGCTGAGATATATGGAAGGCATTATGTGCCCTCTCCAACTGTGGTGGATGTTCCAAGTGGTGTTCCACCTAAACAATCCCCCGAAGTATCAGAAATGGTCTGATAAATCTTGGTGATAACATGTCGCCTCAACCAAATATCTGTAAACCTCATAGAGGTGAGACCCATTGGAAGACATGGTCTCTCTCCTTGAACTCCAAAAGTCTCTTCCTCCTATCATCATAAGACTTTTATTTGATCTGTGAAGTCTTCATCCACTCCTGGATGGTCCGAACCTTCTCAGTGGTATCTCGTACAAACTCTGGTCCCATAAGTGCTGGCTCGCTTGGGTTTGTCCAGCATATAGGTGATCTACAAGGTCGACCATATAAGGTCTTCAATGGTTCCATACCTATGGTGAGTGATAACTATTTTTGTATGTTAACACCACCAAGGGAAAGTGATCCTCCCAACTAAAACCAAAATCTAGGATGCAAGGACAAATCATGTCCTCTACTGTCTGTATGGTTCACTCTGTCTGACCATCCATCTGAGGATGAAAGGTGGTGCTCAAACGTATCTGAGTCCCGAATGCCTCATGTAATCCCTTATAGAACCATGATGTGAAATGTGTGTCACAGTTAGAGATGATCATTTATGGAACCCCATGAAGTATCACAATCTCACGTATGTAGAGGCATCCTAAGCCCTCTACTGATCCCTGCTCTTGGATAGGTAGGAAGTGGGCCAACTTGGTGAGTCACTCAATGATCACCAAGATGGAATCATGTCCGCTGGATGTATGCGGAAGACCTGTCAAAAAGTCCATGGAGATCCCATCCCACTTCCACTCTGAAAACTCTAGTGGTTGTGCTATGCCTACTAAAAACTGATGCTTCACCTTCACTTGCCAAAAAGTGAGGCATTGAGAAACGGACTCTACCACTACCTTCTTTATCCCTGGCTACCAATGCTGACATCGAAGGTCTTGGTACATCTTCTCCACACTTGGATGTACCACCAGAGGGGATGTATGGAACTCCCTCAACACCTCCTCCCGTAATTCCACCAGTACCATGGTAGATCCTTTTAAGAGGATGACGTGCTCCCTACATTCATAAAATCTATTAGGTGTCTGTCCTGAGGATATCTGAGCACGTAGAGCCTCACAGTCAATGTCCCCATGTTGTGCCTCCATGACTCGCTAAATGAGTGAGTGAGTGAATGTCATAGACTAGAGGTAGGCCGTTCCATCTCTATCCATGAAGGATATCTGCAACGCGGGAAGCTGCTCAGTCACCTCACTCAACAACTGTAGATCAGACCTCCTGCTGAGTGCATTTTCTACCATGTTCCCCTTCCTAGGAGTATAGACTATCTAAAAGTCATAGTCCTGGAGGAACTCCATCCATCACCACTCTCTCAGGTTTAGGTCATTCTGAATGAAGATATACCTTATACTATAGTGATCAGATTAGACATTAAAACATTCTCCCATCAACAAATGTTGACACATCTTCAGCGCAAAGACCACTACTATTAACTCCAGGTCATGGGTAGTGTAGTTCTTCCCATGTTGACTCAGCTACAATGAGATGTAGGTGATCACTAATTTCTCCTGCATTAGGACACATCCATGTCTGTTCCCTGATGCATTGTTGTGGACTACATACCCAACACCCTCTTTTAGTAGCATCAAGATTGGGGAACTCGTCAGTATCTTCCTCAACTCCTAAAAACATGGCTAGAAACTCTCAGTCTATAAAAAGGGATATCCATTCATCATCAATGTTGATGAATGTGCCAAAACTCTGGAAAAGTCATGAGTAAATCTCTAATAGTATCCAGCCAATCCCAAGAAACTCTGCACCTAGGTCACACTCCGGGGTGTCTCCTTAGAATGAAAACCCAATATCTTCAATGGATCCACTACAACTCCAGCCTCCCAGATAACATGTCCCATGAAGTAGAACTCTCATATTCAGAACAGACACTTTGAGAGATTACCATAAATATGGTGCTCTCAGAGTGTATCCAGAACTATCTGCAGATGATAGGCATGCTCTTCCTCTGATGCTGAGTATATCATGATGTCATCAATGAAGACAACCACAAAGAGATTGAGGTATGATTGAAATATACTTTTCATGAGTCCCATGATCAATGATGGGGCATTTATCACACCTAATGGCATATCCAAGAAGTCATAGTGGCCATACCAAACATCTTAAGTCCATCTTGTCCACATACTCATCTCATTCTCAGAGCCGATGATAGACTAATTTGAGGTATATCTTCGTGAACCAACGATCTCCCATCACCTAATAAAAAATATCATCAATTATAGGAAGTGGATACTTTTTCTTCATGGTCACCTAGTTCAGGCGCCGATATTCCATACAGGGTCTCAAACTCCCATATGACTTCATGGCAATCAAAATTGGGGCTGCCCATGGAGAAACACTGGGCCTTATGAAACACATTCTTTAAAATTCCTCTAGCTATACTCATAACTCATGAAGGTCTATGGGAGACATCTGATATGATAGTGTAGATATCGATAATGTCTCGGGGTACAAGTCAATGTAAAAGTATACCACTCTTCGTGGTGGTAATCCCGGAACATCATCAAGAAAGACATCGACATACTGGTCCACCACTATAGGATAACTTAGAGTGCCAACATCTACTGCTCTAGGGGTAAGGGTAGCAAACTGATGTGTGATAGGCCGCACCCTCTTCTAGGAAAGTCCATCATGTGCTGTAAAGGTTCCCATCTCACCAATGAAGGAAAAACGGGTCCCATCCCCATGAAAACCCCTTACATTGGGCCTAATACAGTAAATATAGCCATGGAATATGGATAACTGGTCCATGTAACAACCCGAACCAAGTTACACAGAGTCAGTGCATTATTTTAATACATTGGCATGATTACAATGAATCAAGTCCCGAAGGAGCGATCAATTTAGCAGTCATGGAAAATAAATTACATACATGATCGTTACATTAAAAAAATGAAAAACAACAACAACATTGTCCCCATTTATCACATTCATATCCCTTAGACTATCCCTACAGGTCAGTCATAATATACTTCTTCACATCCTAGGAAAAAAACATAGAAATGGGTGATTCTAAATGCCTTGTAAGGATAACAATATAGTGGAAGCATTCATAAATAATCATAAATATTTAAGGAAATTTATAAAACTAAAACAAAATCTTTTTAAACATAAAATTCAGAATAATAAATAAAATATAAATCAAATAATGCCATTTACTAATCCACATGGATATTCTATTATCCAAATAATCACATGTAATATCAATAGCTAATTTCATAATGATGGAATGAAAAATTCCACACATTATAACCACAATGTCTTGGCCTCGTGCCAAGACTAAAAATAAGATTTTTTCAAGGACATGGTCCAAGACACTAGTTTTTCTCATTAGACCTACCGATGTATCACAGAGCTATAACGGGCTACACTCATCCCTTACTAAGTCCAATTCATTCCTCATATGAAAGTGTTGAAACATAACAAAAATATTTTAATTAAAACTAGCATACGAAATTTGAATTATTTAACCATAAATTATGAATGGTATAATAATAACACATTCACGGTCAATCATAACACAAATCATTCAATACAATATTGAATATTTTATTTATAATAAATCAACCTCAATCAAGAATAATATCCAGAAGGATGTTGACATAGTTGAAAATGATTCGTAAAAATCTTTGAGGGAAATATAAATTTTTTATGAAAACGTTTGAAAGTCACATAATTTATAAAGGAATACATTTAAATGTAATTTTTGAATCAAATTTTCCCATACCACTTTGAAATTTTTTAAATAATTAACATTTCAAAACAATCATGTCTAAATAAATAAATCCTTTAAAACACTTTTGAAAACATGGAAATTAATTAAAATTATTTAGAAGAATAAATATTTAAACTATTAAAAAGAAATTTTAGTTAAAGAGTCTCTTAAAAAGATTCCTTTTGGAGAATATTTTATCTAACATGGACATGGTTAATAAATATGTCACATTAAATACTTACACATAAACATTCTCGAATAATAAGGAGATTGGGGAATTAACCCCTACCTTGTACTTTTCATTGGTCAATGGTACGTTAACCTCTTATATAATTGTTAAATAATTGTTAATAAATTATAAAAGAACCACATACATAAATATGATATCATATATGATCTTCTAATATTTCATTATTAATAATATTTTAGTAGTATCATTTTTTCGACTGTTAACTGATTCGTTTTCTTTTATATGTTTTGTTATGTAAGTCATTTTTTTTATGGAGAGAAAGTATTTTATTCATATCCAGAATGATATTATGTTCTTAAATATTATTATTAATAATAAAATAAATATTATTTATGAATGGTTATGATGGTGAATGAATCTCATCATGTTCATAGAGACGATAATCTGTATGTACACACGAATGCTATTTCCATTTCATTTTTTATTTTAAAAAGAAATAAAACCAAATGATACATAAGTATATTATTATTATATAATATAATATTTTATATATGTTACATAAGTTAATTAAAACCATCCATTATACGTTCCATGTATGGTATGAACGAGTCATATCACTTTGAGGGGGTGGTAGTCCGTACTTCCTCAAATGAAATTATCGTATATAAACAACATGTAAAGAATAAAGGAATGATATTGAAAAGAATTAAATAAGATTATAGATAAAATAAATATTATCTATATCATATATAAATACACTTCTATAATAATGGAGACCATAAGAGGTGGTAGTAGAGGATTGAACAATCATCGTTTCACGAGGCAGTAGTTCACCCTCCACAGAAACATTATGTTCTATACCCATTAGATGAAGGTGTGTGTAAGTGTAGTTCAAATACATCTGATAAAAACAACCTATTATATTGAGGAAACTAGTTTTGTTATAAAATAATGGAATAAAGAGATTTTAGGGGGTTGGAAAAGTAAAATAAAATAAAAGAACATACGAGGAGATGTTACCTTTAAATCGGGTAACTCACTTTGGTTTGAACCAAAAAGATTCTTTGAACTGCCTTCTACCTTAGGTAAGTCTTCTAAGAGTAAGATAGTGAAGTAGGGAGCTTTAATTGTGATGATTTTGGATGATCCAAGGGGCTTGAGATGTGTGAAAAATGGGTTAGAAGTGAGGGCATATATAACCCCATGTAAAAATTATTTTACTAAAAGATATATGTTTATGACATTTTTTCTTTACTATAAATTAATTAATATAAAGCATCATTATCACTATCAAGTGGCTCTATGGGGTCCCAAAATCGACCAAAGTATGCCCATGGTTGGACATGTTTCAACCAATAGGAATATGACACATGTTAGTGTAATTTAATATTATTATAATATTATTTGTTTACCCTTACTTACCAGATTTACCCTTTAACCATGGTAAATAAAATATTTAGTGAAGTAAATATTCATAATTTATAAAAATAAAAGATAACTATTTACACAAATTGGACCTCATAATTCCAACTATGGAATCCATTTTTTTTAAATTCAAAACACAGAAGTGGCTAGAATTAATTTAAAATTAATTCTTGTTGTCAAAACCAAAAGCATGTTTTTAAGAAATAATAACTATCAAAATATTGACATTTGTTTATATCCATTTAAAATGAGAAATTACATCCAATTACCTAAATTATATTAAGTTATAAATATATAATATATTGATTATTTAACCCCACTCAATTGTAAAATTTAACTCTATAAATTATTTTTGGTTAAAAAAGTTGTTTTTAATTATAATTTAGTATTTTTCATTATTCATCAAAATATGAAAGTTATCAGAAAAGTACAAAAAATTTATCAAAAATAAATTTTTTATGTCCCAATTCAAAATAATAATTTAATTTTATTAAATTTAATATATAAAAGTGTCAAATATTGGTTTTAAAAAAGGTTCACCATTAAAAGGTGGTAAATATCATTTCTTGAAAAATACTTCTTTTATCTGAAAAAATTAATTTTTTCTTATATTATGTCTAAGAAACCCAAATTATGAATTCTAAAATTATATGTAGTATATAATATTCAAAATTCAGTTAATACTATTCATAACCTCTTTTTTAACGGCTAGTTTGGTATGTCCTGGTGTGCTCGAACTCAGTGTTGTGGGTAATGAAAGTTATTGAATAAAATTGAAGTGATAATGCACTATGAAATCTGTGGGTGTAACATTCTAACCTCACTCAATAAATTGCATCCTCTCCATTTGAAATTTTTCTTTTAAAAGAAAAGGTTAGAAATAGAGAAATACCTTTGTGGAAAACCCACATTGAAAATTTGGTTAATGAAATTTAGTCTTAATAAGATTGAAAGAGAAATAAAAAAGTCACCAGCAAATTATGATCTCAATTAAGATAACATTGGTCGAAATTAAAGACACATAATTAGAATAAAAACATTAATATTTATAGGGACTTATTGAGTTCATCAATCACAAACATGTTTAAAATTAAGGGCCTCAAAGCCATTAATCTATGATGATTTAAAATATCATCGGTTCAATAAAACAAAATGTATTAGGATAACACAATTTTTGTTTTATGATCACTTCCTTAAAGTTTATGAATTAATTTATTCATAGAATAAGTGGAAAAAAATATACTTGACATGTAGAGTTTCATCCTTCAACTAATTCTTACCACAATTTCATATTTTACTTCAAAAGATAATATAATTTAAAAATATTCTATTTATCCTAATCGTATAGGGTTCTACAAATAATGGATTTATAATTCATTTTTACGAGTTTTTATAGAAACTAAATTATAAAAACTAGGAAATTGTATAGGCAAGTGGTAGGTGATGTACCCTTTTCACCCTTCAATTGTGGGTTCAAGTCTTGTGGCCATGCCAGATATGACGGGTTGTCGCCCGACCTCCGGGTTGTCCATTTTATAACAATCCAAAAATAATCTTAAAAAATTCATTATCCATAAAAATCGTATCCAATGCCAAACATAATCCATTATAACCTTTAGAATTATCCAAAATACTTATGTCCCAACTCACAGTCCAAAATTTATAAGCATGGTCACATAATATACTTGTGAATAACATCATCATGTATTCTCTTAAAACATGGTACCAAAAAAATGTGCCATAAAACCATATTTGAATAGGTATGTACTTCTTTATTCCTTCTATAAATCATATAATACTGGATATACTACTTAAATCAAAAAATTATGTTACAACCAACAATGATGGAATAATAAACATTCATTAGTTTTATGCTAGTCAATAATATCCAATATAATTTATCCAAATCAATCATTTCATATTACAAAAACAATACCTTAGTATCAGGACCATATTAAAGTTTATCTTTTTTTCAACCATGTATTATCCAAAAATATTAACATGTTATTGAGTCACTTTTCTTGGTACCACACAATCTCATATCCTTAATGAAATAGTTCTACAGTACAATACTTATATACTCCATAAGTATTTTATCCAGTAAATCCTTGATACAACACTCAAATGAATTAATTATTTAATATCAACATAATAACACTAGTCATTACTCTTCATCTGTGGTAATATCATAACTTGGTTATTATCCAACAACATCATTTGCGGTATACTCAGATGACTGGGAAATTCATTCATGTAGTGTACCAACTCCTTGCAGATGAAGAATTGTACATTTGAAACCTTTTTCCTACCCTTGCAATCACGTACTTGGGTTAATTTTTCTCCACACTTATAACAAACTCTCATTCCCTTTAGGCATTTACCAAGGTGATTATTTCCATAGTTATCACAAATTTGAAAATCAATCTTTTACCTCTTCCCTTTATCCTTCATTCTCTCCACCATCCTTTTCTTCTCTTTCTTCCCTTCAAATAAATATGACTCAGAGAATTATTTACATACCTAATTAACACATGATACTATATATTCATATGATGATAATACTGGGGAGACTATTTTCTTTTCAAATGTTGTCTTAATATCATGAAATATATGATCATTATCACTCTTTGGATCATGTGTATTGCTGGAGTTCTCATTACATCTACTGGGAACAATTTCTAAATAATGGAAAACACTAGGTTATTTTTATGAATCACAATGGATAATTTCTATCTTGTAAAATACCTTACATAAATTGAAAAGATTATGAATATAATCAATAATAATGAAAAAATATTTTCTTTGAGGAATTATTTACTCATAAATACTTCATAATGGCTTGTAATGAAAATGTGAATTATCTTAAGTATATCCCCAGAGGGAGTCATAACCAAGAGTTCATCAAGGCCCATTGTCATGTACTAGGATACCCTGGGTCAAGCCTGAAAATCCTTGAAATCTTTGTCACTCTTAGGTACATCTATGCCAGATCCACCTCTACTTTCTCGTATACAGACAAGGATGTATTTCTTGTAAAATAAAACAAAGCTCTACATTACCCATATTATGGGGAGTTTTTCCATATTAATCCTCAAATTAAATCTTAGGGTAATGTTTCCTAATTATATTTTATCTAAATCTAGTTTCAAAGGTTATTACTAAACTTCCTATGATACTTACTGTAACACCCCGACCATAGTTACCCAGAGTCAGTGCATTAATTTAATAAATTGGCATGATTACAAGGAATCATGTCCCAAAGGACCGATCAGTTTAGCAGTCTTGGAAAATATATTACATACTTGAATGTTTCATTACAAAATGAAAAACAATGACAACATTATTCCCATTGACCAAATTCATATCCCTTAGAATATCCCTACAGGTCAGTCATAATATACTTCTTCACATCCTGGAGAAAATAAAACATAGAAAGGGGTGAACTTAGATGCTTATTAAGGATAACAATATAGAAAAAACATTCATAAATAAGAATAAATATTTAAGTGAATGTATAAAACTAAAACAAAAGCCTTTTAGACTTAAAATTCAGCATAATATGGAAAAAATAAATCAAATAATTCCAACTACTTATTCACATGGATATTCTAATATCCAAATAATCACATGTAATATCAATAGCTAATTTCATAATGATGGAATGCAAAATGCCGGCCATTATAACCACATAGTCAAGGCCTCGTTCCAAGACTACAAATTAGATTTTTTCAAGGACTTGGTCCAAGGAACTAGTTTGTCTCATGAGATCTACTAATGTATCGAGCAGCTATAGCAGGCTCCACCCATCACTTACTAAGTCCAATGCATTCCTCATATGAAAATGTTGAAACATAACAAAAACATTTGAATTAAAACTAGCATACTAAATGTCAATTATTTAACCATAAATCGTGAATGGTATAAAAATAGCACATTCATAGTCAATAATATCACAAGTCATTAAATACAATATTGAAGATTGTATTTATAATAAATCAACATCAATTAAGAATAATTTTTAAAAGGATGTTGACATAGTTGAAAATGATTCGTAAAAATCATTGAGTGAAATATCCCTTTTTCATGAAAACATTTAAATGTCACAGAATTTATAAAGTAATACATATAAAAGACATTTTAGAATCAATGTTTCCCATGCCACTTTGAAAATTTTGAAAGAATTAACATTTTAAAACATTCATTCCTATATAAATAAATCTTTTATAAAATATTTTGAAAACATGGACATTAATTAAAATAATTTAGAAGAATAAATATCTAAATTATTAGAATTATATGTTAGTTTAAGTGTCTCTTAAAAATAGTAAATTTTGAAACTCCTTTATCTAACAAGGACATGGATAATAAATATGTCCCAGTAAATACTTACACATAAACAATCTCGAATAATAATGAGATTGATGAATTAACCCTTACCTTGTACTTTTCATTGGTCGAGGGTACGTTAACCTCCTATATAATTGCACAATCATTGTTAATAAATTATAAAAGAACCACATACATAAATATGATATCATATATGATCTTCTAATATTGCATTGTTAATAATATTTTAGTAGTACCATTGTTTCGGGTTTTAACTGATTTGTTTTGTTTTATATTTTTGCTACGTAAGTCTTGATTGTTATGGAAAGGATGTATTTGATTCATATCCAGAATGATATTATGTTCTGAAATATTATTATTAATAATCAGATGAAAATTATTCATGAATGTTTATGATGGAGAATGAATCCCATCGTGTTCATGGAGACGGTAATCCATATGTACGCACGAACGCTACGACCATTTCATTTTTTATTTTAAAAAATGAAATAAAACCAAATGATACATATTTATATTATTATTCCCATATAATATAATATTATATATATGTTACATAAGTTCATCAACACCATATTTTATATGTTCCATGTATGGTATGAATGAGTCATATCATTTTGAGGGGGCGGTAGTACACACTTCTTCAAATGAAATTAACGTATATATACAACATGAAAAGAAGAAAGGTATGATATAAAATAGAATTAAATAAGATCATCAATAAAATAAATATCATATATAATTACAATTCCATCATAATGGCCGCCATAAGATGTGGTAGTATAAGATTGAACAATCATCGTTTCACGAGGCAGTAGTTCGTTATCCACAGAAACATTTTGTTATATACCCATTAGATTTAGGAGTGTGTAGGTGTAGTTCATATAATTCTCATCAAAACAGCCTAGTATATTGAGGATACTGGTGTTGTTATAAAATAAAGAAATAAAGATAGTTTATGGGGTTTGAGAAGTAAAATAAAAGAAATGAATTGAAGAGGAGATGTTACCTTAAAATAGGGTAACTCCCATTGGATTGAACCAAAAGGCTTCCTTGAAGTACATTATGCCTAAGGAAAGGATTATAAGAAGAAGAGAGGGATTTTGGCAGACTTAATTGGGCAGAGTTGGGATGAAAAAAGGGTCTTGAGAGGTGTAATAATTGGGTAATAAGTGAGGTCATTTTATAAGGGGGGAGATTCACTTTAGGAATGTTTCAATATATTATTTTATTATATAATGATTTTTTTGTTTATAAATGTCCAAAAAACATTAAAGTAGAATATATGATGAATCATGTTATAAATAAAATCATCCAATAAGAATTGGATAGTTTTTGGAAATTTATAAATCATGTTATAAATAAAATCATCCTGTAAAATCATTTATTTAAATCATTCTTTAATGAGGTAAACAATGCATCATTATTGTGTCATAAATAATTTCATATATTTAATGTATCAAAATTATAAAAAAACAACACGATGTAGGAAATCATTTTATCTTAAAAATTAATATTTATAGTAAAAAATATAACATATATATCCCATTGTAAAAATTATTTTTTATAAAGGATATTTGTTTATGTCAATTTTGTCTTTACATTAAATTAATTAACATAAAGTGTCATTATCACTCTCAAGTTACTCCATGGGGTCCCAAAATTGACCCAAGGATGCCCATGGTTGGACATATATCAACCAATTAGAAGATGACACATATTAGGGAAATTTAATATTATAATAATAATATTTGTTTATCCTTATAAACTAGATTTACCTATTAACCATGGTAAATCAAATATTTACTGAAAAAAAATATTCATAATGTCAAAAAATAAATGTTACATATTCACACAATTTATACCTCCTGATTCCAAATATAGAATGCATTTTTCCAAATTCAAAACATAGAAGTGGTAGAAATTAATTTAAAATTATTTCTCGTTGTCATAACAATAAGCGTGTTTTTAAGAAATAATAACAATCAAAAGATTTACACTTGTTTACGTCCAGTTTAAATGTGAAATTACATCCAATGACATAAATTATATTAAATAATAAAAATATAATCTAACAATACTTTTAAACCACTCAAAGGTATAACTTATCATTATAAATTATTTTGATAAAAAAAATTTGTTTTTAATTAAATATTAGTATTTTTCACCATTCATCAAAATATGAAAGTTATCAGAAAATTACCAAAAATTTATCCAAACTAAATTTTTTTGTCCTAATTATAATTACTAATTTAATTTCATTAAATTTAATATATAAAAGTTTCAGATATTGGTTTTAATGAAAGTTCACCATTAAAAAGTGCCAAAATTATATTTTTTGAAAAATACTTATTTTATCTGAAAGAAATTAATTTGTTCTTATATTATGTCTTAGAAACAAATAATATGGATTCTAAAATTATATTATGCATATAAAATTCAAAATTCATCTAATACTATAAATAACTACTTTTTGAATGGCTTGTTTGGTAAGTCTTGGTGCGCTCGAACTCGGTGTTGCGTGTAACGCAAGTTATTGAATTTCTTTAAAGAGATAAAGTACTATGAAATATTTGGGTGTTAAATATATCCTCCTTCAATAATTTGCATCCTCATAAATTGAAATTTTTCTTTGAAAATAAACGTTTAAAAATAGAAAAATACCTTTGTGGAAAACCCACATTGGAAATTGGGTTAATGAAATTTAGTCTTAATAAGAGGGAAAGAGAAATGAAAAAGTTTCCACCAAATTATGATATCGATTAGAAGGACATTGGTGGAATTAGAGACACATAATTGTTTGAAAAACATAAATATTTATAGGGACTGATTTAGGTCATCAATCACAAACAAGTTTAAAATTGAGGGTCTCAAAGCCATCTATCTATGATGATTAAATATACAATCAGTTCAACAAAACATAAGGTATTAAGATAATATATTTTTGTTTTTAAGATCCTTTTCCTAAAGATTAATAATTAATTTATTCATATAATAGGAGGAAAAGAAATAAATGTCAAGTAGATATTCATCCTTTAACTAATTCCTACCACAGACTCATCTTTCACTTTAAAAGGTAATAGAATTCAAAAATATTCTATTTATCCTAAGTGTATAGGGTTCCAAAAATAATGAATTTATAATTCATTTGTCGGACTATTTAAAAAATACTACATTATACAATCTAGTACATCACGTATAATAGTGGTAGGTTTTTTACCCTTGTCGCCGTTCGGTTTCGGGTTCAAGTCTTGCGGCCCTGCCAGATGCGACGGGTTGTTGCCCGACCTCTAGGTTATCCTTTTTATAAAAATCCAAAAATAATCTTAACAAATTTTTAAACCTTAAAAATAGTATCTAATGTCAAACTTAATCCTTTACAACCTTTATACTTATCCACAACACTTCTATCTGAACTCACAGTCTAAAATGTATAAGGAAGGTCACATAATATACATGTGAATACTTTCATCGTGTATTCTCTTAAAATGTTGTAATAAAATGAATTCCAAGAAAACCATATTGTAATGGGTATGTAATTTATTATTTCTTTTGTAAATCATAGAATAATAGATATACTCCTTAAATAGAAAAATGTTGTAACAACCAACAATGATGGAATAAAAAAACATTAATTAGTTCTATGATTGTCAATAATATCCAATATAACTTATCCAAATAAATCATCTCTTATTCCAAAGTCAATACCACAACATCAAGACCATATTAATTTTTATCTTTCCTTCAACCATGTATTTTACAAAAGGTTTAACTTGCTATTGATTCACTTTTCTGTGTACCACACAATCTCAAATCCTCAATGAAATAGTACTACAATACAATTCTTATATACTCCATAATTATTATAACCAGTATATCATTGATACAACACTCAAATGACATAACTCTTTAATATAAACATAAGAACACTAGTCATTACTCTTCATATGTGGTAATATCATAACATGATTATTATCAAACAACACCATTTGCGATATAATCAGATTATTGGGATATTTATTCATGTAGTGTCCCAACTCCTTGTAGATGAATAATTTTACATTTGATTCATTTTTATTACCCTTAAAATCAATTACTTGGTTCCCTTTTTCTCTACACATATAATAAACTCCAATTCCCTTCAAGCATTTACAAAGGTGATTTTTTCCACAATTATCGCATATGGGAAAATCATTCATTCCCATCTTCCCTTTATCCATCTTTCTCTTTACCATCATTTTCTTCTCATGCTTCCCTTCAAATCCATATGACTCAGATAATTCTTTTTTTATATTATTAACTCATGATACTATTTCTTCATATGATGATAATACATGGGAGACTATTTCCTTTTTAAATGTTGGATTAATACCATAAAATACATGAATCCTCTTACTCTTTGGATCATATGTATTATTAGAGTTCCCATTCCATATACTATGAACCATTTCTAAACAATGGAATACACTAGGTTAGTTTTATGAATCCCAATTCATAATTCCAATCTTTTAAAATACCTAATGTAAATAGAAAATATTATGCATATAATGTATAATAATAAAAAAAGTTTTTTCTTTGAGGAAGTATTTACTCCTAAATCTTTCACAATGGCTTGTAAATAAAAATGCGAATTATCCTAAATATATCCAATGAGAGTGTCGTAACCAAGATGCCAGCAAGGTCCATTATCATATACCACGATACCCCAAGTCTAGCTTGAAACTCCTTGTAAGAGTTTTCACTCTCATGTATATATGTGTCAATGCCTTCTCTACCTGCTAATATCCAGACAGGGATGTATTGCTTGTAAAATACAAAAAATCTCTACATTACTAAAATTCTAGGGAGTTCTTTTATAATAATCCTCAAATTCTATCTTAGGGTAATGTTTCCCACTCAGATTTTATCTACATATAGTTTCCACGTTTATTGTCAAATTTTCATTGATACCAACCGTAACACCCCGTCCACAGTTACCCGGAGTTGGTGCATTATTTCAATAAATTGGTATGATTACAAGAAATCAAGTCCCGAAGGGCCAATCAGTTTATCAGTCTTGGAAAATAGATTACATACATGAATGTTGCATTACAAAATGAAAAACAAAAACAACATTGTCCCCATTGACTACATTCATATCCCTTAGACTATCCTTGTAGGTCAACCTTAATATAATTCTTCGCATCCTGGAAAAAATAAAACATATAAAGGGGTGAGATAAGATTCTCTATAAGGATAACAATATAGCAGAAATATTCATCAATAAATATAAATATTTAAGGCAATGTATAAAACTAAAAAATCCTTTCAAAAATAAACTTTACTATAATATGACAAAGATAAATCAAATACTGCCATTTACTTTTTCACATGGATATTCTGCTTGTTGAATTATCAAATGTAATATCAATAACTAATTTCATAATGATGGAATTCATATTGCCAGATATCATAACCACATATTCTAGGCCTTGTTCCAGGACTTTTTCAAGCCCTTATTCCATGACACTAGTTTGTCAAATGAGTTCAAATGACGCATCAAGGAGATATAGCGGGCTCCACCCATCAGTTACTAAGTCCAATGCATTCATCATATGAAAATTTTGAAACATAACCTAAATATTCGTATTAAAACTAGCCTTCTAAATGGCAATAAATTTACCACAAATCATGAATGGGTTAAAAATAGCACATTCACCGTAAATCATATCATAAATAATTCTATAAAATATTGAAGTTTGTATTTAAAATAATTCAACCTCAATCAAGAATAATATCCAAATGGATGTTGACATTGTTGAAAATTATTAGTAAAACTCTTTGAGAGAAATATCCCTTTTTCAAGAAAACATTAAAAACCCGCACAATTTATAAAGGAATACATTTAAAAGTCATTTTTGAATCAAAGTGTTCCATAACACATTGAATTTTTTTAAAGAATTTACATTTTAAAAAGATTCATGCCCATATAAATAAATCCTTCAAAAACCATTTTGAAAATATGGACATAAATTAGAATGATTTAGAAGAATAAATAATTAAACCGTAAAAATGATATTTTAGCTGAAGATAATCTTAAAAACAATCATTTGAAAACTCCTTTATCTAACATGGACATTTATAATAAATATGTCCCAGTAAATACTTACACATAAACAATCTCGAAAAATAATGAGATTGTGGAATTAACCCTTACCTTGTACTTTTATTTGGTCGATGGTATGTTAACGTTCTGTACAATAGTTAAATCATTGTTATAAAATTATACAATAAAAACATACATAAATATGATATAATATATTATCTTCTAATATTTTTTTAATAATATTTTAGTAGTATCATTGTTTTGCGTGTTAACTAATTTATTTTCCTTTATATGTTTTGTTACGTAAGTCATGATTGTTATGAATAGGATGTATTTGATTCATATCAAGAATAATATTATGTTCTTAAATATTATTTTTAATAATCCAATAAAAAATATTCTTGACTTTTTATGATGGGGAATGAATCTCATCGCATTCATGGAGATGGTAATCTGTACATACGCACAAACGCTACTTCTATTTCATATTTTTTTATTTTAAAATTAATGAAAACCAAATGATACAAAGGTATATTATTATTCCAGTATAATATAATATTTTATATATGTTACATAATTTTATTAACACCGTAGTTTATACGTTCCATGTATGGTATGAACGAGTCATATCTCTTTGAGGGGGTGGTAGTCCGCACTTCATCAAATGAAATTATTGTATATATACAACATGAAAATATTAAAGTTGTCCTACCAAAGATAATTAAATAATATTATAGATAAAATAAATATCATATATAATTATATTAATATTATAATGTCCACCATAAGAGGTGGTAGTAAAAGATTGAACAATCATCATTTCGTGAGGCATTAGTTCAACGTCCACAGAAACATTAGGTTCTATACCCATTAGATGGAGGTGTGTGTAAGTACAGTTAAAATAATTCTCATAAAAACAACATTTTTTATTGAGGATACAAGTTCTATTATAAAATAAAGTAATAAAGAGGTTTTAGGGGGTTGGAGATGTAAAATAAATGAAAATAACTTAATAGGAGATGTTAACTTTAAATCGGGTAACTCCCTTTGGATTGAACCAAAAGGATTCCTTGAAGTACATTTTTCCTTAGGTAAGGATTATAAGAAGGAGATAGGGATATAGGGATCTTTAATTGGGCAGAGGTTTGATGAGCCAAGGGGTTTGAGAAGTGTGAGAAATGGGATAGATGTGGGGGCTTTTTATAAAGGGGAAGAGGGGCTCTTTAAGAATGTTTGAAAATATTATTTTATTATATAATGATTTTCCATTTCTAAAAGTCCAAAACTCATTAAAGTCTAAGATACGATTACTCATGTTCTATATAAAATCATCCAATAAGAATTGGATATCATTTGGATTTTTTTATTTTTATAATATCATTTATTTAAATCATACTTCAATGAGGTAAACACTGCATCGTTATTGTGTCATAAATACATTAATATATTTGATGTCTCAAAATTATATAAAAAATACTATAATATAGTAAATCTATTTATCTTTAAAATGAATATTTATAGTCTAAATGATAACTTTTATAACTCAAAGTAAATATTATTTTATTAAAAGATATATGTTTATGTCATTTTTGTCTTTACATTAAATTAATTAACATAAAGTGTCATTATCACTCTCTAGTGGCTCCATGGGGTCAAAAAATAGACCCAAGGATGACCATGGTCGGCCATGTATCACCAAATTGTAATATGACACATGTTGGGGAAATTTAATATTATTATAATAATATTTTTTTACCCTTATTTACCAGATTTACCCTTTAACAATGGTAAATAAAATATATACTGAAGAAAATATTCATAATGTCTAAAAATAAAAGTTTCCTATTTAAAAAAATTATACCTATTGATTCCAAATATGGAATCCTTTTTTTGATATTCAAAACATGGAAGTGGCCTAAATTAATTTAATATTATTTCCCATTGTCAAAACAAAAAAGCGTGTTTTTAAAAAATAATAACAAACAAAAGATTGACACTTGTCTATGTCCAGTTTAAATGTAAAATTACATCCAATGACCTAAATTATATTAAATGATAAAAATATAATCTAATAAAACTTTAAAACCACTCAAATTTATAATTCAACAACTTAAATTATTTTTATTAAAAAATTTGTTTCTAATTAAAATTGTGTATTTTTCACTATTCATAAAAATACGAATGTTATCAGAAAAGTAAAAAAAAAATTATCCAAACTAAATTTTTATCTCCTGATTATAAAGAATAATTTATCTTCATTAAATTGAATATATAATTTTCAAATATTGGTTTTAAAAATGTTCACCATTAAAAGGTGGTCGTATTGTATTTTATGAAAAATGATTCTTTTATCTGAAAAAAATGAATTTGTTCTTATATTATGTCTAAGAAACACATAATATGGATTATAAAATTATATTGAGTATATAAAATTCAAAATTCAGTTAATACTATTCATAACCACATTTTTAAAGGCTAGTTTGGTATGTCATGGTGCGCTTGAACTCGGTGTTGCGTGTAATAAAAGTTATTGAATTATTGTGAAGAGATAATGTACTATAAAATATTGGGGTGTTGTAGTCTATACCCAAGATGATGTTGTATATCCTCGATGCCACTACTAGAAGATCCCGTAGAAATCTCTTAGCTCATAGGGTAAGCTCACACTGCTGGCACCAATGTGTAATCGTTGAATCCCCTCCCATAGGAGTTTCTAGCCGTAAGGATCGAGCCAATAGCTCCACCAGAATCTTCGAGATCTGAATTAGAGCCGTGGAAATAGAAGGGTGAATGAAACCTTTGTCTATAATTACTACAACTAAGGTGTATTGTACAAAAATTGTACCTCTAACCATCTCTGGAGTGTCGTGGTCGTAGGCCTCATTTGCCTGGAGTGGAGCTCATCCCTATCCACCTGCTACCTGTGGTTGGGGTGGACCACCTAAAGGTGGTGGCGATATAACCTCGAATTTCCACCCACCACCTATTACATAGCTAGCACCTCTGCCACATCCACCTGCTGCATGTGGACCTCCCTGATCAAATCTCTTCCTCTGCCTCGGCGATCCCTCGACTGTCTGCTAGTCGTTTATATGGCGGGTCAGGAAGTCCTGAGCCATGTGACCCTACCTGTTGCACGAGTAGCACTACCCACTCATAAAATTCCCTCATTTTCCCATAAAACCCTACACCACTATCCCTATATCCTGATGTCACCCACCAGAAGGCATGGCCTGCTTGAGCCCCTGAATCATCCGTCTAATGCCTGAAATAGATGGATCCACTACCTAACGTTTTGTGGTGGCTCTCTTAGTCAATGCCTGCTCAGATAGAAATACCTCCACCAAAAGTGATCACTCTAACACCTCAGCCTGCATCAGAATGATGAGTGATATTATTGATGCTATAATCTCCCACCAAAGACCCAGCTCAAAGGTTCGATCCTTGAAGAATGGGTCACATACTATATTGGTGGAGTAGCGGGAGAGATCAGTGAACCTCACAGAGTACTGTTCCATAGTCATGTTGCCCTACTATAAGTGTAGCAACTCCTTTATACGCACTAAGCGTAAGGTTTCTGGGATGAATTCTTCCCTAAAAAGGCTCTCCAAGTCCACCTAGATGATGATCACCTCATCATGTATCTGAAGCATCAAGATCCACCATCTCCCTGCTACTTCTTGAAAGAGACTGGCTGTTAGGATAACCATAAGGTCAACTGGCGTCCCAAATAGGTGGAAAACACTAGGAACAGCCTCCAGACAGTCCTCACCCTCCTGCAGATCTGTCTCACCTCGGAACCTTGGAGGCCTCTTCTGATGGAACTTGTGCAATGTGCTCAGTCGGTGTGCACCCTCTGCTGGTGGGAATAGTGGTAATGGATGTCCAATGGGAAGTGGTGCTACTAGTACCCCACCGGAAGGTGCTAATGCCATAAAAGGGACTTGCATCGAGGCCTCATTGCTCGGTGGACCATCGTCGCATACTCTCTCGAGAATCCTGGATAGATATCTACATGGTGGCATGTAGAAAGAAGACAAGTGTTCCATGGTCAATAAGTTATACTCGGTGAGCTAACTTGAGCAGATCATAAGAAAATATTTTCAAAACATAGGAAATCAGTGTTTTTGTGCACTAAGTCAAAAATCAATAGTCAAGGTCCTGGTGTATTGATATTTCGGTCAGCGCAACAATAATGGATTTCCCAAAATGAACCCACACTCATAACACTTAACACTATTTCCACATCGAAAAGATCATAGTTCTATTTTTCGGTAGAACTGACTCCCTTGATACCACTTTGTCATGTCCCATCCCTCAGGGCCCATGCAATGACTACCCCAATCCCACCTTCCATAGGTCAGGGCCTGGTGACTAGAACCCGAAAGGCGTATCCAAAAAACGGGAAGGAATTGAATTTTAACCTGTATAGTCATACAGTCCAAGAACACAACAAGTAACAACCAGATAATAAACTACCATAGTAAAAGTGTACTGAAAGTAATGGGGTCAGAATGCAAGACTTACTGAAAATTACGTGTACAACAGAATAGTACGAACACAACTAATAAGTGAAAAACAACTCCTAGATTGTCCACTGAGGATCCTACATGAAGGGTAGGTACAACTCACGATCAGTAGTCCATGTGTCACGTCACGCCAAATGATCCACCTCTGAGAACTGTGCTTTCCTGGCTCCCTTAGCCACAATCAATTCTCTCTATTGTCTGTATAAGACACAACAAGCTGCATGCCTAGCCTGTGTAGGGGTGAGTATAATGATACTCAGTTGGGACCCCTAGACCTCCGTAGGTCTCTCAGAGTCCTACAAAGGAAAAACCATAAAGCAAGACCTTCATCTCAAGCCCAAACTGATAGACATCAACTATACTTGGGTATATACCCATGCATATACCTAAGTTATCAAGATATGCTCATCCCATACATGAGGGAATAATACCACAAAAGTAACACCACAGAGGTAGAAGTACCACACAGGTAACACCACGAAGATTGAAGTACCACATAGGTAACACTACAAAGACAACACCACGAAGGTGGAACTAACACCCATGTAACACCAGGGAGTTAGACGTACCACACAGGTAACACTATGAAGACAACCCCATGATGGAAGAAGTATCACATAGGTAACACCACAAAGGTAAAGACTCAGATCACACTGGGTAACACCATAAAGATAGAAGTACAACATAGGTAACACCATAAAGGTAAAGACTCAGCTCACACCAGGTAACACCACAAAGATAGAAGTACCACACAGGTAACACCAAGAATGTAAAGACTCGGCTCACACTTGGTATAACTTATGTACATAATTTTATATGATTAATCATAAGCTATATCATTTTTTTCTGTTAAGTAGCACTACTGCTGACCCACACAGGATTGATAGGTACTAACCCCCACAGACCCACACAGGATCGGTATACGGTATCATACATAGGATCACTGAGTGCCGACCCACAAAAGATAGTATAAATTATGACCCACATAGGATCGATATAGGTTAAACCACACAGTATTGATAGATGCTTACCCACATCGGATCTACGTTTTTCATCACGTTGTAGCTTGCAATAGGATTTGTCACATCTGGTGCACTCGAGTTCTGTAGAAGCTGCCTCTCGAGATATCGGTCATAAATCTACCACCACTGAGATCCACTAATGATTAACCCAAATGACTGCCATGTCATAAGGGTTCCAATGCGACAGAAGGTGCATCAATCAGACACACGATTTATGAGTTATAAGCATTTTAGTTGTGAGGGCCTGGTTGGATTCGGGTTTGATCCAACCCAGTCATACTCTAATTATCTCCAAAACTCAAGTGGATTATACCAAAAGGACCTTCTTGCTCCAGGGGTCTAAACTATAAAGATGGTTCGTCAAACTAACTTCTAGTTCTCAAGATATGGCCCATTAAGAGTTTTTGAGTCCGGTGGGGCCCGGGGCCGGTCTGACCCGGTCGGACCGGGCAGCCCTGACCTAGTCTAGGCCGAGGTCCGGCCCGATATTCAAAGGTGAAGCCCAACCCATAGGGTATGAATCTCACAGGGCAGGAGGCCCAGCCGCGTCAGGCGCGGCCTGTGGTCTTCCCGGTTTTGCAGGGGGGGGTTCTCCCCCCGGTATCCCAAATGGCCTGAAGGCCATTCAGCTCTATTATAGATGAGGCTCCGCGTGGTGCTGCCAGGTGGCTTGAGAGATCTGCTGGAGTGGGTCCTACCGATCCTATCACTGCCAACCGGTGTGTCGGCCGACTTCTCCATGGGCGCGCGATTGCGCGCCGCTCCGCCACTCCGGCCGACCAATGGGACGACCACCTTCCTCCAGTCTTCTGCTGATGAGCAGTGGCCCGAGTCCTCCGGTGGAACACTGGTCGTGCCGCCCTCTCCTTCTGTGGCCGACCAGTGGGTTGGACGCCACCTTCGACCACTGTGGCTGATAAGCCACTGTCGGTTCCTCCGGTGGCATGGGTGACCCACATCCTCCCTCCCTGCTGGCTGGTGCCAGCCTGCACTGTAGTTCCTACGGGTGTCGATCATCGGTGCCACCATGCCGATGGTCTTCCATGGAGAACAAAAGGGGTATCAAGGTAGCAAAGGGTCCGAGCCAAGTTTGTTTGGCATGCGACCTCCTTGTCAGCTTAGAAATAATTCGAGGGAAGAAAAATGATTCTATAACTCTTGAATTTAAATCCAAATGTAAACCCTACCTCATGAAAAATGGTGAGTGCGCGTTTGTGGAAGTGAGTTAGTGTTCGGTGTCCTCGCAACTAGCCACTAATGATGTTGCTCGATCATTGATCTTCGGTTCAGGGATTCTGGTTTTCTCATCACCACCTACTAGATCCGGCTCCATCCTTTAATGGTTTGGAATCCCATCACTTTGTCAGTACTTCTCTTCTTGGTGATGTCATGCTGACACCTCTCCCCTATCTGCAGATAAATAAGAGATGGTGAGGGTAAGTAACGACATTGGGTATTAATGGGGGATCATTAATTAGGAACCTTCTTAATTACCCAATGACATCATTACATATGATTGAAGGGTCAATCAATTTATTGGATTAACACATCACTGGTCCCAGGTTTCCACTTGTCTGTTGAAGGAAAAGAATGAAAATAAAACAACAATGTTATTTTATTTATTTCTTTGAGAAAGTCCAAAAACATAACTTTTTCTCCATACCTACTACGGTCAAAGTGAATTATCTTTTAAGTGAATCTAGGCACTGTGGATTCAATGGTGTCATCATATTTATAATCCGAGCAGTAGTTTGAATGTATGAAAACTCCGCTCACGTGTTTACTAAACGTAACTTAAAAAATGATCAAAAATTCATTCTGAGCACACCAGGCCTCAGAATCACACGCCGTCAATTTTCACAGACTCCTAATAATTCCATATATTTAAAAATAAAATATTTACATGGAAATTATGGGTCTTTACAAGGTGGATTATAAAAATCTCATGGATCTTTATTTTCTTATATTGGAGATGGGATTTTTATTTTTTATTATAGTTATAAAAATCCATTTTTAAAAAAATAATTCATTACAATTAAATTATTATATCATCAATAATACATGTATAATATCCATCTTTCATCCAAATTTTTTAATGAATTACACTAGGTAAAAAAATCGTATCATTTCATACAGTTCAAAACCACTCCATAATAAATAAATAATTTTAATGCTTAACTTAGTATTCATAAATATCATAATAAAATCTGTAATAATAGAAATTGGGGAAACTCTGGAATATAGATTTATAAAATAACATTATATCTCACCAATGAGGTAAACTCATGGATTCTGAAAGAAAAATATTACAATATTTCACCCAAAACTCTAAATAATGTATCCAAATTTACATAATAAAAAACTGTAAACTTTATTTTTAATTAGTGATTAAAAATAGAACAATCAATAAATATATGTTTTAACAATTCATTTCTCAAAAAATGCCTCTTTATTTCCTTACAAATGATTTCATTATTCATTGAGAGAAATCATTGCAATATAATTCAAATACAACCAATATGTGCCATGGTTTTCATCATATTTTAGTATAATTAATAATAATGGGATCTATTTTAATATATATTAACTCAACACTTGATCACAAGAACAACATACCCATGAAAATATCACATGACCTTACTCTGGTTGAGTAAATGATAAGTGTCTTTCATGTTTCCCTATAATAATGTTTTATGTGTTAAATATATTAAGGGTTATAAATTAATAAAAAAATAAAATATTCAAACATAATTTAATTAAGAGATGGATGAATGAAAATAGTACAAAAAAGAACCTTAGTTCACACAACATATTGACTATTCACCACCTAGAATTTTTTTAAACAACTCATAAACAAAATTTACCCAACTATCAACCTACTCATATTCAATAGATTGATCTAATTGTATAAAGATTTATAGATCCTCAATAAAAGTCTCATTGAGTAAAATTTTGTTTTAGGGATATCATCAATTATCCATCATGTTGTTTCATAAGACAATTATATATATTAATTTGATAAATATTATAGGGTGGTATTTTAACCATTTTAACTAGGTATATTTCTATTTTACATCCATAAGATAATGAGATACCCATAAAGAAATTTTTAATAATCATGTTTCCACCATGTGGAATCATATTACCCATTATAGGTAAATGAGATCACATGGGTAGTTTTTAATATAATTATTCTAGATCCTCAACTATTTTTTAAATCATAAACTCGTACCTTTTGATCCACTCTAAAACTTTTTGGTAGTCATTAATCCCCCTAAAATAAAAAATTTGATTCAATGGATTCCCATCTACATATTTTAATAACTCATTTAAAATAACATCGATAAAAAGTACCATGTTTTATCTAAATCACAAGTACAATGCTGTCTGAAAATAATGATGTCTTAATCTCCCATCTTTTATTAAAAAAGGACACTAATAAAATAAATCAATGAATCCTACTAAAAAATCTCATGTTGTGGATTGTTTTCTAAAAATACAATGTCCCTTATTTTTATTCTAATAGAACTATAACAAATAATAAATATTTATTAAATAAATATTGATAATAATCCCAATAAATCATGGAAATGTCCCTATTTCCTAAGAATTTTACCTAGAAATATGATGTTAATACCCACATAAAAGTAACCACCAATATAATATGATACTCATCTATAAATTTAATAAAATATAATACTATACGAGCCTTTTTTAATGAATATAAATTCCCATGATTATTGATATATTCATCATACTTTGGTAATTAAATTAACATAACCTCATGTAGTGAAACTTTTAATACATATATTTCTTATAGGTATATCATATAACATAATGTATCCTTTCTTTTTTTCATCACCCCTAGCTGTACTCCACAAAAAATTAGTAAAAATGGCATATCATAAATTAGATAAAATCAATTTAATCCCATGATTTATCCCTTACTAACCGTTTTCATAAACTCAACACACATAATTATCATGACATGAAACTACATAATACAATAACCATTATATAAAACTTGAATTTTTTATAATTATCCACTAGTAAATATCCATAGAAATCAAAGTCCATTATTAGGATTACAAGACCCCTTCTACTTCTATAGATTATATCTCTTTTCTATTTCACATATTATATATTTGAATGATATTATATTACAAAACCAAAGGAATTATCACCCTTACCTACACATAAATAGATCCTAAAATTATTTCATTGATACAAATTTTTTCTTTACATGTGCCATCTTGAACAACACCTGGGTTTGTGACAATACCATTGAATAACACATCAATATTTCAATAGTTATCCAAGGATTGATGATGATCATTAAAGATATAATTTGATGAAATTTAGGTATTACCTATTAAATGAAAAATATATATCAATAATCTATATATATATAAACTGAGTTTTATGATAAATTTATAATCAATTCCTAATATTTCATACAAAAAACACCCAAGTCAAAGAGTTTAAACATATATAAAAAAATATCTCTTATTCCCCAATAAAAAAAATAATTTCTAATTCAAAAATCAATTGACATATATGGTAAAAGGTTTTTTGAAACCGTATTTTACACTATATTTTTTATTGGTAGGAAGGTCAAACCCAATTTACTAAAAAAAGAAACCCCTTTTTAGAAACGGGTTAAGAGGGATCCCATACAACAAATAGGAAAAATTACTATAAAGAAACATGACCCTAAGTAACTAATATTGTTACAAATTATGTAAGATACGAAAACTTCAAGACACACATCATAAAAATAAACAAATAAAAAAAATATAATTGTTGGTTTTAGCATGTAAATATACATAGTATTGTTTTACACTGCACTCTCAAGTATTTATGCTAATAAAACCTTATAATTATTTATTTCATGCATTGATGTTGATAAAGAATTATATAAAAAATAAACTATCCCATGTTATGCCCATGATATTACATTTATTTATTATATCAAGTAAACTATTCCCCAAATATTACAATAATAAAAATAGATATATTAATATTGTATAAATATATCCCCCATTGATCACTCAGCAACCTACACATTGCTATAAGTCAAAAAAATTAAGATGTCTCCCAACCATAACTAGTAATATATAATTTATTTCATTACACTAATCATAAAATCATCAACATCATCATATCATCGACTTAATTACATCATGGGATATGGGAGTAGAGTGATTAGTCATCCAATAGTCCCTCAATATATGCATGTTGAGTAATTTTTTCATAGAATATGCCCAAATATAAAAATATGTACATCCTAAAATAATAAAAATGTATTTTAAATATATTCCCACACTATATAAATCTTATTATGCTCAATCATAAAATATATTATGTAACACTCAAAAGTTTTCAATTCGTTCAAATTCACCTACTCCATTCCATAAATAATCTAAAATTGTATAATTTGATTTATACAATGAAAATTATTTCAATAATTATTTTCTTCAACCGGGGTTATCAATAATACAAGTTATATGGATATAATATCCCACCTCCCACCTAAATCATATTCCATTTGTGTGGACATGATTAAACCATGTATCATAGAAATCATAATTAATAGGATATACATTCTCATTGCTATCCCAATAAATTTAATAAATCATATCACAATAGATAAATTCTGTATAACCCCATATATTTTCCTTCATACATCCATTTAAATGCAATATAACATAATTATATTGTGTTTATAAATGTTTTTAGTGAGTTTTTAATCACCATCATTACTATTTGGGAACCCATAATATAAGGATCACACCATAAACATTACATAATATAGTTAATTCAATAATTATTCACTATCATAAATTCCAAAATATATTTTTATATTATAGTTTTAGATAATTAAGTCACAAATCAGACAAAGAAACACATGTATTATAATTTTTTCACTTCTACTAAATATTGATTTTTTCAAAATATGAAACTTTTTAAACCAAAAATGTTTTCTTTCCTTAAAAAAACATCATGCCTTTATACATGAATTCTTTATTTCCTTTACCCATCCCTAAACCCTATGAAATCATTATAAAAATATGGATCAACCTAAAAATATCATGAAGGGACAAATAAAAGAATGAAATAAATAATTAGTCCATAAATACATATAAAAATTGTCCTTTGCATATAAACACAATAACATACAATATGAAAATAAGATATTCCTATAAAAAACTTCAAGGAAAAAATAAAAGATATAGGTTACTTGGGGAATCATTTTTTTAATAAAAAAACATATGTTGTAACCTTCAAGGATACCACATGATTGTAACCCTCATATCTACCAAAAACTAACCCACAAAGCTTTACATAGATATAATAGTCATAGTAACACTTCCAATAACCGTCAAGATCAACTTCTAACATACATAATTCATTCAAGGGATATCATGGTACATCCCATATTTGGTTTATAATAGAACCAACCATCATCACAAATAATTCCCAGGATCTATAACATTATTTTTATCAAGAAATCTTGCTGGATAAAAACATATGTTGAAGAAAATCAATTTTTTTGATAGAAAGGTACTCACAAACAAAAAAAATTATTTGAAAGTTTCCATGTAATCTTGTAAAGTAAGCTTCAAAAGATTAAAAAAACATGAGATTAAGAAAATAATCTCATTATATGTAAGTTAAAATACATTTTTTTGGATATTTTTAAAATTAGACATTAAAGTGAATTTTTAATGGAATTACCCTTAACTTATATCTGAATGCAACATACATATTCAATTAATGTCCTATAAAATAAAATTATATTAATTAATTACTATGTTCAGTACCTATTCCACATATATATTACTTATTATAATTTTATTAAGTTCATTTATGGCCATTTTGATGAGTTATAAAGATTAATTTCGTCATACTGGTAGCGGTCGATTCTTAGTTTAATGGTTGGTTAACATGTATATATTTATGGATGTTATTGTAAAATGGGAATAGTATTCTAGAAGATATATTATAATATATTTAAATTTTCAAATATATCATTTTTATTTTTAAAATTATTTTGATTCATTTTATTAAAAATTAATGATAAAATTTTCATTTGAAATTGTGGTTTTTTCATAGCATAATTAATTAGTTTCATTTTATTTAATATAGACTATATATATTAGTTTAAAAAAATTGAATAAGTTATAATATAATTATTAGAATATTATTTAACCATAAAAATATTTTTATGACCTTCCATGAAGAACATAATTGTAAATAAAGACTCATTATCCATAAAGACGACTAATCTCTATAATTTGGAAAATGGATTCCATTTTTGAATAAGAGGAAATGAAAAAAGTATGGAAAAATATTACATAATGATTATAAAATTCCATTATATACATGATATTGGATTCATTTTTTCGTTATGGATGAATGTGGTGAGAATAAGGTAGAAGAAGAAATTAAATTAAGATAGGTGGTTTTAAGAAATCTACCTCATGAATATCACCTCCATTAAGGATCCCTTAAGGAAATTTAAATTGTTATTCTGGTGAGAAAAGAACCACTATAATGTGGATAAAGAATTCGTGAAGAGAATTTGGCATAGTATGGTTGACCTATAAGGATAAATGTCCTGAAATGAAGTTAAATAATGGGTTCACTATTATAATTGAGTTGAGGGACACTTTAAGAATTTACAAAAAAAATATTAAAATATAATAAGACTATTATAGATCCAAATAATACCAAATATTAATTAAATGTATAGGGGTAAAATATTGGACAATATATTTTCCCTTGTTCCCTTATTTAATATTTTCATGATTTTTTAATAATTTTATAAAATATTGTATTCAGGAAATATCATTATTGTCAAATTTGATACAATTCATTACATTGAACTTAAAATCAACAAAACAAAGATTCTAATTTAAAAATACTATTTTATTATATATTATAAATGAAATAGTCTTATATATTATTAGTGTCTCATCTTAATTATCTGATATTACATTTATGTTAATATTTTTAATATAATTTTTTAATTTTACAATTAATTTAAAAATTAATACATGATCATTGTATAAGAATTTGAGGTATTTATTTCGTAGCTAAAGATTAAAAATTAATTTCCATAAAGAAGATAAAACTTTTATATTTATAAATACTATTTATTTTTGAGTATCTTTTCTATAAATGCATACATTTAAAATGTTATACTTATTAAAGAACATAATGTGAACTGTTTTACTTTCTTTAAATAAAAACATTGTAAGGGACTTAATGTTAAAACATTTGTTTTAAATGACAATAAATTAGATTCATGGATGATTTTTTACTAAAAATACACATCCAATAAATTTTTACAAGTTTTAAGGTGAATGGATAATATTTAAAATATTATTTTATCCATAACTTAACTTTTTACCCTTAATTGTGGTAATAAAAATTAGTAAGATTACTATTTATATTGCCCAAAAATAAAAGGAAAATATTTAATAAATTTGGAAAAAATTATTATAAATATTTAATATAATTTAAAATTTTCATAATATATTATTGGTATAATAAAATTAAAATTTAACTGTAAAAATTCACTGAAAAATAGGTTTTTTTTGTAAACATTTAACTTTTTAAATATAAAATGTTTCTATGATAAATTCATTTATAAAAACCATTAAAAAACACATAATTGGATAAATATAAATATCAATTAACTAATTTAAATTTTAACTAATACCATGAATAATTTAACAGTGGAAAAATTATAGTTTTAATGAATCATATTTTCCATGTATTTTTTAGATATTAATTAGATTATTTTCGGGACGAGACACTCAAACATTTTGTGATTATGATGCCCACTATTTCTATAATAAATTATTGAAATGTATTAAATATACTAATAGATGGTACACAAAATTTTCCTGAATAATTTTAATAACATCTAAATGAGGGCCCAGATGAGAAATCTGAGGGAACTATTGATTTTAGAATGTGGGGTTTACACTAGGTGGGACCTAACCTTTTTCGACGTGGGTGTTTTGTGGAAAAGTCATCTCCAACATTAAAATTAAGAAAATAAATAATTAATAAAATAAATTTTTTTATTTTATTCCCTTAACACAATGGCTGAAAAGTAACTATGTAGACTGTTAAGGAAAAATTATAGGGTTAGATACAAAAGCATAGAGCTGTTGGAGAGGGATTAGGAAGATCTATCTCAGAAGAACATCCATCGAATCATAGATCAGTTATCGACATGAAACAGAATCAAAGGATCTCACTAATGCCTATGATTCCACATTGTTCATTATCAGAAATTGATCTAGTCCAAGGTATGTTGTCTTTTTATTGGATTATTTTCCCATTATTAATTTCTATGATGAAGAAAATTCAATTGAGAAATGGATTGATTTAAGAGTCAATCATCTTTTGAGATTGGACACATTAAGTTAGCATTTTGGTGAACTTAATCACAATTTAAATTTTCATTTCTTTTTGTTCTTATAAAAATTAATCTAGGTGGACATGAACATCGTTAGAGGTTTGTTCCTCTTAATTTTTATTCTTCTTTTCTCACCCAATTCGTCATTCATCACTGTCATTTTTTATTTGTCCTATCGTTAGACATATCTCAATGAATTGATCCTTTCACATGTGATTCTTGGTGTAAAAATATGATATTATAGATCTGCAATAACAAAAATATGACGGTGGCATGAAGGTGGAGGTGGCTATAGATTAGATGGGCTTTGACACCCGATTTTGTGTTCTTCAGAACGTTATAAAGAATGATGAACACAACTTATTTTAGAGCGGATCAAAGGGTCAGAATCCAATAAGTGGCCATATATAGGTTCATCATGATGAGATCCTTGATTTATGATATGAATGACGCTAGATTTATAGGTGGAAATGACGCGGATGTGAGAAGAAGTAAGAACATCATTTTTTGAAAAAACAAGAACCACAAGACATGTAATATGAGATTATATGATGCGTTGGAACCTCTTAGAAGTGTCACGGGTTTTAGAGATAATTAAATGTCACAAGATATGTTACCCTATCACACATTATGTTATACATCCCCAATGGTTGGCATGTACATCACTGGGTACATAGAATCTGGCTGGAGTACATGGTTTAGAGAACACTATGTACTCCCCTATACGGACATGGCCTGAATAATTACATACGCTAAGTAGTGTACTGGTATACAAGAAGAGAATAAAAATAGTCGATATTTGTTGTATTTTTACCTGGAAACCATCATAAGACATGATATCTTTACATTTGGAGGTCTTAGGGTCAAGGGACACACATGTTACCCTACTACACACCATGTACTCACTAAAACAAGGATTGGAGCCCATGTCCTCTATATCATGGGAGTTTCTAATTAGGATGTCTTACCAATCTCAATTCCCTATGTTTAAGTATGGAATCACCTCTTACTATTAGGAAAATGATCCATTCAACTGTACTTTTTTTATAGAGTTGTTGAAATACCTCTGTCAGACCCCATGTGATATCCTTCGTTCCTCTCCGAGCCCTTAGTGGATTTCTTGGCATCATCATGACGCAAACTATGAGGGATCTAATGAAATACTTAGCTAGTTAATCCAGATAAATTTTATGGTATACCCCATGTCCTTGGGAGTAAATATCATATGTGTATAATATATCTTCAGAAATCCATCATGTAGTTCTAGTGGAAATACCTAAAGATAATTACCTCTCAGATGGATGTAATCAATGCTTTTATACTCACGATTGTGTTCTACCATATGAGAGATTTTTGGAAACTTCGAGCTAGAATCAAATGTCTGGTATTACACTTGTGACTTACCTCTATTGATTGGTTATTTATTGAGTATATATGTATATTCTTATTATACGTGTTGTAGACATATACCTATATAGATCTGACTATATTTCCTTTGTTATATGACATGTAGTTTTTGGGTGTTCTATAAGGTATTCTTATACTCACCACTATCTGGGATTTTCCTACAAGTGTCATGTATTTTTCATATATTTTACCTTTTGATAGAGTTCTAGATAGACCAGTACCAGATGGTGCATTGTGAGACCAGACAAACCGATGTATGTTCTTAGGAAATATTGACAATAGACCCTAAAATTAATTATTTTTGGGCTTGTTTTTTGACTCTTTGTGATGGGATATTATTTGGATCTATTTACATTCCTTAACATACTACCATACTCCTGCCATGGGATTTAGATATATTCATTCATGGTTGTTTAATTTTTTTACAGTTTAGAATTTTATAGGATTAGAGATGTGTTCTTATGTACATGTACTTTTTCTAAGTCCTCCCATGTTAGTGATATGTCTACACAATGATATTTTCCAACCCCTGTCCTATTGGCAGTGGTCATTATGAGTCACAGGATAGGCCCCATTGGGATGGGTCAGGAAAATAGTTTTCAATAAAGCCCTTATTTTCATTATTCATTACAAAATCAATATTTTTAGTAAACTCCCAAAAAAATATCCATTGATAATATTGAAATTTTGAGATCAAAAGTGAATTTTTTTTGAAAATAAAATTTGATAATTTAAGAAATTAATATTTTAAATATAACTATAAAATGAAATAGTTTAATAACACTATTTCCTTATTGATTTTAAGAATTACTTAACATATTTATAATGACTTTATCTATTTAATTCAATAATTCTAATAAAAAAAAAATATTTTATCAATACCTAGGTTTATAGATTATCCCCCATTTAGGAAATTTCATTCTCATGATTTTATTAACATTTTAAACAAGTGGGGATACCTTTCTTGTATATAATTTTTAGATTCCCATGTTACTAATTAAACTATGTGGTTTCTCCCAAAAAAATTAACATTCTAAATTAACTTATTCCATAATAATTTTTCTTTACAATCATAATTATAAATAGGTATTTCCTCATATGAAAGGTTATTTTCTCACTATATAGCCTTAGGGATCAGAACGTGATATGAATCTAGCACATACCATCTTAACAACAAAACATAAAAAATATTGTGTAATAAGAAAAACATGGAGTGAAATCCACATGGTAGGAAACTGATTCAACTTTCTACAAGATTTTTTAGGGTCTAATAATCCATGGAATTAACACTACATTTTTACCAAAATACATAACAATTTTACATGGAGATATTTTAAAAAAACAAGATCACCAACATCAAATGAAAAATCTTTTATTCAGTTATTAGCATAACATCTCAGTCTACAATGTGTTATCATTATGTGATGTTGAATCATCGTTACATTGTAAACCACATCATATACCAAATATGGTCCCAAAAATTTAATTTCCATTACTTCATCCCAAAATCCTAGAGTTTAAAACTTGTTTCCCTATAAATCCTCAAAATGTTCCATCTATATACTCAAATAAAAACACTTATCATAATAAAAATCATCCCAAAAAATATATTAATCCCAAATTCCATTGTTATTCATAAAAAATTCTCAAAGATTATCCTCCAAATACTAAATTGTTCTCTTAGAAAATCCTCCATATTGAGGATGAAATGTATTGCTAAAATTTAATTCAATACCTAGATCCTCATATAGTCAAGTATAAAAATTAGTGGTGAATCTAGGATCACAGTCAGATATTATTATGATAGGGTCTCCGTGTAATCTAATTATATATTTAACATGAAGTTAAGAATGTTAATCCAATAACATAGTATCTCAAATGTAAATGAAAAGAGTATACATAGATAATCGATCAATAATTACCTAAATTATATATTTTTACATTTTGATGTCTTTGGTAATCCCACAAAAAATCCTTGCATATATTCCCCGATATCCATTATAAAACTATAATTTATTGATGCACCCACATTAGTAATTATTTTTCAACTTTCACATGTTACAAATTCAACCATTTCATAGAAAAATCAACAATATATATTTTCATTCTATCCCATGAGTAATGCTCTAGAATGTTTCAGTTTATCATAGTGATTCTATTATGAACTGAAAATGAATAACTATGTGATCTACTCAACAAATCATTCATTATTATGGAATCCTAAGGAAATAATAATCTTCTTTCAATTGTGAAAATACATTATTTATCAAAATTAAATTTAGGTAACATTCCCATATTAACCAATTATACCATTTTTCTGTAAATCATTGTATTTCTTCTGAGATTTTTAAATTCTATTTAATAAAGATGATTTTAGTGGAACCTAAAACAAAATACATTATGTTTTTTCATCCATAACATCTAGTAAAAAATTAATCAAATAAAAAACCCATAGGGTCATGTTTCAAACATAAAATGGTTAATATAGAATTATTTTACCAACTCAAAGCATTAGATACATTATTTTTACTTCTATGATTATAATGGATCATGCATTAATAGTATTTAATTATTTCCATCCATATTATCTTCCTCATTATCACTTATATTTTAGTGACTATATACTTCAGACTCTTAGAATAAGTATAAATTTCCCACCTTACTATATATAAATTAAAAAAAAAATTAAATAAAAAGCTATATAATATAATTTTAAATCATGTATAGGATAATTTAACTCATGAGGATTTAGATTCCATAAACAATATAAAATAACCCAATAATCCCTCATCATAACATAACAATGTCTTATCAATGAAGCATCACTTTAGATGAAAAAATCAAAATTTCTTGTGGGTAAGGAAAATTTTTAAGAATTCATTAATCTTATTTTTAATTCTTGAATTCAAACATCACATTATTTTGTCTAGAAAAATTTAACCTCTTTTCGTGTTAAATTTTTTTGGGGTATAGATAAACATACAATGTTTTCAATAAATCTCTTATAATATCCTAATAATGTATGAAAACTGTAAATCTTAGTAGTATTTGTTGGTCCTGGCCATTCATTAACAATTTTATTGTGGGATAAAAAATTACTCCATCCTTACTTATGATGTAACCAAGAAAATAATTTTTCTGTATCCAAAATCACATTTTTTAATATTTTCATATAACTTCTTTTCATTGAGGTTTTTATGAAAAATACATATGTGATAACCTGATCCTTCTTTTCAAGTATGTTTTTTCCTTTTCTGGTCATTTTTGAGAAAAAGAGTAAATTCTGGATATTTTCTAAGTACACGTCGTGTACTTTATGAATACACATTGTGTACTACCTTGCTGCAAGAGGCTATGTGCTAGCTGTGTAGTAGCCAGACACATGGCTGTGTGGGAGTGAATTGGAGCCCACCTAATGCGGAGCTTGGAAACTACATGTACACACCATGTACTCTAAAAGTACAAGTCGTGTATTTTGTTTTTTGTTTTATTAAACACACCGGGGTCACATCTGACGAATAGAACACCCTCCTTCTAGGTATCATTCGTCCCAGAGAGTCCGTACAACCACAGATCTTTGGAGAGCCCTCAATCCTCTATCCGTCCTCTGAATCGAACACTGTCGGTTGTATTGGAATCGAATCGGTGAGTTGTCTCTTTTGTTGGATCCTCGTTTCATGATTCCTCGTCTTTTACAAGTTATTGTGGTTTCAATGTTCTATACATTTTCATAGATCTATGGCGTTCTAAGGAGATTTAAGCTTCGATTTTCACATATAGAAATATCTTAACCCTGAGGTAGGTGGTTTGTGCCTTTCTGTTTGAAGTCTTTGAGTATTATGTACAAATTCCAGCAATACCCTTGAATGGGGTATTGCGTGTTTATTGTTTTACCCCTGTTGATTATCTGTCGTGCTTGTATTCTTGTGTAGAGGTAATTTGGATATGAACAGGGATAATTGCTATGCTTTGGATGTTTTTCACATGCATGTTATGTTTATGACCGTTTGGTCCTGTTTAGCCAGTTTGGATGCCTTGCCTATTTTCCATTCATATTGCTGTAGGATGGAGAGTTTGTATTCTGACATGCTTGTTATTATATAGAATGGTTAGCCAAGTAGTTCTATAGGTTTACTTTGGCCATATTACACTACTAGGCTCATTAACCTAGACAGGGTCGTGAGAACCTGGTGTAGTAGACTATAAGGGGAATTGATCGAGTGAGCTTCCTCAGAGTGTCTTTGAGCACATAGGCTATAAGGGGGGATTGACCGAGTGAGATTCCTCAAAGAGACTAGATCCACTTGGGGATATAAAGGGAATTGATCGAGTGATCTTCCTCACATAGTCCTTGATTTCTTTAGACTATAAGGGGAATGACCGCGTGAGCTTCCTCAGAGAGTCTTTGTTTGAATTGTACGACCAGGGCTATAAGGGGAACTGACAGAGTGAGCATCCTTAGAGAGTCCTAGACCTTGGGGATTTAAGGGGAATTGACCATGTGAGCATACTCATAGAGTCCTTGACTACCTTAGACTATACGGGGAATGGACTATGTGATCTTCCCCAAAGATTCTTGCTTTACCTTTGACTATAAGGGAAATTGACTATGAGAGCTTCCTCAAAGAGTCTAATTATATTCTTATGACTAAACCAGATGGGTTAGGCTAATTTTACAACCCAAAGGGGTATTTTTACATCTTAGGTAGTACCATAGGGGATGTTTGTGATTACTCTTCAGAGGGTTACCTATTTGAGGTTTGGCTGTTTGTTTCACGGTTGCTTGATTTGAATTTTGGAATGTTTATTGTTGAACCCTTTCCTGTTTACTGTTTTCTATACATTTACCTACCATATATTCACTGACTGTTAGACACAGATCTTCGGGTGATTTCCTACTAGGATTTAGTCTCACACCTTATTTAGGCCAATCTTTTGATCCTAAAGATATTATATTGTTGTAGGCATAGATAAGGGAAAGCTCCCTTCTACTTCAGGTACTTGACTTGGTGTGGAGTTGGAGAGCATGGGACCAATCATATGCTTGATATGATGAGTAAAAGTTTATCTTTTATATTTAAATTTGGTATAGTACTATTTTTATTCCAGCATTGTGACTTTATTGGATACTTTCTAGACATATGTATCATTCATCAATTATATATGTGCTCTAGTTGTTTTTACTTTCAGTCTTCCGCTGTTTACTCTTGTTTGAATGTTTACTACTTTTTCTATTTCATTTTTTTTCTTCCACTGTGAACACTGATAATGAGGGAATAATTTCCCCACTATCACACCCAAGGCCCTTGCTGCTATTCGGAAACATCTGGTGTTTGGGGAAATGCGCTTGAGGCCTTGTGACCAACCAGGTATGGGGCACCTCTGGGTGGCTTCTGAAACTAGGACATTACACCATAAAAGATTTTCATGATCCTCATAACATCTTGAAAAAAATATCACCATTAATAAATCCCAAAATTAATCCCAAAATTATTAGAATACCCTATTCATAAGTTCCATAAATACATAAAGGGCATTTTACAATCCAAAGTCCATATCTACACCCTCATAATGCTCGTATATTGTCTGAAATTTTGTAATGGTAATTTCATCCTCCTTCATGAATAGTTGGTGATACCAGGATCTTAATTTGATCATAAAAAAATACTATGATCCTTAGATTTGATTAAACAAGTCATCGATATAAGGAAAAAAATTCTTATTCTTAATTTTTATGTCATTCAAGGATCTGTAATCAATACAAATCCTCATGGAACCATCATTTTATTAACAAATAAATAAGGATCACCCCATGGAAATGTGTCAGAATGAATGAAGCCTTAATCAATAATCTTCAGCAATCACTTTTTTAGTTCTTGAACTTTTTCATACGAAATTACATAATGAGGTTTTAAATTTTCATAGCATAAGGAATGAATTCAATAGTAAATTCAACTTCTCGATCATTTATGATACTGAATCACATTTCAAAAAATTTCCATGTACTCATTCACTACTATAACATTATTACTCTTAATAATTTCATTATTTTACAAATTATGTGAAAAATAACATTGATTTCCATATGTTTACAGTTTCTCAGCCTCCTGATATGTTATCAAAGATATGGGTCACTATTTTATAAAAATAGAAAAAAATTTAGAAATAAAAATTATTTAGATCAACAATATATCTCAACATCGTAAAAAGTAGTCCAATCTATAACCATAATAACATAAAACTCTACTAGGGGATAAGAAATAAGTTATTCAGTTAATATTTTTCATAGATAATGATTAGAATGTAATAATAATTTAATTTTTTCTTTAATATTTTCCCAAAGTGTTTTTACTATAATTTCTAACTTCATATCAAGAGATGGAATTTCTAATTTCCCTGAAAATTTCTCAGAAATGAATGAATCTATAGGACATGAATCAATAAATTCATTAGCATTATATGAATAAGTAGTAAATTTAGTAGATACCACCTCATTGTATGTTCAAACATCTATAGATGTTTTTTCAAAGGACTTCACCACACCTTTGTTCTTATAGTCCGGATTCTTTTTATCATTCCAATCCTACATCAGGTAGGTATGTTCATAATTCCCCATTTGACCACATTTAAATCAATTTTCTATTTTCTTATCAAAATTGAATATATGTCTATAAACATATATTTAATTATAATCCCAAGACATACATCCATACTTACCACATCAGATTCCAAGATTTGATAATGCATTCCCAAGGGTGACTTTTTCCACACTTTCCACAATCTGGAAACATGATTTTCCTACCATAATAATTTTTATTAATTCTTACCCATTTCCAATAATCTGGACCATTTATCTTATTATTATCAATGTGTACATGATCATTTAAAAATTCAATTTATACCCTCTTATCATAATGAAAACATTCCTCATAACTTTTGAATTCAATGGATGCCAATGCTATTCAATACTGTGGCTTCAATATTGAGTAAAAATTATTGATTTTAATATCAAGATCCAGGATAAAATCTTGAGCATATGTTTCCAATAAAGTGACGTTTTATTTACACATGTCTCAGACGATTGTGGGAGTTCTTGATCATCGGCATCTGAGCATTCACCTTTTTCCTGATGATGATTTTTCTCTTGCCTGGTTATAAGTCCCCAGCCTCAAACCTTACTTAATCTTGAGTTATTACAAGATTACACATTGAGGATCTTTTTAGGTTTAGAGATTTAGAGAATTAGATCATAAAACATGCATTACATCCCACATTTAAACAAAGTGGTTACAAAAAAAGATAGTACTCATTTTTACCCATCAACGGAAACATATTTAAAATAAAACATCGATTCTTTCTTGACACTTCCTTAACACTATCATCGTATCATGTACCTTTCCCTTGAACTGTGGAAAACATTTCAAAAACTTGGGATGAGCCTAAAAAGCTCAGTAAGGGATTAAGAAATATGGAAAGGAAACATGGGTACATGTATACATAAGAATCAATGAAATCATACTCTACTCATAAAACATAAGCTCTTTAACATACCTTATCAAATAATGAATAAATCATACAAATAATAAGACATTAAGGTAACTTGAGGCATTCATAACATTCTTACGTAGGGAGTAACCCTCTTGGTTACGTTTGGAATACCCATCACAGTATATTCCCTAAATCTCTTCGGAGAAACCTCAACATTTAACCCCTTCACGTTACCCAATTCATTAGAGAGATATATCGGGCTCACCCGCCCATAGTTTATCATAGAACCACTCATCTTCATAATAATGCCCAAGAACCATAACATAATCGTATCACATAAAACATACATAAAAGAAACATAACATTTCCACATTTCAATCACAAGATATCAATACAACACATTGATATAATAGAAACATTATGGAAACCATTTTCAATACCAAAATAAAAGAAAAGTAAAACAGGGTATTTATTTTTCTTTTAAAAAAAGGTATGCCTTATAGAGGAAGCCGAATCTCAAATAATGGTCACGGCGGCGGAGAAGTCGTTGCCGCCACATACGTATGACAAAAAAATTCCCTTTTGTCATTTAGTAAAACGCTTCGTATAAAAAAGATTCCTTTTTGATAAAAATAAAAGTCAAAGGGGTTTATACACCGTATAAAAGAAGGTTTTGTATAAAACAAAATATTCCTCAATGAAAGGAGATTGAGATGAAGTCCCATACCTCGGGTCTTACTTGACTCAATCGTTCTTTAAACTCCTGAATAATAAACATGAGTTAATTTCTACTTGCTTAAGAACCTTTTTCAAGTTCATTATTCCTTTTATATCACTTATTACCATGTCATTAACACTATGTAATTATTTATGTTAATAACGGTTGTTTAAATGATCATTGGTACTTGAGTCAAAAAATATAAACTCTTTATAATTACACGTTTTTCATGTATCCATTATATCCAGAGTTATAATCATGATGTAGATATCATATATATCATATATATCCAGTATATACATGCATTTATAATATTACATAACATTTAGAGATAAGAAATGAAATGCACCGTTCATGGAGACGGTAAAACGTACATACGCATGAACGCTACTTTCATTTCTATTTCGTATTTTATGGAAAGGAATAATAATGATATAAAGGTATATTATAATTCCAGTATAATATCATATATAAAATCATTAATTACATCCTTTATACGTCCCACATATGGCATTAACGAATCAAAACACTTTGAGGGGACGGTAGTCCGCACTTCCTAAAATGAAGATATCACGTTTATCCATAATGAAAACCATAAAGGTATGACATAAATGAAAAATACAGAAGTTTAATTAAAACATAAACATATTATATATCATATATAAATATAGTGTCATCTTAATGGCCACCTTTGAATGTGTTAAAAGAATATTGAACAATCATCGTTTCGTGAGGCAGAAATTCGCCATCCACGGAAATAGAATGTTCTTTAACCATTAAATGTCGGTGTGTGTAAGTGTAGCTCGAATAATTATTATAACAACATACTAGTATATGGAAGATACTGGTTTTGTTACAAAATAAATTAATAAAAAGAGTTTAGGGGGTTGGAGAAGAAAAATAAAACATAAGAACACAAGAGAAGACACTACCTTTAAATCGGGCAACTCTTTTTGATTTGAGCTCAAAGGCTTCCTTGTGAAGACTTCTACCCAAAGTGAGGCTTCTAGAAGTAATATAGGGATTTGGAGAGACAAAATGGGAAGGGTTTGGCCGAGCCAAAGGCTTTGGAAGTGTGGGTATGGTGGTAGAGGTGGGGGCATTTTATAAGAGGAGAGGAGGGGAACTCTTGGAAAGTTAAGAAAATATACTTTGCTATAAAATGATTTTCGAATAAAAAATGTCCCAAAATTATAAATTTAGAGGATAAGGTGATAAGGGTTCTAAATCCACCCATTCAATAGGTTTTTTACAAGTATAGGTCTTAGATTTTACATTATATTTTCATTTTATTTAAATCGTTAAATAATGAGGTAATCGCTGCATCATCATGGTGTCATAAATAATTTAATTTATTTAATGTCTAAAAATTAGAAAAAAATATCATGATGTAGGAAATATTTTTATCTTTCCAATGAATATTTATATTCATAAATATGACTTGCATTAAATAATGTAAAAATTGGTTTAATAAAACAATACATGATTGTGTCATTTTTTACTTTAACATTAAATAAAAGGCATTAATGTCTTTATCTTACCCAAGTGGCTCCATGGGGTCCCAAAAATCGACCCATGGGTTGTCATGGTCGGCCATGACACATACAATAATGGTAGGACATGTGTCATGTTCATTTCATATTATTAAAACATTATTCTTACCTTAAATTACACTAATTAACTCTAATCGCGATTAAAAAACTTAAAAGTTACTATTCAACAAAAAATTATTTTATTCACATTGAACCACATTTTACTTCTTAATGACAACCATGTATGTAGGATTTTTGAAATTCAAAGCACAGAGGTGGTTAAATTTCATTTAAACGAAAAATCAGTTTTTTGAAGTACCACTTAGTGGTTTCACTATTCATCAAAAATTGAAGTTTTTCAGAAAAATACCAAAACTTCACCCAAAGCTATATTTGATATTATGAATTCAAAAATGATTTCTATTTTAAAAAATGAAAAACATATACGTTAAATTAATTAATTTAATAATTAATTTCTGATGTCAAAGGAAATAGCATGATTTTATGAAACCATAAGTATCAATAGATTGACACTAGTTTAAGTCCAATTTCAAAGTGAAATTAATTCCAACGACCACTATTTGATTAAATGGTAAAAATATATTCTAATTAAACTTTAAAGCCAATTCAAAAGTTAATCTAATGATATAAATAAATTATATTAAAAATAGGTTTTGAATTAAAATACGACATATTTCACTATTCATTAAAAAAAGAACATTATCAGAAAAATACCAGAAATTTATCTAAAGTAAATTTCAATGTCCCAATCATAAATAATAAGTTTATTTTGACAAATATAGCTTATAAAATTTTCAAAATATATATTTTAAAATGGGTTTCCATCAAAAGGCTGTAAAAAATCTTTTAAAAATATTAGTGTATTTCATGCTTATGATTGGATTTATTCTCATTTTAAGCCTCTAAATCACTATCTAATTCATTAATAGACATAGATAAAAATATATAATATTCATTAATTACGTAGGATGTTAAATCCTTCCCCCCCCCCCTTTTGAAAATTGCTTTCCCATAATTTATTTACTTATCGAATAAGTGGGGGGTATTTAGCCCTCATTGAATTTTTAGATTCCCATGTTGCCTCTTCAATCATGTGATTTTTCCATAAAACCTTTACCTGATGAATCACCTTATTCTGTAACACTTGATCCCTGTGGTCAATAATTTGGACCGGTTGTTCCTCATAAGATAGGTTCTCTTCCAGCTGAACTACCTCTGGACTCAAAACATGAGATGGATCTGGCATATACTTTCTCAACATCAAAACATGAAAAACAATGTGTGCCTGAGATAAAATCAGAGGTAAAGACACTCGGTAAGAAACTGATCCAACTCTCTCCAGAATTTCATATGGTCCAATAAACATTGGACTCAACTTTCCTTTCTTACCAAATCGCATCACACTTTTCCATGGCGAGACTTTGAGAAAAACATGATCACCTACCTCAAAAGATAGATCCTTCCTCCGGTTATCCGCATAACTATTCTGCCTGCTCTAAGCTATTCTCATGTGTTTCTGTATCAGTTGAACTTTTTCTGCCAACTCTTCTACCAATTCTGGTCCCATCAGCTTCCTTTCACCCACTTCATCCCAGAAAGCTGGAGTTCGACACCGCTTCCCATATAACGCCTCAAATGGTGCCATCTGTATACTAGAAGGAAAACTATTATTATAAGAAAACTCATCCAATGAAAGATGTTGGTCCCAACATCCCTGATAATCCATCGAACAATCACGTAGCATATCGTCCAAAGTCTGAATTGTTCGTTCTGATTTCCTATCTGTTTGAGGATGAAAAGCTGTACTAAAATTTAATTTAGTACCCAACGACTTCTGAAGGCCCTTCCAGAAGTTAGAAGTGAACCTGGGATCACAATAAGATACAATGGAGAGAGGAACTCTATGTACCCTGACAATATCCTTAAGATAAAAATGGGAAATTTTATCTAGGGAAAAAGTATCTCGTATATCAAAGAAATGTTCAGATTTAGTCAAGCCATCAATAATAACCCAGATTGCATTATTACCTCAAGGTGTCTTCAGCAATCCCATAACAAAGTCCATGGATATATTCTCCCATTTCCACTCTGGAACTCATAAAGGCTGAAGCATCCCTTTTGGTAACTGCCTCTCTGCTTTAACCTATTTACAAGTCAAACACTTCACAGTAAAATCAACAATATCTCTTTTCATTCCATCCCACCAGTAATACTCCCGCAGATCTCTGTACATCTTAGTACTGCCATGATGAACTGAAAACAGAGAACTATGAGTTTCACATAATAACTCTATCTTCAACTGTGAATCACAAGGCACACACAATCTCTTCCCAAATCTCAAAAAACTATCATTATCAATATTGAATTCAGGCAACTTACCCTTCTGAACCAGCTCTACCTTTTTCTGCAACTCATTGTCTTCCTTCTGTGCTTGCTTAATTCTATCTGATAGAGAAGATTTCACTGATACCTGAAACAAATTAGAAGTACATCCTGCACCAACAACTTCTGTGCCAAAGTTCATCAAATCCTTAACCAAAGGATCACGTTCCAAACACAACATTGCTAATGATGCATTGCTTTTTCAACTCAAAGCATCAGCCACTTTATTTGCTTTTCCCGGATGGTAATGAATTGTAAAATCATAATCCTGGATTAATTCTAGCCATCTCCTCTATATCATGTTCAATTATTTCTGAGTGAATATATACTTTAAACTTTTGTGATCGGTATATATTTCACACTTTACTCCATACAAATGATGCCTCCAAAATTTTAAAGAGAAAACAACAGCATCTAATTCCAAATCATGTGTAAGATAATTTACCTCATGAGTTTTCAACTGATGTGAAGCGTAAGCAATTACTTGATCATTCTGAATTAAGACAAAACCAAGTCCTTTCAATGAAGCATCACTGTAGATAACGAACTCCCCATTCCTGGAAGGTAGTGCCAAAACTAGAGCATTCACCAATCTTCATTTCAGTTCCTGAAAACAATCATCACATTCTTTTGTCGAGATAAACTTAACACCCTTCCGAGTTAGCTTAGTCATTGGACTAGATAACCGTGAAAAATTTCTAACAAACCTTCGGTAATATCCTGCCAAACCAAGGAAGCTACGAATATCAGTTACATTTGTGGGTCTTGGCCATTCTTCAACAACCTGAGTCAACTGATTCATCACTGCAACAAACTGTTTAGTTCTGATTCTGACTATCTCAGGATACTGATTTGAAAGTTCATTTCCCTCTGTATGCCTTCCCAGAAAAGTTGTTCTATTTCCTCTATGAAAAACCATTCTTTACACAGAAATATCTTAGGCGAAGAAATATGGTAATCTTCAAATGCTATATCATTTCAATTTGACCATAAAAAAATATTTTTGGATAATCATTTAATACAATTCTAACTCCTAAAGTTATCTAAACCGACCTCTCATACCAACTATAAGGCCCATGCCTTAAACCTTACTTGATCTTGAGTTATTAAAAGATTACACATTGAGGATCTTTTCAGGTTTAGATTTTTAGATAATTAGATCATAAAACATGCATTACATCCCACATTTAAAAAAAGTGGTTACAAAAAAAGATAGTATTCATTTTTTACCATCAACGGAAACATATTAAAAATAAAACATGGATTCTTTCTTGACACTTCCTTGACACTATCATCGTATCATATACCTTTCCCTTGACCTGTGAAAAACATTTCAAAAACATGGTATGAGCATAAAAAGCTCATTAAGGGATATAAAAATATTGAAAGGAAACATGAGTACATGTATACATAAGAATCAATGAAATCATACTCTACTCATAAAACATAATAAATTTAACATACCTCATCAAATCATGAATAAATCAGAGAAATCATAAGACATAAAGGTATCTTGAGGCATTCATAACATTCTTACGTAGGGAGTAACCCTCTTGGTTACGTTTGGAATACCCATCACAGTATATTACCTAAATCTCTACAGAGAAACCTCAACATTTAACCCCTTCACGTTACCAAATGCATTGGAGAGCTATATCGGGCTCACCTGCCCTTATTTTATCACATAACCACCCGTCTTCATAATAATTCCCAAGAACCATAACATAATCGTATCACATAAATCATACATAAAGGAAACATAACATTTATGCATTTCAATCACAAGATATCAATACAACACATTGATATAATAGAAACATTATGGAAACCATTTTCAATACCAAAATAAAAGAAAAGTAAATCATTGTATTTATTTTTCTTTTAAAAAAATGTATGGCTTGTAGAGTAATTCGAAACTCAAATAATGGTCACGGTGGCGGAGAAGTCGTTGTCGCCACATACGTACGACAAAAACATTCCATTTTGTCATTTTGTAAAATGCTTCATATAAAAAAGATTCATTTTGGATAAACGTAAAAGTAAAAGGGGATTATACACCGTATAAAAGAAGGTTGTGTATAAAACAAAATATTCCTCAATGAACGGAGATTGAGACGAAGTCCCATACCTCGGGACTAACTTGACTCGATCATTCTATAACCTCCTGAATAATAAACTTGAGTTAATTTATACTTGTTTAAGAACCTTTTTCAAGTTCATTATTACTTTTATATCACTTATTACCATGTCATGAACACTATGTAATTATTTAAGTTAATAACGGTCATTTTAAAGATCATTGGTACTTGAGTCAAAAAATAAACTCTTTATAATTACACATTGTTCATGTATCCATTATATCCAGAGTTATAATCATGATTTAGATATCATATATATTATATATATCCAGTATATACATGCATTTATAATATTACATAACATTTAAATGTAAGAAATGAAATGCACCGTTCATGGAGACGGTAAGCCATACGTATGCATGAACGCTACCTTCATTTCTATTTCGTATTTTATGGAATGGAATCATAATGATATAAAGGTATATTATAATTCCAGTATAATATCATATATAAAATCATTAATTAAATCCTTTATACGTCCCACATATGGAATTAACGAATCAAATCACTTTGAAGGGGCGGTAGTCCGCACTTCTTAAAATGAAGATATCACATTTACCCACAATGGAAACCATAAAGGTATGACATAAATTAAAAATACAGAAGCTTAAGTAAAACATAATCATATTATATATCATATATAAATATAGTGTCATCTTAATGGCCACCTTTGAAGGTGTTAAAAGAATATTGAACAATCATCGTTTCGTGAGGCAGAATTCACCATCCACGGAAATAGTATGTTCTTTAACCATTAGATGTAGGTGTGTCTAAGTGTAGCTAGAATAATTATTATAACAACATCCTAGTATATGGAAGATACTGTTTTTGTTACAAAATTAATGAATAAAAATAGTTTAGGGGGTTGGAGAAGCAAAATAAAATATAAGAACACAAGAGAAGACACTACCTTTAAAATCGGGTAACTCTTTTTGATTTTAGCTCAAAGGCTTCCTTGGGAAGACTTCTGCCCAACGTGAGGCTTCTAGGAGTAATATAGGGATGTGGAGAGACAAAATGGTCAGGGGTTGGAAGAGCCAAAGGTTTTGGAAGTGTGGGTAAGGTGGTATAGGTGGGGGCCTTCTATAAGAGGAGAGGAGGGGTACTCTTGGAAAGTTAAGAAAAGATACATTGTTATAAAATGATTTTCGGTTCAAAAAGGACCCAAAATTATAAATTTCTAGGATAAGGTGATAATGGTTCTAAATCCACCCATCCAATAGGTTTTTTACAATTTTAGGTCTTAGATTTTACAATATATATTCATTTTATTTAAATTGTTAAATAATGAGGTAATCACTACATCATTATGGTGTCATAAATAATTTAATTTATTTAATGTATAAAAATTAGAAAAAAACTATCATGATGTAGGAAATTTTTTTAGATTTCCAATGAATATTTATATTAAAAAATATGACTTGTATAAACCAATGTAAAAATTATTTTAATAAAACAATACATGATTCTGTCATTTTTTACTTTAACATTAAATAAAAGGCATTAATGTCTTTATCTTACCCAAGTGGCTCAATGGGGTCCCAGAAATAGACCCATGGGTTTTATGGGTCGGAAATGACACATCCAATAATGGTAGGACATGTGTCATGTTCATTTCATATTATTAAAACATTATTTTACCTTAAATTACACTAATTACCTCTAATCGCGATTAAAAAACATAAAAGTTACTATTCGACCAAAAAATTATTTTAATCCCATTGAACCACATTTTACTTCTTAATGACAACCATGTATGTAAGATTTTTTAAATTCAAAGCACATAGGTGGTAAATTTTCATTTAAACGAAAAATTAGTTTTTTTAAAGTACCACTTAGTGGTTTCACTATTCATCAAAAATTAAAGTTTTTCAGAAAAATACCAAAACATCACCCTAAGCTATATTTGATATTCTGAATTCAAAAATGATGTCTATTTTACAAAATTGAAAACATATAAGTTAAATTAATTAATTTAATAATTAATTCTCGTTGTTAGAGCAAATAGCATGTTTTTATGAAACAAAAAGTATCAAAAGATTGACACTAGTTTAAGTCCAATTTCAAAGTGAAATTAATTCCAGCGACCACTATTGGATTAAATGGTAAAAACATATTCTAATTGAACTTTAAATCCAACTCAAAATATAATCTAATCATATAAATAAATTAGATTAAAAAGAGGTTTTGAATTAAAATACAACATTTTTAACTATTCATTAAAAAAAAGTACATTATCAGAAAAATACCAGAAATTTATCCAAAGTAAATTTCAATGTCCCAATCATAAGGAATAAGTTTATTTTGACAAATATATCTTATAAAATTGTCAAAAATAGATTTAAAATGGTTTTCCAACATAAGGCAGTAAAACAATATATTAAAAATATTAGTGTATTCCATGCTTAAGATTGGATTTATTCTTATCTTAAGCCTCTAAAACACTATATAATTCATTAATAGACATAGATAAAAATATCAATTATTCATTACTTACTTGGGATGTCACATTGGTTGTCGGAGTCGTGTTTGTGTGATAATCGTCCCTTCTTTCTCTTTCACTGGACAGTCGACTTTGATCGTGGTCGTGATTGCAAGCATGCCGCAGTGTGGATTCAACTTCCACTCCTTCCACTCCCCTTTCTGAACCCATCCATACTTAAAGGTATTGATGATCGGATCAGTTGTTTTCTTTTAACTGATGATGAAACTCTTTTCTTGAAGAAACTCGGCTTTTCTCATCTCTACGTTGAGATGGACCTCTCAGTGCCTCTTCGAAATCGTCTTCATCTTCAAGTGGAAGGTGAGTTTGGTTTTTTTCAATGCATTAATTATGAATAACCCTTTGGTTTCTATTACTTTTGCTATCGACAAGGCCACTTGCCTTCCTTTTTCTTTCGACGTGGGAGGTGAGGTCACAAGGGAGAAACAACTCAGCCCAATGACACCTTTGCTCCCACAGTCCCTCAGGCTACTGTTGGAATGTCTCAGTCTGGTGTCGGAGTGAGTCCAAGATCTCTTTTGGATGGTCATCATCCACCTCACACACTATCATATTTCAAATGGGCTCTGGCCACTTCGATCCCTAGCAAGCCCTCATCACCTGCTGCTGGTCTACCAGGTTCTGCTGCTCATGCACCTCCTTTTGTGCCAAAGGCGCTTGAAGCAATGGGAGATAAGAAAGGCAAGGTAATCAATGTTGTGTTTTCTAGGGGTTATGGACCTTTCTATGCTAATGTTGTTCACAGTTTGGTGGATGACATTGATGGGCGAAGGGATGACCCTAATGGGAGAAGATACAACCAAACACAGCATAGTTTACCAAAACCGATGGAGCCAAAGAGAGTGCCACTGTTGCGGGTGGTGCATATGGGGAACAAGTGGCACATGTTACTATGAATCAACCAAAATGACAGCCAAAACTGTGGGGGAAATCAAGATAGCTATGCAATTTGGGTGTTTCCTCACAGGTCAATGTCAGTCAGGAGGGAGGTTGGTTGGGTAGGATGCGTACTCGCTGCATGAACCATTAATCTGGTCTTGGGTCTGAGGATTCAATTCTTGATTCGGAGAGGGAACAAGATGTTTCTAAAGGTATGTATGAAGATGATTTTTGGGTGTAACTTGTGGTTCTCACCCAAACATGTTCTAATTGGGTTTTTTTGTCTCATGTCTACAATGGTGGATCCCCTTGGGCATGCTCTTGTTTGGTTCTCAGTCAACCATAATGTGAATTATTTAAAAATAAAAAAAATGTTTGGTCTTTATACATGAAAACTGAGTCCGAATCCATTAGTTTCAATTATATGAATTGTTTTTCCTAGTTATATTTAACCACCTTAGGTTAATATTTCTTAAGGAAAATATTATTAAATTCAACCCATTACAAGGTTTCAATCTCTTATATTTCAATGATATTATAGAACATTTACCACAACTGGTTGGCTAAAACTTCAAAAAAATAAATTATAAGAATACTATTTTGATGATATGAACACCCCAAAGCAAAGAATTTAATTTCTTGGGATTTAATCCACCCTTCAACTATCAATGGGTCAATTATTCCACTGAATGATGGAGGGGTCTACCTCATAAAATGATACACTATATTTATGTTAATTTATTGTAGATCCAGATGTTCTTTTTCATAGATATCATCGTTATTAATATCTTGTGTTAACTGATCAAACATAGAAACAAACTATTTAGTTCTAATTATGACAATTCTGGGTTTTTGATTTTGAAGTATATAATCCTCTCAGTCCCTTCCACCTTTAGCTTCCCTATTTCCTATACATAATGTCATTTTGAACTAGCCTAGTATAGTAAAATAAGTATGGTAATCCCCAATTTTTATATCATTATGAATTTACAATAAATTAAAATCATTTAATGATATTATATTATAATTATCCTTACTATTAAAGTTATCTAAACCTTTACCTTATTCAATTTTTATAGACATAGAATTTAACATTCCATAATCTGTTAAATTCATCAAGAATTCAATTTCATAAATTCCCACAAATCTATTTGGTTTAGATATCTATTGAATTAGTTAAAAACTATTACATAGAAACTAATTTATTAGAATCAAAACACATATACTCAATATATATTTTTTATAATATGATACTTTTAAAACAAAACATGATTTATTTCTCTAATAAAACATCGCGACATTAAAATTGAATTTTATTTTCACATTAGTCATAAAAAACAATGTGAAAATTATTATGAAACTTAGGATGAGCCCAAAAATCTTATAAAGGTGAATAAAAAAGAAAACAATAAATTATTATTCAATAAATACATATCAAATTTTTCCTTTGAACAAAAAAATAATAACACACTTTATGAAAACAAGTTATTACTATAAAAAACATTGCATTCTTAAATAAAACATATTGGTAACTTGGGGGATAATTTCTTTATAATGCCTTCCTATTTTTTAACCCTCATAACTACCATATAATTTTAACCCTCACGACTACCATAAAATAACACTCAAGGTTACACTTAGAGGTAACCATCACAGTTAGACATGGAATTACTATCATGGTTAACTTGAAACAATCCAAATGAATCCGAGGAATATAATATAACAAGACATATTTTTTTATAATGGAACAATATTTCTTCATTAACCATGACCAAGAACCAGAACATAATTATAAAACATGAAATATTGCATCCTAAAAAATCATTGTAGATAATCCCTTATTTTGAAAGAAATTTGTATACTCACAAAAGAAAAAACACCTTTTTTGAATTATACCATGTAATATTATGAAGTAATATTAAATAACATCAGGGTTCGTGAATTTGAGAAAATACCTTAATGTTTTATAGGTTAAAAACATTACTTTTTAATTTTGTAAAAATCGATATTAAAGATGAATTTTTATGGAAAGTCAATTACCTCATGTCTAAATGAGATCTGTACTTGCGATTAATATTATGGATAACAAAATTAGATACATTAACTACATAATTCGAAAACTATTACCCATATATTTTATTTATTAAAATTTTATTAAATTTTCTATGTCCCTTTTGATGAGTTAAAATGATAAATTTTTCTTCCCCAAGGATGTTAATTTCATGGATTCATGGTACGTTAACTTATTTATGTTTATGGATGTTCATTTAAAATGAAAAAATTACACAAAAAGTGATATTATTAGGTATTTATGAATCTGAAAATTTTAAATGTTCCAATATATACTTTGTCATTTTGACATGAGGATGATTCATTATATAAATCTTTAATGATAATTGATTAAATTATTATGTCGGGTTTTCAGACCATAAAAAATTAATATCATTTTAATTGATATATTCTCTATATATTAGATAAAACATTAAATAAGTTATAATATACTTATCAAAATATTATTTAACCATAATAATAGTTTTATGACCAGATTTGGAGGTTTTAATAGAAAATTAAATCTCATTATCCGTAGATACGGTTAATCACCATATTTTGGAAAATGGTTTCCATTCATTGAAATATGGGAGATAAAAAATGTGGGGATAAGGGGAATTCCATTAGAAATATAACATTACATTAGAAATATAACATTAAATTATATAAATAATACAATATTTGTTACGCATTTATGTATGGATTAAAAGATATTAAGGTAGAAGAAGAAATGAAATTAACAGAGGTGGTTTCAGAAAGATACCTCTTGAATTTCACCTCCTTGAAGGATCCCTTAATTAATATGAAATTGGTCTTAAATAGACACCAAAACCTCTATAATGTATATAATAAATTTTATAATATAATTTTCTATATAATGGAATATACAAAATTCTCACCATGAGGAAATTATGTGAAGGGGTGCCCTTTTATAATTGAGGAGAGGGGAACTTTAAGAATTTATCAAAATATAAAAATATAATAAGACTATTCTAGAGAAACATAATTACCGTTATATATTAAATGTATAGCATATGAAAATATATATCATATATTACCCCTAGGACATTGAATTTTATTTTTATTACTATTTAATAATTTAATAAAATATTATATCCATCAAAAATATTTATTAACAAATTTGATACTATTGATTACTTTGACATAAAATACTGAAAAAGAGTAAAATTAAAACCAAATATTGTATTATATCCTATACATATCATATCGCTTTATAGAATTCATTTTCCATCTTCATTTTCAAAAAGTTATATATATTTTTATGTTTTTAATATCATTTGTTTTATTTTTCTATTAATTTAATAATTAATACATAATCATTGTGTCATAATTTAAGGTATTTATTTCTTCCAAAAAAATTAAAAATAAATATAAATGAATTATATAGAAATTTTATATTTCAAAATACTATTTAGGGTTGAAGATATCTTATGGAAAATCATGTATTAAAAAGGTTCTTCTTATTACGAATTATATTGTGAACTGTTTGACTTTCTTTTAAATAAAATACTATAAGGGAATTCATGTCAACCAAATATCTACAATGGGTAATAAATTAAACCTATTGATAATTTTTTTTGAAAAATACTCATATAATAAAAATGGGACAAGTTTTAAGGTAATTGGATAATATTTGTAATATTATTTTTACCTATAATTCCATGTTTTACACTTAATCATGGTAAAAAAAATTACAATGATTACTGTTCATATTGTCTAAAAACAAAATGGACCTATTTGATAAATTTTGAAGTCATTATTGAAAATATGGAGTCCTTTTTTATAATTCAAAACCAAGAAATGGAATAATTTGATTTAATATTAAAAATTCAAAATGCACTGAAAGGCTGTTTTTTAAAAAAGACTCTTTAAATATACATATTTCTATACTAATTTCATTTATAAAGAAATTTAAAAACTATAATTGGATATATATATATATATATATATGAATTAATTAAAATTTAAAACAAATAAATATAATAATTTGACCCTGTAAAATATATTGTTTTCAATAAAACCTGTATTTTTCATTATTCATTTTAAAATAAATATTTTCAAGAATTTATAAAAAATTCCCCCTAAAATAATTTTGACATTAAGAATTCAAAAATAAAATATATTTTTTCATATTAAAATTATATAATTTGAAAATTAATCTTTTAATTATATCCATATAAGAGATTTGTTTAATAAAATTGATTACTTTTTTATTTTAAAAATTATATAACATATTTATAATGATTTCACATATTTAATTCATGAAAGATAATAAACATGAAAAAAAATTATTCGATTAGTACCTGTGTTTTTAACCTTAATATACTCAAATAAACCCACATGGCATTGAGAGAACAATGGGGGAAGATAAGAAATTAGTAGAAATACATGCATGATACTCTAAAAAAATATATTTATGTAATGGAATAACAAGTGAGGGTATTACATGGACACTATTTGTGATAATATATGAAATTTGGTCAAAACTAGTAATTTTCAAGATGCCCTTACAATATAAAATTAATCACTTCCAAGATGTTATATCGTTGTTTAAAAGTGTATCATATTAAAATGTATCTTTTAAAATATGGATGGAATGAATTACAATTGTTTCAAACCCATTAAACATTTTCAACAATTTGGATTAACTTCATGGAGAGAAAAATAAAATATTATTATCAAAACATTATCAAAATATCATCCATGTATACTAAAAAGTTTATTTATAATTATATAAAACAAATTCCTTCTATCAATGTCATATTAAATTAAAATTTCATGATTCATTTCTTTTAGGATCTCATAAATTCAAATATTGAATTATTATATATATATATATATATTCAATAATAACCATATAATTCAACATATATTTAAAATTATATTTTTACAATATAATATCTTATAAATTTCCATATATCTTTATTATGAATTTAATATAATCAAATTCTTCTACGAATCAACATAAATAATCAAATATCAATTTAAGAAATCAAATACAATCCTTTTAATATTATTTATTTTTATATTTTTTGTTTTATTTCTTTCAAGTATTATAATGAATTATATAAAAATAATGAAATAAAATAATTGGGAATTTAATTCCCCAAAAAAGTTCACCTAAATAGTAACCCTATGACTTTTGGTATACCATAGGCCATCATCTAGTGGTGAGTTCTTTAAAATTCATTGGAATTATATTTCCTGAAATAAAAATTATAAAGGTCATGCTTAATGAATGGAAATATTAACATTACTTTCCCTTAAAATGTACATCCTCAATAATTATAAATAAAAAATTTGAATCCAAGAAGTTGTCTCATAGTCCATATTTTAAAATTAAAATATTCTAAATGATATGAATAAAATATAACAAAGATAAAATCAAAATAAATAGAATTATAAGTACTATACAAAGGTAATCCCATTGGATGATAGAGATGCACTAAAATTAAAAATTAAATATAAAATAAAAACTTCCTAACTCACTATACCATCTCATATCAAATCATTAACCTCTTATACAATACTCACTAGGAAATATGATTGTAGATCTAATTTGATAATTTTAATCTCTAAAAAACATAAATGACTTATGTCCCATATATATGTTGTTGATAAGCCTAATAACCTAGTAGAATCCCTCATAGGCCTTATCTCACCATGTCAGAGTTATCAACTCATTGTATATATAAGTCTATGGTTCATTAATTTATAATGTTAGTGTTACAAACCCCTCCTCTAATTAAATAATAAAAATATTTAAAGAAGGTAATACATGCATTTAATTATGACCATAATAAAAAATGACATCAAATACTATACTATAAATTCTAAATTCATGTTGTTTCCCACTCACCAACAATCAATGAATAGAATATACACATGTCCAAATGAGGAATACATATTACCTCTCTATAATCATCAAACAACAATCCAATGATATATCTACTCACATGAATAATGTCTCATTCATTAACATCCCACCTAATCAATCTTTCATCTCACTAAACATCAATATCCAAATCCTAAAATATCTATGGAAATAATGATCATATCTAGAAATAAAACAATGGGAAGTCTAAAAACTACCACTAATTAGGAAATTTATCAAAAAATTAAAACAAATCATTTAATGGTTCCCAACCAAATAATTAATAATACCATTAATCACACCCTTATCCAGCTTATTTAATCAATACTCTATAGAGAAATACTCCACTATAACCACAGAGAATAACTTAATTTTTCCAAAATATTGAAAGTATATATAGGGTTTATCCCTCATTTCATAATAATAAATTACTATGACTAAATTTTTATCCCTAAAATCATATATTAATATCCTCCTACTAATACGTCATATCGTGTATCAACATCATCATAAATAATTCTGTTACAAGGTTATAGTCATCCCATAGGTGTATCCCGAGGTACGAAAGTCTGTATTAACATATTAAAAGCTAAAAATATCTCAAAATCATCATATCCATCTTTAGAATATCTTCATCAACCATTTATCTATATACATATTCCCAAAAAAATAACATCACACATGATTTGATTATAAATCCAAAATAGGTGATTAAATCAATGTATACATCCTCTCTATAAATAAAATAAATAAATCAATCTGGATCCTTAATGTTGTCATAGACATTTCACCCTAGTATATTCAAATATTTATCCCTTTGGTGGACCTATATATCATTTCCATGACTGAGGATTTTTAAAAAAAATCCCACCACTTAGGATACATTCACATTTTATCTATCTCAATTAGGTAAAGGATAACATCTAGAAAGATAAAAACACACTTATTTCATATTTCATAATTTTAGTCCCCATAAATGATCCTCAAAACAAGGGAACTACTTCATATAAATAAATATATAATTATAAATTTAATAATTATTACTACTATATCTTATCTCCGCCATTGAGTAAAATCATATTATAAGTCCTACAAGTTACTAAGGTGATTGACTACTCATTATGATTGAAATAATTACCCTGACCCCAATGGTTAATTTTGTCATTGTCTCTCTAAACTATACAAATTTTATCACAAGATCCAATCACATGTTGGGAATGATTCTTCACTATGTATCACTTGGATCCATCAACTAATGTTCAAGTTGTCAAGGATTCAAGATTCTTACACTATAAAAAAGTAAAGGTTAATTATAAATGTCCTATATATAAATCCTCATTATGTATAATTACATTAATGTGGGGCCTTTTAATTTACGTTATCAGATTAAAATATCTAGAATTGGACCTTGAGAAATGGTGTGTGTTCCAATAGTAATATAAATTTGAATTTAAATTTATATTATCATTATTTTAACTATGAATTTATTAATCCTTTTTCCATACCAATGTGGATCATGTTTACCTATCATTTATTCTCTTTTTGAGATGTGGTGAATCATAGAAAAAATGTTAGTTTTATTGGATGGCCTATCTCTATGGATAGGTATAAAAAATATTTAAAATTCCTTTCTTTTGTTAGGAATTTTTCTATTTAATAAGAACCGTTCTCACCTTGTCAAAAACAATCTTTAGCTTCTTGAGTAATTTTTTTTCAGTAAGTGATTATCTATCAATGTAATGATATATTTTCTACTATTTATGTGTTTTTTACGTTTTTAGTCTCATTCTCTCTTTAAAACTACCCCCCATAAATGAGTCCTAAATACTAATAATGAAAAAATCATGATCCATATGATATGGAATTAGGAATGAATAAACAAAAAATATGGGATCCTGGATCCATTGATGATTGGGTTGGATAATTTCCTAATCCCAATAATGTTAAGGAAGTTCTTGTGTAGAATGATAGAAACCCACATACATAGAATCTTGAGCTACACATTGGTTTTTCAATGGAAATTCCCATGTTATACTTGTAGATAATAATGGTTAGGATTGTCATATTAGATCTTATAAAGATTATAGTTCAAATAATATCCTAGTAAGATGTAAGGTTATTTCCCCTACAGGTGAATCACCAAAATCAAATGATTTGGGATTTATTTTTATCCATTCAAACTACCATTTAAAGAAAAAAATCTAGTTGTGAAGGACACAGAAGTCCAATAGTTTTTTAATGTTATTTTTATTTTGATTGTTACTAAGGAAGTTGGTATTAATGAATATTTTCAATTATAACATTTGTGTATTATACAACGCATCTAAATTTCTTAAGTTTAATAATTTTTTTATTATTTCGATGTTAGGTCGTGTGGCCATCTTGGAAACTAATTTTATTTAATTAATAAAAAAACTTGATAAATTCTGAATTTATTTTCCCTGTTTCTCTACATATAATTTTTTCTCAAGGTGGAAATTGGATGAGTATTGTTCTCTGGATCCCAAATTCCATATTTTTGGAAGTGGTGTTTGTTTCATTTAAAATATTTGTAATAAAATATGAAATTTAATAATTTTTGGTGTTTAATTTCCATTTCTCATACCTTTAATAATTTTAATATTTGACAATATTTATTTTCTAAATATTGGAATTTAACTACTAAAGGTCAAACATGTTTTATAGTATATTTTAAATGTATTTCCTCTATTGGTGAACCTATCTTTGGGAGAAAATAATGGTTTATGGATGTTTACTATCTTAATAATTTTAATTTTTGATATAATATTATTAAATTTTACTCTTATATAATTCATATTATGTGGTCTAATTAAATGTTGAGGGATAGAGTATCATTAAACAATTTTACCATGATTTTGTTTAACATTGTTTTCATTAATCATTTTAGGATTAACTGGATAGATTACAACCTCTAATAATTTTATACCACTATCCTTTGGTGGTGAAATCTTTTATTTTCAAATTAAAGACCATTTTCAATTTTTTAATTTTTTGTTAAATATGGAGATATTTTATAGTATTTTACACTAATTAAGACTTTTTAATTTTCCTTTAACATTACTAAATCAAATTACAAAAATTTTATGTAATTTATGAAATATTTATTCAAATGTTTTTAAAAGGAGAGAACAAGATTAAATCATAAGGTCAATCATTTTAAAATTTATATGCATCGTATTCAGACTCAAATTAATAATGGGTTTCAAAATATATGCATATGTAATAAGGATCTAGTTTTTAAAAAAATATTAAAATACTATTTTCTATTGATAAATTTCTCATTAATCAATAATATAATGTCTTTGGGTTAAAATAAGGAAATTACAATGTAAAATTTTTCCATTATCTTATCAAATACAATAATTTTAATAAATTTATATGTATGATAAAAACTAGGGATATATATTGGGTTGAGAATTAAAATGATATCAATGATGCTTTAGTGGACTACTTTATTGGGTTCGATGGGTTCTAATTCCTCAACTAGTGTTTTAATTTTATTTTTTTGATGGAATGTTTGTTTAATTGAAAGAGTGTTTTATATTTTTTTCTCCCTATTTAGAAAATTTCATAAATGATTCATTGCCATCTTTGTAATGTGACATGAAACTGGGTATGAATTGTTTCTCTATATCTATTTTAAATATTCCGTGGACATTGTTTTCTCTAGTATTATAGGTGCATTTATAAATTTTTTTAATAAACATTTATATTCATATATTTCTCAATTATTTTAATATTTCACTTATACTTAAATTCGATACCCCTAAATGTGTAGCCAAGTTCATATCTATGTCATGTTTCAATGATATATATATATGTTTATTTCTAGGGTCATTAATTATAGGATAAAAAATGAAACCTTATTTTATTGGTGAATATAATTGAGAATTTATATTTAAACATTAAATTTTAAAAAAACATATTTCCTATGTAAAAAAGTTTATATAATTAAATGAGAAGAAAAATTAGAATTATATGTACCATGAAGATTGATTTTATGTGTCTTAGGACTCCATATATTGGCCTTTTTTACAGAGTGTAATCAAGGCCTTTAAATTTTCTTTTAAATTTATTAATGGTACTTTTTAATATATCACCTTATCCCTTTACTCTATTTTTATTAAGGGTAACTTTTGAGGTTACTTACTCAGTTGGAAGGTTTTATGATATGAACACCCTCTTTCACCCTTTATCTTCATTTTTATTATGGAATACAATTATTAAATTCATAGAAAATTTATGAACTAGGTCTTAGATTTCATCCTAAATGAATTAGACATAATATTTCCTATATATTGATTTTTATGATTTTTTAATATTTTATATACCTAATCCATGATATTTTGGGTGGTAGGTATGAGGTTCTAATGTGGTTCTCGAGATGAAAACATGGAAAAAATGGAATATTCCCCAGGCTGATGTCTTTTCCCTAGGACTCAGTAGTTGAGGACAAGTGGATTCTTACTGGTGGTATCTATAAGGATCATAGTGAAGAACATGGGAAGTTTTTTTATTGAGAAGATTTTGAATCTTGGGTACCTAGGTAATTACAAAATGATCATATCAAATCTCTTATCTCTACCTCTTTTCAAGACTCTACCCTAGGAAGAATCATAAAAAATGGTATGGGGGCTCCTTTTGAAGCTAATACTGAGGAAATTTTTTGAGAGATTATCTTTTTGTAAGAACATGATTCTATTTAAACATGTTTTTGGTGATGTGGAAACCCTTGGAAACATAATTATTTAACTTCTATGAAGTATTTATTTGTACATGAAACCTGGTTTGTTTCAAATGCATGTTTGATCTCTAGACCATGATCTTTTAGATTTTAATAGTTATTTTGCATGGGTTTGGATTAGAATATATAGCATCATTTGGGCCTTCTAGAATCTAAAATAAATTCATTATATTTCATATTCGGTGGGTGTCCCAATTAAACAATCCATGGAAACTATATTAGAAAAAAATTCCATTTCAAATTAATATTGGTGTAAATTGATCTTAGTTACATCCACATAATCAAGGTGATTATTTCTATGTAAAATGGTAATTTTAATATACAAATTTACTATGTGAACAAGCCTCTCTTTTGAGTGGAATTTAACTATTCTTTTTCATTTAAAGGATAAATTTCAGAGGAATTTATTAGGTAGCTATTTTTCTCTTAGGGATCACATTTATAAAGAATGCCTAAGCAGAAAAACTATACAAATTTAGGCTTCTAATAGAACCAATACTGATAGACATCATATTGTTATTCACTTAGTTGTAGGGAGGGTTCTTCTAGTAATTTTGGGGGTAGTAAATATAAGCCTACATATGTTTGGGATTCCAAAAAAAAGTTTTATTGTAAAAGATGTTTCAATTGATGATAATATTGCTTCTTGAGATTTATGACTGGATAGATATATTCTGGATAATAAGGATTCTAATATGTTTAGAAAGCCTATACTGGTGCAATAAAAAAATTATCAAATTTACATAAACTATTAGGGATGGGATCTTATAATATGGTACTATGTATCATATTATTATATCAAATAGTGTATAGGATAATGAATCATGAGATTTAGAACAAGGTTCTCTTATTGGGGCCTTTGATTTGGGGAACTCTAAATTAGGAAAGGATGTCTTGGATGCGCAATACTGTCTAGGGGATTCTTATATGAGTTATATAATTAGCGCTAGAATAATTTCTCCTTTGTCATAGATACATAGAGAAGGGAAATCACATGGAATTTAGGGTGGTGATAATGATTTTAATAACATTGAGGTATATAAGCATGTAAAAAAACTGATGTTGTTGTGACCTTAAGAGGACACATTGTGTATGAATTGTATTTGTTGGGAACTGATTATAATTTATTTTCAATGTTTTATTAGGTTCAATATGATGAAGTTGTTCCATAGTTAAGGGATATTGAATAATGTTCTCATGTATGGATAATTCAAGAATCTTCTTATCAAGACTTTTAGTTTCAATGTGATTCGTAGAGAATTATTATGGATTCATTAGATGTTATTGGTTGTAATGGATGAATAATTATACTGGTTAAAATAGTTGATTAATTACAATTTTTTAATTCAAAAAATTCATTATTATTTGAAAAAACTGGTGATGTATGCTTGATAAAAGAAAGTGGGACTGATGAAAATCATATTCAATTTTGGTTCGAAATAAAGATATGTTGGATGATAGGGTAGTTGCAATATATTCCCTGTAAAATATGACGATGTAAATAATAATCGATCAAAGGTTAAAAATCATGATAGATAAGTTTCTTGATAAAATAATATGATCACAAATTAGTATGGTTTCTATTGCTGAAGAAAATTTTTTAGGTGACACTATTTTATAGTGTTTCCTATATTTTTTTGGCCTAAAAATTGAGAGTTTGTATTTTTGGAAAAGGAAGGATTTCCACAAATCCTAGGTTGTGGACTATGAGTGATCGTTTTCATACTGTATAAGTTCGTCGAGTGGTAATGGAAATTAGAAAAGGAAGAGGTTATTCATAGAAACTCTATGTGGACCCTAAAATATGCCATTCAGACCTAGTATGGGAAATAGTTCATGTGACAATAAAAGTTCAAGGAAGGCTTGATGTTTGTTGAGAAGGTTATAATTTTTGATGAAGAGGTAATGGTTTATTGGTAGAAGTAATTGGATTATGCATGGAAATGATGATATTATGTGGACTATGAAGGAAAAAATAGCTCGTGGAAGGAGCACAGTCTTCTATAAATGTGGTAAAATATTGAAAATCTGGGAAAATCATATTAGCGGGATTTTCTGATTTATTTTCCAATATAAAGGATCTGCATCCCATAATTATAGTAGAGAAGATGTTTTTAGAATAAATCATTACTTTTTGAAGAGTGTTTCTATTTTTAAAAGAGTTAACAAGGGAGAATTACATGATGGGAAGAAGTTTGTGAAGGAAAGATTATGTGAAGGGTGATGTTTTCCACTAAAGAAGAGATGGTCCATGGAAGTGGAGTAAGTCCATAGAAAATGTAGAGGTAACTTAATGTAATGTAAGTCCACAAAGAAAAGGTTTTTTGTAGAGCATGGGTGATCTATGGAGCATCAATACTATGTGGGGCATTGTTTTTCCACGAAATGGAAGGGAAGGTTGTTCGCAAAGCACATGCGCCATGCCGTGAAACTTGGTACCTAGTGAAAAAGGATGGTTCATGAAGGGTAAATACCACATACATGAGAAAACTATTTACACCCTCATCGTTCATTTTGAATAATATTATCATCTCTCCCCCCTTTACTTTTCAAATTTTCATTTCAATATCTCCCCCATATTGATAAGAAATAAAATGTTCATGGGAAAAAGATGATCAGTCTAAACATAAGAAATGTGAAATCTATCGATCAATTTAATGTCTATTAGATATTTTCTTAGTATAGGAAAAAGTGGATTTGATTTAGACAAAATAGTTTTTTGTTACCCACTGATCAAGCTACATTATGAAATGAGATCTCACATACTTGTATTAAATTATTATTCATTATCATTCCAGGATAATATTACTAAATATGAGATGAATATATTTAATAATAATCAACCTGAAACTCATACACTCACTTCAAAAAATGGATTGAAAACATTCATGTGAAATAGGAAGGATAAGTGACCTCAAGGAACTTCTATTCTTCTTGTTTCACTGAATAATTCAATTTATCCCCCATTTTAAAAATATTATTATTTTTATAACAATGTATGATGGACTAAGGGACATAACTTTTCTATTATCATAATCTTCATGAAATTTCTTGAATAATCAGATTGGGCAATGATTGAAATAACAATTCTGAAATCTTCTTCATTTGTCTCCCCATCAACCGGAAGACTTATCATCATCTTTATAATGGTTGACCTCATATTTAATGGATTTCATGAAATTATAGTCTGGGGAATACACTAGAATGATCCTTCATTAGGTGACAGTCCATATTGAACAACTTTCACAACTTCACCAAGGTTGATTTTCTAGATCATTTTTTTTCCAAATATAATGAAATATTATCAAACCAAGATGGAATCTTCTATATCTGGGTTATCAAAAATAGAACATCCTCTTCATCTTCATAAATCATGATCCTCTATCATATTATTATTTAAATATAAATTGAGAAATCATCCAAATATAGTAACATCATAACCTTTACAATCATGAATTGATAGCACTCACTACCTCTCTTGTTCTCCCACATAGAACATTTTTCACCTTAAATTCCCTATATTTTAAAAACAAATAAAATACATAATGTTTTACAGAAATAAGGTGGATCCTCTTTAATTCATTAAAATTAACATTAAGGTTGAGATGTTTTTCCCATCCATGTTTCTCCACTTGACACATTCTTCAAGACTACACATCTAAAATCCTATTCTGGTTTATGTTGAGGCAGAATGGATCTCTTCACATCCTCTTATGAATTTGTCATGAAATTTTCTTCTTAATGACCTTCATGGATAGTAAATCATTACTCATCTTGAGAACTCCTTGTTCTAGAAATAAGGTTAAATACCCTTTTGCAATGTGACCATATTTCCTACATCTCTCGCACAAAACTTCTTTAACATAAGAGTTTTCTTTGCTTGAAAACACCTCATGAAATTTTCCATCAACATGTGGAATATTTTCTTCCCAATTTTCACTAGATTTAGATTGTGAATCTTAAATATTTATCACTATTTCTAAATCCTCATGCTTGATAATGAACATGTCATTTTGAATTGTGGCAATATGTTTGGATCTTCAACATGAGATATTTTCAGTTTCATCCATGATGGTAGTTATTTTTGATTCACCACTCTTAAAATTCATTAATTTAGAATCTAAGGACTTCTCACTATGCATACATGAAATATTCCAGTGAGAATTTTTATTCAAAATATTAATTAGATTTATTCCCAGGGTTTCTTCTTCATCCCAAGATAGATTTTGTTATATTTTGTTCTTATCAATGTTGGGTACATGTTGAGATGAGCATGTACCAACCCTGTGACCACCTCTATTGCATACATCATTGATTCTATAAATCATTCCAAATTTGTTTATATTATATAAATGCTAATGGATCGATGGAAGTTTCTTCTTCCTCTCTATATTTCTCTCCCTTGAGATAGGATTCATTTATGATTTAATATTTTTTGGACTGTACCAATAATTTAATGCACAGTTCCCAAATCTATTGCAACACCAACATTGACCCAAAAATATTACTTTCTTGATATCATCTTTATTAGATACTTGGGTCTTCATTATGATTTTAATTTCTCTTTTTGGGGAACCACCTTACACATTCTTCGTTATATCCTCCATAGACATAGTGGTAGGTATCTTATCACTATTATTCATCCATAATTATTTATAATTTTTCATCAAACCTTAACTTTTTTGGAAATAGATTTAGAAACATGAGTACAATGTGGAATGGATGTTAATTTATTCTTCTCAGCTACATGTGGTAGATCATTAAGTGAATTCCTGATATTCTTATCACATGATAGATAACATTCATCCCCACACTCATCTATTGAATATTTAGTACCTGTAGAAACTATTTACTTCTTTTTTGAATTATCAATATGTGTCTTCTCAAGATTGGTCAACTAGTTTTTTAATTATAAACTTTTCACATTCAGGACAATTTTCTGATTTTGAATCATAATCATATTCTCTTCATATACCTTATTCATTATTTCAAATTCTTTTTCATGTAGCTTGACATTGTTCTGAATCAAAGAGTCATATTCATCCATCTTCATGGATATTTTGTCAAATAATAAACCCTTGACATCATTACTATTATTAAATTTCTATTCAAGTTCACGGATCTTTTATTCAAGAGTCTTATATAATCCCTCTTTATCTTCAAATTTTTTGAGCCATTTTAAATAAAATATACCATATTCCCTCTTTTTTGCTTCACAAGTTCCAACCTATCTAGATGGTTTTAGACATTGAACAATTTTGTCTTACAGTATCTTCTTTAATACATCATTTTCATCTTCCATATGGTTTATAAGTTCTAGAAAACATTGAAATAATCCACAAAGAGGTATGCACATTATTAAGGAATAACATCCATAATAACTTTTAATCTATCAATTTATAAATCTTCATATGTTGTAGCTCAATCATCATCACCACTTTTTCAAGCATTTTCATCTTTAGAAATGATTTTAAATGTGCTGACACGTATATCATTAACATTAGAGGTACGAAGGTTATCGATCTTTTTAGTGTAAACTTGATCCACCTTCTTATTACTTTCCATGTCTGAAATTTTCTCATTATAAAAAATGTATAGAGAAACAGATACTTCATAATTTTCAGATAAAAGGGTCTTATTTTTTCAAAATTCTCTATAAATTATTTTTTTGTTCATAATGGTCTTGGTAGATATATAATTATTCTTAGAGGTAACTGAATCTTCACAAAAATTTCACTTCAATGGTTAATCAGGAAAGAAGATCAAGTCTTAAAAACAGAATAACTTCACTATAGAGAATCAAACAGATGTGAACCTACCCCTATAATAATAATTTAAAGGACCACTTTTAGATACACCTTACACTGAGAGGGGGTAAATCAGTGTTTGGGACATTTTAATCCAATTTTATCTTTTCATCAATGTTCCTCTTAGACGTATTAATATTTTGATTATCTTATTCACTATTCTCTATCACAAGATAGTATACGATATCAGTTAAGATGTCACATGATATTTTTACATGTTTCACTACTCGATAAGAGTATGAAGTCCTTGGAATGGTCTAGAAAAAATCCATACCACAATACCACTAGAAAAAAATCCTTTTGTATGGTCACAATGAGTAGGATATACCCTCACACTCATGTGGAACTTTCAAAATGATCCAATAGTACATGTTTTATAGCTCTTGGATGGATTATTATACAACCAACCAAGATAATATATTCCTTTTGGATAAGTTTTTTAATACTATGAAATTATCGCACATTTTTATTCATGTTTGATACCACATTTCCTCTTTGAATTCCACAACCATCGTCTTCACTTTATTACTTTTACAATATCATATAAGAAAATCCTCTTACTTTATCAAAGAAAAAAACCTGATAGCTGCACTAACCTATTATTATTTCTGTAATAATAATATTAATGTGTTATTTATTGGTGGACATTAAATATTCTCTAACACAAATTATAATTAGAGAATATTAAATTGGTCACAAGATCATCTACTCTTATTTACTTTTTCTTCTTTAGTGAACAACCAACTACACTGAGATCTCTTATTCTTAATGCTGGATTAAAAAAACTCCTTTGGGATTATTAAATCCATGAATATTAGCTCCACATATCATCATCACAATTAGTATGGTCTAAATAACTAAATATAAATTTGCCACTGTCATCTTCTTATTATTTTTAACTTCATTGTTAAAGATATGAGTTTAGGTGATCTTATGGTTCTTCATCACAAAAAACAATTATGGGTTCTATCTCTTATATGTTAATTGTCCATCAACCAGGTATGCACACAATTTCACATCACAATACATTGTGGGATTATTATACCCAAACACTAGTTCATAGAACTGTTAATCGAGAATCATTATAAAAGTATGAGTTTAACATGTTTCAAGTTTCCTAGAATCATATTATTTAAAATTAATTATGAGGTTGTGAACACCTAACACATGTACATTGTATTTATCCTTCATGAATTGTACTATTTTTATTGCATACTGAGTTTCACCGCATGGTGCATGTGCTTCATGAACAACCTTCCCTTCCTTTTCCTACCTCTACTTTATGAAAAAATGATGCCCCACATTCTTAAAATACTCCGAGGACCACCCTTCCTCTACATATAACCTTTTCCTCATGGGAAACATTCCCATTCATGTACCAATTATAGCTCCACAAACTACCTCCACTTTAATGGTCTATATCCTCTTCTACAGAAAACATCATCCCTCATGGAATCTTTCCTCCGTGAACTACATCCCTTACTAGAATTCTCCCCTGCAAACTCTTTTAGACATAGCTAAATTCTTCCAATACTGATGATTTCATCTAAAAAAATTCAATATAATTTAATGATGATATTATGGTCCTTTATATAGAAAAAATCAATCTAAACATATTCCTAATCTGGTTTACCCAAATATTCAATTTGGTACAACCTTCACTGTAAACTCTTCTCCTTTCATGAACTATTTTTCACTTTAAGGTTTTCATAAAACCATTCATTCCTCTCTGTGGAAAATTCCTTCAATAAATGAATCACCTTATCTCTACCAAAAACTATTTCCTTCACCTAGAACTTTAGTCCTACCATAAACTTCAATCGTCTCATGAGCTGTTTTCCCTAAACGGTCCTAACACCATGCTTCGTGGTCTCCATAGCACTGCTATGTAGAACTTCTTCCGTTTTTGGTTTTCATTTTCCACTATGCGTGCCTCTTATGAGGTTCGTGGACTATCATTTATGATCTGAAAATTGTGATTTATGTAATTCCTTCCTTTTCCAAAAAAAAATTGAATTTTTAGTTCCAAAAAATTTGTTATACTTCAAAACGGTGCCACATTACAAATATGCTTAGACAAAACCTACCATAAAAATTTGGAATCATCTCATTTCATAAAGAACCATGTATATATATATTTTTAACCTTTTTTTTGATCATATTTATCTTCTTCATAAATTAAAAGGAAATTATTTCAACTTCCATGTCTTCTATCATATCGTTATTACTAACTAAACTTGAAAATTATTAGCAGAACCTGCCATTTTTTATCAAGATTTCATCACAAGTTTTACCAAATACTTATGATTTTTTGAATTTCCAAATATAAAAGCATTTTCTAATTAAAATAAAAGATGTATTCAACCATGACATCCAAAAAATCTGATGAATTCATAACAATTGTCTAGGAATCACCTTGAAAATTAAAGTCTAAAAAAACATTTCTTGAATTATATAGATTTGAGAACATTATTCTAGCTCTATTAAAATTGGAACCTATTCATTATATTGAATGCAATGAAACATTGAAAATAATGACTATTTGTTGAAAACAAATAAAATCCATAAACAAAGTGGGCTCTTCAATCTCCAACATTGTATTTATTTTAAAAACATAAAAGTTATTTCCAAATGAATATATCAATAAGATGTCTCTTGAATTATCTAGACTTGAAAAAATTATTCAAGCTCCATTAAATTTGAAAAACACATAAATATTGACCAAAATGATCCATGGACAACATATGAAAATTAGTTGACATTAAATAAAATCTATATAAAAAGTGGGAAGTAGTTCACAAATGAATGATTCCCCAAAGGGAAAAAAAATTGTGAAAAAGGAGGATGTCTGCAGAAGTCGAGGCAGTTTACATAGGAAGAAGCAGTACACAAAAAAATGTAGGCCTAGGAAGAAAAGTTCATCCTTGGAGTAGGGGAAATAGAGCATCAACAACATATGAGGAATCAATTGTTTGTGACATTGTGGTAGTTCATAAAAGGGTAGGTTTTTCACAAAGCACTTATTCCACTTGGTAAACACTACTGGAATTTCATGTTTTCCAAATTCTTCTTTACCAACGGTTTAAATAAAAAATCAGTAAATAAGTTCTTTCCCAACGGTTTACTAAAACTGTTGGGAAAGGGGTGTCCAAGGCACCATTTCCCAGTGGTTCTCTTGAACCGTTGGGAAAGGGGTGTCCAAGACACCATTTCCAAACGGTTCTTGTAGAACCATTCGGAAATGGTCACCCTTTACCAACGGTTTGCTTAAAACGTTGGTAAAGGGTCCCTTGGACACCCCTTTCCCAACGGTTTTTAAAAATCGTTGGGAAATCTTTCCCCCAAATACTCAATCGGCTGCTCTCTCCCCCAATCGCGATAGAACCCTAATCCTGTCCAGGGCTCCGCTGCTCTCGCAACATCCCCCATCCGAACCTGTCAAACTACATCCAGATCGTCTCAAATCAGGTATTCTATTCTTCATACACATATAATATTTAAGTGATACCTTGTATTTATTGTTATTCATCTCATATTTTAGTTTAATGTTTTGATTTTGATGTGTATATTATTTTTTTGTGTTTTGATTTAATCTAGACTTTATCCATTCCAATCCATTTAATTAATTAAATCCTTAACCCTCCTTCAAAGAGGAAGCATCCCAAATTCATTACTGTTGTATTCTAGATTTTCTAAGAATGTGTTTTTATGATTTTTTCCATCTTGTAAATAATTGTTACTTGGAAATTTATTTATATGTGTTTAATAATTTTTAGAAATGTTTTTATGAATGTTTTCTTTAAAATTCCTTGAGGAAGGTTTTTTATTAAAATGAATTTTTTTTAATAAGGCTTGTGTAATGTAATTTGTTATAGTACACTATGTGACTATGTTGGGTATTTAGTAACACATGATATAACTGGTGTGTGAGAATGTGTTGTGAAAGAGATTCCATGGTTGGTTCAAGATTATATTTACGCTTTGAGCCTATTAATGAGTTGTTTTAAAGATATTTTGAGATATTTACCTTATGTTTATTGGTGAAAATAGGGAGCTGTAGAGGTGGTTCAGTATTAAGACATATAATTACTGCTAAACATGTGGATAAAACTTGTATAATAGTGAATTCTTAAAAATTTTCTATTTTTAGTCCTTTTTTATTTGGAGTTTCTTTTGATGGTGATGTTTCTTATAGTTACTTATGATGTGAATTTATTTTAGTTTCTAAATCGGCTGAGACTCCCACACCAGGCACAGTGTATGCAACCACTACCCTTATTTAATCATTCTGTTTACATAGCGTATGCAACCTCTACCCTCATTTAATCAGTGAACTCAAGTCATTAATTCAAGCCTTCATTTTCACTAGCATGTAAGAAATTGAATGATGTAAACCCATCCTCACATTATTTCTTACCTTAGATAGTGTCCAACATGTGAAATACGAGCTTTTGAATTCATCAGTTAACCAGGATCATATATTCCATTTCCCCCAAGATGACTGTACTAATATAACTTTAGGGTCAATTAAATATGGTTCTCATTGTAAGTTGTATATTATGTGTCCTTATTGGCCAATAATCACTTTTATGAGGGTGGGGTGATTTTCACTACCCATTCTGGCATGTGTAGACATCCATAAAAATGTTAGATAATTCACAAGTTTAATTCAGTAATGTTGTTATAATTGACATACTTTATTATTATTCTGAAATTTAAAAATAAAATTTTTGGTCTATACTTAATGGAATTAAATCTTTTTACAAGCCATGAACAACCTATTAGTGCATAAGCCTAAAATTTATTCACCCATGGGGTGCGCTTGACTTGGGGAAGTAATAGGGTAATGAAAGGTATGGACATAGAGGTTCCAATAATGAGTTATTGAACATGAGTGAATTATTTGGGATTCCTATAACACATCATGGGACTTGAGTCATGTGCCTCTTATAGACCTAATGAAAATGAATATAAATAAATTTTAATTTAATTTATGAGTACTTTTTCTTTAAATTATTTTAATAGTTCACTACATCACCTAGATACTTATTCCTTTATCGATTACATAAATGTATTTTCTATTAAAGTTCAATCCTATTGAATTGTTTATGACAAAATGCCTTATATAAATTATTTTTATAGAATGGAAAGAAGTTGGATGTTTGAAACTGATCGGATCTCAAGCGATTTTTAAAAAACTTTGGAGATCTTTATAGATTTTTCATTTCACAATGCTTCAGATAGTGGTCGCATACATTGCCCATGTTCCAATGGTGTTGGTAGACTATGGTTGAGCTGTGAAGAAGTCAGATACCAGATAAACAAAAATGGTTTTCAAGCAAACTACTTTGTGTGGTATCACAATGGAAAGAAAATGAAATATCAAATTGGTGATGATCAAAATGAGAAGATTGGAATGGATAATTTTTTAGATGATTGGTTTCCCTTTATTCGTCATCATGAAAAAGAAAGGATTTCGACTCAGGAAGACTTCGATATGAGGAGAGATGATGCATCTAGTAAAAATGATGATATTGATAAGGTGAAAAAATTGAATGATGCTGCCACGACTCCAGTATATCAACAATGCAATAAAATCAAAAATCTATAATTTTTAATACGATTGTTTCATGGGAAAACTATGTATGGGATCTCTAATACAACAATCGATTACATTCTTACCCTCTTGAATTATTTACTTCCAGATGATTCAGATATTCCCTCAAACCACTATATGGTATGGAAGTTAGTTGAGGAACTTGGATTTTTAAGAAACAAAATTCATGCTTGCCTGAAAGATTGCAGTTTATTTTGGGAGGAAACCGATGAACAAAATGATTGTATAAAATGTGGCACATCCCACTGGAAGTCAAAATCTAATGGAACACCATCCTGCGTTCCACAGAAAGTAATGTGGCACTTTCCATTGATCCCCAGACTCCATAATATTTTTATGTCTGATGACATATCAATATAAATGAGATGGCATGATACTGAGAGAAAAAAGACTAATGATGAGTTGGTTCATCTTGCAGATGGATTTGCAAGGCAGATATTTGATGCTTGACATCCTGATTTTGCAGTTGACGAGCGTAATGTGAGGTTGGGTATTTTATGCGACTGTTTTAATCCGTTTGGGAAGATGCTTATTTCACACAGCACATGGCTAGTTTTTATACACATTTATAATCTTCCCCCATGGTTGTGTATGAAAAAACCTTAAACATTCATGAGTATAATCATATCTGGTCCTTCTTATCCTGACATTGATATTGATGTCTACATGAAACCTTTAATAAAAGAGTTGAAACTTCTTTGGGATGTGGGTGTGCGCACATATGATGCATGTTCGAAAGACATATTTCAAATTCGTTCTGGGCTTATGTGGACGATCAATGATTTTCTTGATTATGCAATGATGTCTGGATGGAGCACAAAGGGAAAATTGTCATTTCCAGTTTGTATGAAAAATTCATTATCCAAAATACTGAAACATTGCTGTAGTTTCAGTTTTATGGGACATCGACGATTCTTGCCAAAGGATCATCCATAGAGAATGAATCATCGAAGATGTGATAATACCATAGATACCGATGATCCACCTCAACGTATGTCTGGAACTGACGTGCTTAATTAATTTAAAGATTTCAGTTTTTTGTTCGAGAAGGGTCAAATGAAATTTGGAAAGAAAAAGAATGTTTCCACTGAAACCTGTTACAATTGTAGGAAGAGGAGTATCTTTTTTTTCTTTTCCTTATTGGTCAACCAATTTTTTACGTCATTTCTTAGGCGTAATTCATATTGAAAAGAATATATATGAAATTTTGATTTCGGTTCTTCTAAATGTCAAGGTGAAGACAAAAGATGATTTACGATCTCGGCGTGACATGGTGGATTAGGGAATCAGACCGGAATTACATCTGGTGCGTATTAGTGAAAATAAATGGAAACTTCCATGTGCTTCTTATGTGATGACACCTATGAAAAAAACAATTTATGGAAGTATTAGAGACTATTAGAGTTCTTGATGGCTATTCATGCAACATATCTAAATGGGTTTATAGAAGAGAGTTGAAGCTAAAATCTTTGAAGACTCATGATTATCACGTTCTACTGCATGAGTTTCTTCTAATAGAAATATTTCATATTTTTTCCAATAATGTTTGGGTGTCTGTTATTCGGTTGTTCCATTTGTTTAGATATCTTTGTGCTAAGAAGTTTTCCAAGTCTTTCTTGCAAAAATTGTTGAAACATGCCCCCATTAATTTTGTGTGAGTTGGAGAAAATATTTCTTCCGTCATTTTCACATGCATGCTACATCTCACTGTCCATATTCCCACTAAAGTACTTCTCGGAGGTCCTGTTTCTTTTCATTGGATGTATCCAACTGAAAGACATATGTTCACATTAAAGTCTTATGTCCGAAACAGAAATCATCTCGAAGGTTTTATCGTGAACGATTACTTGGATCAAGAATGAATGGATTTATGATTGATGTACTTATCTTATCTTACTACAAGATTGAACAGACCAAAGAGAAATGAAGAAGAACAGTATGAGAAAATTGAACCCAATTTTCCATCACTTCCTCAAACAGGAGGAATTCCTGGATCATATACATTGAAGACATTAAGCCATGAAGAGAGAGAGATGGAACATCGCATAGTTTTGTTCAACTGTGATTTGTTCGATGGCTATATCAGGTAACTAAATTGATTATGTATATCTTACATATATATCTATTAAACTATTCATATTTTTTTATCTATAGGGAACATAAAACAATGATAAATATGAAGCATTTTTCTTTATCTTTGAGAGGGAGAGAGAAATTTCATAGCAAAGAGTTTTCTACTTGGTTAAAATGGAAGGTAAAAAAATTAATGTCTAAAATATTTATATCAATATTTAATTAAGTTTAATAGTCATTTATATTTCATGTATTGAGTTTGTCTACTGACTCTGTCTCTGAGGAAATAAGAGCTTTGGCTTTTGGTCCTAATACCGTGGTTCGTGACTGTAAATCAATTGTTATCAATGTGTACAAATTTATTGTCACTGAATGAGCAAAGAACATGAGAACACAACATGATGGTGTTATGGTTACTGCCACAATAGATTGTTATGCTAGTGCATCAGATAGGTGACCACGATTTGAAAATTTGGGTTATTATGGAGTTATTGAGAAAATAATAATATTGGATTATTACTCTCATGGACGAGTCACAATGATGAAATTCCATTGGTTTGATTCGATGACGAGACATGGCACATTTATTGATGATTGTGGATTTCAAGTAATTAATATGAGTCGCACACTTGCTACCGAAGAACCATATCTATTGGCATCAATGGATAAACAAGTTTTTTATGTCAAAGACCAACTTCGACCTAAATTTGGTGTCATAGTTGAAGTAATTCAAAGACATATTTTTGATGATTGTGATGATGGAATTGACACTATCCCTAGTTCCATTGGAACCAATCCATTTATTTCTTTTGATGTCTCCAATAGCTCAATTTTCAGAGTTGATTGTGAACCTGATGTTTTTGTTAAAAGTATATAGAATCATTCATCCATGTTCTCAATTCTTTTGGTTTACCTCGATTTGGGTTGTTAAGGTTGGTAATATTCATATTGATTTAGTATTGATCACAAATATGTTTAGGCTAACTTGACCATTATGTGAATTTTCAATGTTTATTGGTTGCATTTTTATTTGAATTGCATTTTCTAATTTAGAATTGAATTATATTCAAACATAGTCAAACAATATTTCTAACTTTGTGAACATTACAACTTGTATGATTTATTAAATCCATTCAAGCTCTTCTAAAACAATTGATAGCTGACTTGACCGTTATGTGAATTTTCAATGTCTATTGGTTATAGTTTTACTTGAATTGCATTTTCTAATTTGGAATTGAACTGTATTTAAACATAGTCAAACACTATTTATTACTTAGTGAACATTACAACTTGTATGATTGATTAAATCCATTCAAGCTCTTCTAAAACAATTGATAGCTAACTTCACCATTATGTGAATTTTCATGGTTTATTGGTTGCAGTTTTATTTGAATTTCATTTTCTAATTTGGAATTGAACTGTATTCAATCATAGTCAAACAATATTTCTAACTTGGTGAACATTACAACTTGTATGATTTATTAAATCCATTCAAGCTCTTCTAAAACAATTGATAGCTAAATAACCAATGAATCCCCCTATTCCCTCATATATTTAGTTTTTTGGGTTACTCATTAGTTTCCTTTTTCTAATTAATTACATATTTCTTTTCAAAAGTATGAAATAAAGATAATTACCGAGAGACAAAGGAAAAAAATGATGGAGAACAATCGTCGAATGACGGAGTTGGGAATTCCAGCATTAGTGCCTGTAATGAGTACTTTATTTCAAATTGACGTTTTTAAATAATATATAATGTCATGTGATTAATTTTGTTGTAAACATTTTTGTAGGATCCACTTATACGTCAAGAGTTATTTGACGAGGAGATAGTACTGGTCCTAGTACTCAGGCCGGTGGTACGAGGAGGGTTCGTACCTGAGGTGGATGAGCAGCTGCGCGTACCCGACTAGACCCTGACCCTCCCACTGACATGTCATCCTTCCCACATTCTGATCCCAGTGTGTCATTAGGGACACAAGAGATATTTAAGCCTCCCATGTTTTCGCTACCTTCTGCATCTTCTAGCTCATCATTTTCACATCCCATAATAATTCCCACTTCCTAGTTAGCATCCGCTCAGACAGTTGTCCCATCTTCTTTTCCTTCTACTTCTGTCTCTCCAAGCTTCTATATTCCATCATCTTTGACTCCTATTCCATCACAGGGTGTTCCATCCGTTTCTATGGATCCAGCGGTGCTCAAAGATTAGACCGGAATAGGTATATTTATAGAACCCTAACAAAATTTTATAGCAATATTTATTTTCATTATAACATGTTTTGATAAAATATTTGTTTTTCTTTCATGATAGATAAATCTACTGACAGGAAGCGTGGGTGGGGGCGTACACGCATGTGTTCGGTGTGGAATCGGTGCACACAAGTTATGGTGGATTATAATGAAGACAACCAAATAGTTGAGAAAACATGGCAGCAATGTCGGAGTTTTTTGGCGACGCTTTCCAAAGACTCCGACATCGTTCCCGTCAGCCCGCTATCATAGAGACAATTTCCACATGAGGTCAAGGATAGAGCTTGGGAAGAGATATGGGTAAAAAATATGTTCTATTTAATGCAATGAATTATTTTTGTATTTTTATGAATTAATATTTTGATGTCAACTTCGATTTAATTTTCCCAATGGTGAGGGTGCACGACCGGAACGTCTAAAGGATTTAGGCGAGATTTGGAGATCCTATAAGCATGAGTTGTATATTGGCTGGGTTTCTAGAGTTGGCACTAAGTTATAGGTGGTACCAGTGGTGGATGATTTCCCTATAGAGAAGTATCATCATATGATTACTCATTGGACGAGTACCCAGTTTAAGGTATTAATAACATTTGAGGTATTTAAATAATAACATTCATGTTTTTCATTAATACTATCTATTGCATTTTAGAATTTTATTTATGAATCATCTGGAAAAAATAAAATCAACATTGATGAAAAAAATACCTCCACACACTAGGACGCACTACGATGCCTGATCATGAGAGGAAACAGGTATGCCAATTGTTTATAAGTTTTCTTTACGACTTATACTTTCTTTTGTTTCCTCAATTATTTAATAGTTTGCTAAATTTTTCATATAACATTAGTTTTCAATGTCATTGTATAAGAAAATATCAAATATTGAAGGATGTGTGCCTCATGAAAAACTGTTTTGCTCGAGTAGACGAAAAAAGGATGGAAGTGCCGTCGACGAAGCGACTCAGCAGTAGATTGTAAGTTTTAATCAGTTGAATTTATATTTTAATATCTGTTTTGTAACTCAATGATATATTTATATTTGTAAGAGGCTACTTTATAGGACCTCGATGCCCAAGAACCGGACAATTTAGGTCTAACAAATCACTTACATCAGCTGTTGGGAGAGGAGCATTCTGGCAGAGTACGCTGCCAACCTAGGATAGCCCCGACAATGTATTGGCCCTCCTCAGGTATGAGCTGTAGTGCCATCGAGCTGTAGCAAGTTATGGAACAGGTAGTACAGGATGAGAAAAGGGCCATAGAGATGGCAGAACAGTCTGCTACGACAAACAGTGTGTTTATGAAATTTATTGAAGTTCTACGTCCAACACTTCCAGCAGAGGCCAGCCCAGCTTTTGATGAATATATGTCATCGATATGTTCTATATATGATACAACAAGTGGCATTTCAAGTGGTGTTTAGGACAATGTCCATCTTGACGATGATGATGACAAGGAGTCTGATGCGGAAGAGGAGGGAGAGGAGGAGGGCGAGGCAGGTGGTGAGGGTGAGGAGGAGGGAGAGGGCGAGGAGGAGGGCACTGAGGAGGGTGAGGATGATGATGGGGACGAGGACAAGGGTGATGATGAAGGTGATGATGGTGATGGTGATTTGGGACAAATTGATCCATTAAATTTTTGAATAATATTACTGAGATTTGATATTTATTCTATTCCAGTTGTTGGTTTTATCTAGACTCATAGTATAGTATTGGAGTTGAGTTATTTTTATATATTATCTGTTTTTATGGATGTTGTTGTCTTTTAGTGGTTGTGTGTTTGGGAACCCACCTCCTTAATGAACCCTAGACAACCCCCCACCATCCTCCTTGGACCACGGACACCCCCCAGACAGCCCCCCAGACAGCCCCCCATATAGCCCCTCGGACAGCCCCCCCCCACCCTCTTCCTTGGACCCCGGACAACCCACCGAAAACCCCCCGGACACCACACGAACAGCCCCCGAACAGCCTCCGGGACTGCCCCCAAGACATCCCCCCAGACAGCCCCCCCCCCCCCCCACCCTCTTCCTTAGTCCTCGGAAAACCCCCCGAACACCCCCCGAACAGCCCCCAGACAGCCCCCCGAACAGCCCCCCAGACAGCCCCCCCACCCTCCTCCTTGGACCCCAGACAGCCCCCTGGACAGCTTCCTAGAAAGCCTCCCGGACAGCCCCCCCCCCCCACCCTCCTCCTTGGACCCCGGACAACCCCTCGAACACGCCCCCCCCCCCCCCCCGGACATCCCCCCGCACAGCCCCCCACCCTCCTCCTTGGTCCCCAGACAGCCCCCAGAAACCCACCGGACAGCCCCCCGGACAGCCCTGCTGGACAGCCACCCACCCTCCTTGATTCATTTAATACTAGAAAATCTATAATATATATTTTATTTATTTTCATCATGATAATCAGTGTAAATCACATTTACACATCTAATCAATATCATAGATTCTTGGTATGTTATAAAAGAGATCTATTCATTGGGCATGACATTGTTAGCTCTGAAATGCTTCATAACATGATAAACTAAAATCTAAGTCATACTAAGAATGATATAAAAATATTTTATATTAATGTACACAAGATTTTATGCAAATACCATTCCACTAATAGACACATGAGGATTCTCATAAAATGGACAAAATTTTAATTACATACGGAAAACCGACCAAACGCATTCGGTTTCTATTGAAACATCAGGAGAACGATCCATTGGTCATATGTGACGCGTACAAATCAACCCCGCCTCAATCTAATATGCGGTGTGTCCAACACCACTCAAAGTGTATGTCTTCTGTTTCAAAAGGATGTCATTTTAATTGAAAAACATCAATTGGCATACGGAAAACTGACCAAACGCATTCGGTTTCCCTTGAAACTTTAGTTAAACCATTCATGGATCATATGTGACGTGTAAGAATCAACCCCGCCTCAATCTGAGATGCGGTGTGGCTGGCACCACTCAAAGTGTCTGTCTTTTGTTTCAAAAGGACGTCATTTTAATTGAAAACATCAACTGGCATACGGAAAACCGATCAAACGCATTCGGATTGTGTCGATACTTTAGAACAACGATCCATGGGTTATATGTCACGTGTACGAGTCAACCCCGCCTCAATCAGAGGCGCGGTGTGGCAGCCACCACTCAAAGTGTCTGTCTTTTGTTTCAAAAGGACATCATTTTAAGTGAAAAACATCAAGTGGCATACAGAAAACTGACCAAACGCATTTGGATTGTGTCGATACTTTAGAACAACGACCCCTAGGTCATATGTGACGTGTATGAGTCAACCTTGCCTTAATCTGAGGCACGATGTGGCCATAATCACTCTAAGTGGCTCTCTTTTGATTAAAATGGACAACATTTTAAGTACATATGAAAACCTGACAAAACACATTCGGTTTCCATTGAAATGATAGGAGAACGATTCATGGGTCATATGTGACGTTTATGAATCAACCTCGCCTCATATGAGATGCGGTGTGGCCGGCACCACTCAATGTGTCTGCCTTTTGTTTCAAAAGGATGTCATTTTAATTGAAAAACATCAACTGACATACGGAAAACCAACCAAACACATTTGTATTGTGTCAATACTTTAGCACAATGATGCATGGGTCATATGTGACGTGTACGAGTCAACCCTGCCTCAATCCGTTGCGCGGTGTGGCCGCCACCACTCAAAATTTCTGTCTTTTCTTTCAAAAGGCAGTCATTTTAAGTGAAAAACATCAACTGGAATACGCAAAACTGACCAAATGCATTCGTATTGTGTCAATACTTTAGAAAAATTATCCATGGGTCATATGTGACACGTACAAGTCAACCCTTCCTTAATCCGAGGCACGGTGTGGCCGTAATCACTCTAAGTGGCTCTCTTTTGTTGAAAATGGACAACATTTTAAGCACATATGGAAAATGGACCAAACGCATTCGGTTTCCGTTGAAACATTAGGAGAATGATTCATTGGGAATATGTGACGTGTACGAATCAACCTCACCTCATTCTGAGACACGGTGTGGCCGACACCACTCAAAGTGTCTGCCTTTTGTTTCTAAAGGACGTCATTTTAATTGAAAAACATTAACTGGAATACAGAAAACTGACCAAATGCATTCGGATTGTGTCGATACTTTAGCACAATGATCCATGGCTCATATGTGACGTGTACGAGTCAACCCCACCTCAATACGAGGTGAGATGTGGCCGCCACCACTGAAAGTGTCTATCTTTTGTTTCAAAAGGATGTCGTTTTAAGTGGAAAACATGAAATGGCATATGGAAAACCAACCAAAAACATTCGGATTGTGTCTATACTTTAGAAAAACGATCCATGGGTCATATGTGATGTGTAAGAGTCAACCCCGTATTAATCTGAGGCACGGTGTGGCCATAATCACTCTAAGTGACTCTCTTTTGTTTAAAATGGAAATTTTTTTAATTACATACAGAAAAATGACCAAACGCATTCGGTTTCCATTGAAACTTTTTAAGAATGATTCATGGGTCATATGTGATGTGTAAAAATCAACCCGCCTCAATCTGAGATGCGGTGTGGCTGGAACCACTCAAAGTGTCTGCCTTTTGTTTCAAAAGGATGTCATTTTAATTGAAAAACATCAACTGGCATACGAAAAACAGACCAAACGCATTCGGATTGTGTCGATACTTTAGCACAATGATCCATGGGTCATATGTGACGTGTATGAGTAAACCCCGCCTCAATATGAGGCACGATGTGGCCGCCACCACTCAAAGTGTCTATCTTTTGTTTCAAAAGGACGTCATTTTAAGTGAAAAACATCAACTGGTATACGAAAAACTGACCAGAGACATTCGGATTGTTTCAATACATTAGCACAAAGATCCATTGGTCATTTTTGACATGTATGAGTCAACCCCACCTTAATCTGAGTCACGGTGTGGTCATAATCACTCTAGGTGGCTCTCTTTTGTTTAAAATGGACTACATTTTAAGTATATATGGAAAACCGACCAAACGCATTCAGTTTGCATTGAAACATTATGAGAACGATTCATGGGTCCAATTTGACGTGTACGAATCAAACCTTCCTCAATCTGAGATGCGGTGTGGCCGACACCACTCAAAGTGTCTGCCTTTTATTTCAAAAGGACGTCATTTTAATTGAAAAACATCAAATGGAAAATGGAAAACTGACAAAATGCATTCGGATTGTGTTGATACTTTAGCACAACGATCCATGGGTCATATGTGACATGTTCAAGTCAAACCTGCCTCAATAAGAGGCGCGGTGTGGCCGCCACCACTCAATGTGTCTGTCTTTTGTTTCAAAAGGACGCCATTTTAAGTGAAAAACATCAACTGGCGTACAGAAAAAAGACCAAACACATTTGGATTGTGTCGATACTTTAGAACAACAATCCATGGGCCATATGTGATGTGTACGAGTCAACCTCACCTTAATCTGAGGCATGATGTGGCCGTAATCACTCTAAGTGTCTCTTTTTTTTAAATGGACAACATTTTAAGTACATACGGAAAACCGACCAAACGCATTCGGTTTCCATTGAAACTTTAGGAGATTGATTCTTGGGTCATATGTGACATGTAAAAATCAACCCCACCTCAATATGAGACACGGTGTGGCCGAAACCACTCAAAGTGTCTGCCTTTTGTTTCAAAAGGACGTCATTTTAATTGAAAAACATTAACTGGCATACGGAAAACCGACCAAACACATTCAGATTGTGTCGATACTTTATCACAATGATCCATGGGTCATATGTGACGTGTACGAGTCAACCCCACCTCAATATGAGGCACGGTGTGGCCGCTACCACTCAAAGTTTCTGTCTTTTGTTTCAAAAGGACGTCATTTTAAGTGAAAAACGTCAACTGACATACGGAAAACTGACCAAACGCATTCGGATTGTGTTGATACTTTCGCACAATGATCCATGGATCATATGAGATGTGTACGAGTCAACCCCGACTGAATCTGAGGCACAGTGAGGCCAACACCACTCTAAATGTGTATCTTTTGTTTAAAATGGATAACATTTTAAGTACATACGGAAAACGGACCAAACACATTCAGTTTTTGTTAAAACTTTAGGAAAACGATTCATGGGTCATATGTGATGTGTAAGAATCAATCCTGCCTCAATCTATGATGTGGTGTGACTGGCACCACTCAAAGTGTCTGACTTTTGTTTCAAAAGGACGTCATTTTAATTGAAAAACATCAACTGGCATATGGAAAACCGACCAAACGCATTCAGATTGTGTCGATTGTAACGCCCCGACCCCAGCTACCTAGAGTCGGTGCATTACTTCGTAACATTGGCATGATCACAAGAAAGATCAAATCCCGAAAGACCGATTGGTTTAGTAGCCTTGGAAACACTAGATATAATCATAAAGTTTTACATTACATTTCAAAGTGAAAAACTACTACAACAACAAAGTCTTCATATCCACACTATTAACCCCTCATAATATCCCTGCAAGTCATTCATAATTTACTTCTTCACTACCTGGGAAAAATAAAACATAGAAAAGGGGTGAGCTCAAATGCCGAGTAAGGATAACAATATAGCGGAACATTCAAAATAAGCATAAACATTTAAGGCAATGAATTACTAAAACAAAAGCCTTTTAAAATTGAACTTCAACATAGTATGGCAAAAGTAAAATGAAATAATGCCATTTACTTATTCACATGGATATTCTACTAATCGAATAATCACATGCAAAATCAATAACCACTTTCATAATGTTGGAATGCATAATGCTAAACTTTAATTACTTTTCAAGGCCTCGTCCCAAGACCTTGGGGCTAACTGTAACCGGAACCCAACCCGGAGTGCCTCTAATAATCGGACACCAACCCGGAGTGCCTCTAATAACCGGACACCAACCTGGAGTGCCTCTAATAACCGGACACCAACCCGGAGTGCCTCTAATAACCGGACACCAACCCGGAGGGCTTACTTTTACCAGTCCCTAACCTGGAGGGCTTACTTTAACCAGTCCCCAACCTGGAACATACTTGTCCAACACATTCATATGAAGTAAAGATTGAAATATAACATAAACATTCTTATTGAAACTAGCATACGAAATGTCAATACTTTCACCATAAACTATGAATGGTATTAAAATAGCACATCCACAGTCAAACATATCACAAAACCTTCAAAACAATATAGAAGTTTTGTATCATAATAAATCAACTCCAATAATCTTAAAACCCATCAAAGGATGTTGACATAGATGAAATCAAAATTCTTTTTAAAGAAATATATCCTTTTATTTTGAAATCATTTAAGATCCATATAAAATCAAACATTTTCTTTGAAAATATTCTTATAAGCTTGTAAGGGAAGCTTTGACGATTTTATAACGGCGGAAAATAACCGCACCCGCCGTATAAGTTAAAAAAACATTCTTATCTTAATTCTGTCGAAAAGGTTAAAAAGCACCTTGTTTGGAAAACGACGGAAAGATTCCCTTATAAACCTCTTATAAAAAGTCAAACAAGGGTATAAATTACTTTAACCCATATTCTTTTAAATATTAAAAATGTTTTGAAATACATTTTGAAGAAACATGGATGTGGATGATAACGAGATCCCAGTAGATTATTACGTATAAACAACCTTGGATATTGAAGAGGTTGTAAAGTAAACCCTTACCTTGTACTTTTCCTTGGTTGGGGTAGGTTAACCTCCTGTATAATGGTGAAATAATTGTTATTAAATTATAAAATAATCATATACATTAATATGATATCATATATGATCTTTTAATATTGATTTGATAATATCTTAGTATTATCGTCGTTTCGTGTGTTAACTTACTCATTTTCTTTTATATGTTTTGTTACATAAGTCATGTTTGTTGTATCTTATTCATATCCAGAATGATATCAAGTCCTTAAACATCATTTTTAAATCATTAAATGATAATTATACTTGAATGCATACGATGGAGAATGAATCTCATCGCGTTCGTGGAGACGGTAGTCCGTACGTACGCACGAACGCTACTTCCATTTAATTTTTATTTTAAAAGAATCGAATCCAAATGATACATAGGTATATTACTATTCCAGTATAATATAATATTTTATATATGTTACTTAAGTTCATTAACACCATCCTTTATACGTTCCATGTGTGGTATGAACGAGTCATATCATTTTAAGGGGGCGGTAGTCCGCACTTCCTCAAATGAAATTATCGTATGTATATACAACATGAAACGAATAATGGTATGAAATAAAATGGAATTACAGAAGCTTATATATAAAATATATATCATTAATATCATATTTAATTATAGTTCCATCATAATGGCCACCATGAGAGGCGGTAATATGTATTTGAACAATCATCGTTTCGTGAGGCGTTAGTTTGCCATCCACAGAAACATTATGTTCATCATCCATTAGATGGAGTTGTGTGTATGTGTAGTTTGAATCCTTCTTATAACAACATCCTAGTATATTGAGGATACTGGTGTTGTTACAAAAGAAAGTAAATAAAAAGAGTTTGGGGGTTGGAGAAGCAAAATAAATGAAAATAATTTAAGAGAAATCGTTACCTTTAATTTAGGTAACTCACTTTGGTTAGAACCAAAGGACTTGTTGAAATGCTTTCTGCCTAAGGGGAAGCTTCAAGGAGGAGGAGAGGGATGTGGGGAGCTTATTTGGGCAGATTTTGGACGAGCCAAGTGGCTTGAGAGGTGTGAGGAATGAGTATAAGTGGTCTCCTTTTATAAGGGAGAGGAGGGGCTCTTTAGGAAAGAGTGAAAGTATTACTTTATAATATAATTATATTCGGTTTATAATGGTCCAAAAATCATTGAGGTCGAAGATAAGATGACTCATATTCTAAATAACATCAACCAATAATAATTGGACAGGTTTTAGATAATATTTTAATCATTATAATATTATTTATTTCAATGATTTATTAATGAGGTAAACATTGCATCATTATTGTGTCATTAATAATTTAACTTATTTGATGTCTACAAATTATAAATAAAATATCATTATGTAGGAAATATTTTTATCTTTCTAATGAATATTTATAATCGAAAATCCAACATGTATAACCCTATGTAAAAATTGTTCTTCTAAAAGATGTAAGCTTATGCCATTTTTATTTTTATTTTAACTTTATTAATATAATGTGTCATTATCACTTACAAGTGGATCCATGGGGTCCCAAAACAGACCCAAAGATGCCCATGGTCGACCATGTATCAACCAATAGGGTTAAGACACGTTTTAGGGTAATTTAGTATTATTATAATATTATTTTGTTAACCCTTATTTACCGGATTTACCCTTTAACCATGGTAAATAAAATATTTACCGCAGTAATTATTCAAAATGTGTAAAAATAAAAGTTACCTATTTACATAATTTGGACATCCTGATTCCAAATATGGAATCCATTTTCCTAAATTCAAAACACAGAAGTGGCAGAAATTAATTTAAAATTAATTCCCGCTGTCAAAACAAAAAGCGTGTTTTTAAGAGGTAATAACTATCAAAAGATTGACACTTGTTTATGTTCGGTTTAATTGTAAAATTATGTCCAATGACCAACATTATATTAAATGGTAAAAATTTATTCTAAATATACTTTAAAACCACTCAAATTCACAATTTATCACTATTAATTATTTTGATTAAAAAAGTTGTTTTTAATTAAAATTTAGTAATTTTCACTATTCATCAAAATATGAAAGTTATCCGAAATGTACCAAAATTTCACCCTAGGCTAATTTCAATATTCCGAATCCAAAAATGAAGTCCATTTTGAAATATAAAATATATATGATTTCAAAAAGAAGGTATTACTATTCACAATGGCTAGTTTAATTAGTTGTGGTGTGTGTTAGAACTCGAGGTTGCGTACAACACACGCTATCGATTATTCGAAGGGAAACGTACCGTGGAAGTTTGGGGTGTTACATTCTCCCCTCCTTCAAATAATTGCGTCCTCGCAATTTCTAGGGTATTACTACATAAAAAGACTCGGGTGGTTCTTCATCATAAGTTCCTCGGGTTCCCACGTTGCCTCTTCCATCTTATGATTTCTCCACAAAACTTTTACCAGACACGTCGTCTGGTTTCTCAGTACTTGTTCTCTTGTATCAAGAATCTTGACGGGCTCTTCACAATAAGACAGATCGGGTTCCAGTTCTAATTCCTCAAAGGTGAGTACATGCGTTGGGTCACGCATGTATTTTCTCAACAGAGATACGTGGAACACATCGTGAACTTTGGAGAGACTTGGCGGCATTGCCAATCGGTAAGCTACAGCCCCAATTCGTTCTAGAATTTCGAAAGGTCCGATGTACCTGGGACTCAATTTACCTTTCTTTACAAAACGTATGACTCCCTTCCATGGAGATACCTTTAGGAAAACATGATTACCGACTTGAAATTCCAAATCCTTCCTTCGATTATCGGCATAGCTCTTCTGCCTACTTTGAGCTGCTTTGATGTGATTTTGGATTACTTTCACCTTTTCCACCGTTTCCTCCACCAGCTCTGGGCCTACAAGTTTTCTTTCACCAACGTCATCCCAACAGGTTGGTGTACGACATCTCTTTCTGTATAACGCTTCATATGGTGCCATCTGTATACTCGAATGGAAGCTATTGTTATAGGAAAATTCTACCAGTGGTAAATATTGATCCCACATACCCTGAAAGTCAAGTGAGAAAGATCTCAACATGTCTTCTAAGGTTTGAATAGTCCGTTCTGATTGTCCGTCTGTCTGAGGGTGGTAAGCAGTGCTCAAATGAAGTTCAGTATCCAGGGATTTCTGAAGACTTTTCCAAAATCTTGAAGTAAAACGAGGATCACGATCAGAAACAATCGATAGGGGTACTCCATGAAGTGTCACAACTTCATTAATGTATAGTCTTGCTAGACGTTCCAGGGGTAGATCTTCTCTTATAGCAATAAAATGTGCTGACTTGGTAAGACGATCAACAATAACCCATATTTCATCGTTCCTTCTAGGAGTCTTTGGTAGCCCCATGACAAAGTCCATCGTAATATTTTCCCATTTCCACTCCGGTATGGGAAGAGGTTGCATGACTCCTCCAGGCTGTTTCCTTCCAGCTTTCACTTGTTGACAAACCATACATCTTGACACAAAATCAGCAATCTCCCTCTTCATGTTGTCCCACAAAAAATGTTCCTTCAAATCTCTATACATTTTGGTGCTCCAAGGGTGTATAGAGAAATTGGAACTATGAGCGTCATCCAGCAATTCCCTTTTTAGATCAGGTATATTGGGAACACAAAGTCTCTTCCCGAATTTCAAAATTCCATCTTCATACACAAAGTCTCTCAATCTCCCATCATTCACAGCTTTAATCTTCTTCTAAAATTCTTCATCATCGGTCTGGGAACTCTTAATCCTTTCTAGTAAAGATTGTTTGGAAACCATTTGAAAAAGAATTGATGTTTCACCTTCCCTGGTTATTCCCATGTCCATCTTCTCTAGATCCATGAAAATTGGATCCCTTTCAATTCTCATCATGTTCAGAACTCCATGGTCTTTTCTGCTCAAAGCATCTGCTACTTTGTTTGCTTTCCCCAGGTGGTAGTGTATCGTGCAATCATAATCCTTGAGTAATTCAATCCATCTCCTTTGCCTCATGTTGAGTTCTTTTTGTGAGAAAATATACTTCAGACTCTTGTGATCAGTATAAATCTCACATTTTTCACCATAGAGGTAGTGCCTCCATATCTTCAAAGCAAAGATCACAGATGCTAACTCAAGATCATGAGTAGGATAGTTTTGTTCATTAATTTTCAACTGTCGTGATGCATAGGCAATAACTCTATCATTCTGCATAAGGACACAGCCAAGTCCTTTCTTCGATGCATCACTATAAATAACGAACCCATCATTCCCCGATGGTAGAGTCAATATAGGAGCATTGACTAATCTTCTCTTCAGTTCTTCGAAACATTCTTCACACTCTTTTGTCCAAACAAATTTAACCCCTTTACGTGTGAGCTTCGTTAATGGGTTAGCCAATCGGGCAAAATTCTGGACGAAACGTCGATAATAACCTGCCAAACCAATAAAACTGCGTACCTCAGTTATACTCGTAGGTGCTGGCCATTCTTGGATTGCTTTGGTCTTAGAAGGATCAACAGAGATTCCATCTTTAGAGACAATATGGCCAAGAAAAGAAATCTCCTGAAGCCAGAATTCACACTTGCTAAACTTTCCATATAATTCATGCCTCCTCAGAGTCTTCAAGATAATACGCAAGTGATTTTCATGATCTTCGTAGGTTTTGGAGTATACCAAGATATCATCAATAAATACCACCACAAATTCATCGAGATACTCCTTGAAAACTCTATTCATCAGATCCATGAATACAGAGGGTGCATTAGTCAATCCAAACGGCATTACAGTAAACTCGTAATGCCCGTACCTAGTTCGAAATGCTGTCTTTGGAATGTCTTCCTTCTTTACACACAACTGATGGTATCCAGATCGAAGGTCAATCTTTGAAAAGTATTGAGCTCCATGTAGTTGGTCAAATAAATCATCAATACGAGGTAGGGGATACTTGTTCTTTATCGTTATAGCATTGATCTCCCTGTAGTCAATACATAACCTCATAGATCCATCTTTCTTTTTAACAAAAAGAACAGGGGATCCCCATGGAGAAACACTAGGGCGAATAAATCCCTTATTACTCAATTCCTCTAGTTGTTTCTTTAATTCGACTAACTCTACAGTGGCCATTCTATAAGGGGTCTTCGATATAGGCCTTGATCCAGGAATCAAATCAATGGAAAACTCAACTTCTCGTTCTGGAGGATGTCCAGGTAAATCTTCCGGAAATACATCTACAAATTCTTTCACAACATGTACATCCTCTATTTGAACATTACTTTCCTCACCGACAGTTATTTCATTCTCTTCCTCCCCAATAATTGAATTAAGTTGAGCTACTGGGGGTGGATCTAAATAAGAATTAGGTGGTGACGATTCTGCTCTAAAAATAAGGTGTTCCTTATCATTATCATCAAGAATCGTAACCTCTTTCTTCTTACAATAAATCTCCGCATCATAGTCCGAAAGCCAGTCCATACCAAGGATTATATCAAACTCAATCATAGGTATGACGATGAAATCAGCAGATAAAGAAAATTTATGTGCTCTAATGGGGACTGATTCACAAAACATTGTTGCAACGATACTTCCCTTAGGAGTTTTAACTGACAACTCCCTTATTAAATCAAATTGGAAATATCTAATTTTCTTAGCAAACTGGGAAGATATGAAACAATGCGATGATCCAGAATCAAATAATGCATTTGCTAAACTTGAGGAAACCATTAAATTACCTGCCACCACGTCTTTCGGAGCTTCTACCTCAGCAGTAGTGATATCATAAGCCTGGCCTTGATCCCTTGGCCTTTTCTGAGGTAAGTTCTCATGACGCTTAGGACATGAATTTGCATAATGCCCCATCTCCCTGCAATTGTAGCACTGAACGTTGGTAGCTTCCTTCTTCCCCTTGCAATCATGAGCTTGGTGGCCTTTTTCACCACACTTGTAACAGACTCCCATTCCCTTCAAGCAAGTACCGGGGTGTTTCTTCCCGCATTTACCACAAGATGGATATTCAACCTTTCCTTTCTTCCCCTTATTTCCATTCCCAGATTGATCAGCAGGTCTCTTCTTCTCTTGCTTTGCTTTAAAGTCATAAGACTTAGAGAATTCCTTTTCGGTCTTGATAGCACATGAGACAATGTCTTCGTACGATGAAAAGGATTGTGAGACTAATGCTCGACGGAGAAATGGTTTTAACCCATCAAAGAAACGATCAATCTTACTTCTTGGGTTGCGAATATAATCTCCAGCATACCTCGCTAACCTTGTAATGTTAGCCTCATACTTTGTGACATTCTCATCCTCCTTTTGTCACAGACTCAGAAATTGCCATTCCATATCCGCTCGATGGTCGCGAGGGAAGTATTTTTCTAAAAACAGATCTTTGAATTCCCTCCATTCCATATTTGATACTTCATCATCTTCCTTCATGTTTTGAATCAATGACCACCATTGATCAGCATCTCCAGTGAGGCGGTAAACTGCCATGATAACTTTTTCCCTTTCACTGCTCCCCAAAGCCTGAAATATTTTCTCTAGGGAATTTATCCATTGCTCAGCTACTAAGGGATTTGTACTCCCATTGAACGTTGGTGGTTGTTGCCTCATGAATCGATCTAACATTGATCCTCCACGCTGCGGATCAGGGTGCTCCATACGGGTAAGGTTATTATTCATAACCTGAGTAAGTTGTCCCAGTATGGTGATTAGCTGATCAGCACCAGTTGCATCACCAGCCCCACTATAATTATCTTGAGCAGGAGGGCAATCCCTACATGGAGTGCGTGCATTGATACGGTTTCCATTTCTTCCACTAGGCGCCATTTCTAAACAATGGCATAAACTAGATCAGTTTATGAATCAAAATACATAATCCCATACTTATAAAACACTTAACATAAATTGAACTATTTATGGATATAATCCATAATCATAAAAATGTTTTCTTTGAGGAAGTATATACTCATAAACCCTTCATAATGATTTGTAAAGAAAATGAGAGTTATCCTAAGCATATCCCCCGGGAGTGTCGTAACCAAGAGTGCAGCAAGGCCTGTTGTCGTGCACCAGTTCCCGTTCGAGTCTAGCTCAAAGCGGTGTTTTTGGGTTTTACCCCTAGGTACATCTGTGCCAGAGCCGCCTCTACCTGCTCGTATCCAGCCAGGGATGTATTTCTCGGAAAACTCACAAAATCTCTACAATACCAAAATTCTAGGAAGTTCTTCTATACTAATCCTCAAAGTTCATCTTAGGTCTACGTGCTCTAATCAGAGTTTATCTAAATCTAGCTTCCAAGGTTTGTACTAAACTTCCTTTGATACCAACTATAACGCCCTGACCCTAGCTACCCAGAGTCGGTGCATTACTTCGTAACATTGGCATGATCACAAGAAAGATCAAATCCCGAAAGACTGATTGGTTTAGTAGCCTTGGAAACACTAGATATAATCATGAAGTTTTACATTACATTTCAAAGTGAAAAACTACTACAACAACAAAGTCTTCAAATCCACACTATTAACTACTCATAATATCCCTGCAAGTCATTCATAATTTACTTCTTCAGTACCTGGGAAAAATAAAACATAGAAAAGGGGTGAGATCAAATGCCCAGTAAGGATAACAATATAGCGGAACATTCAAAATAAGCATAAACATTTAAGGCAATGAATTACTAAAACAAAAGCCTTTTAAAATTGAACTTCAACATAGTATGGAAAAAGTAAAATGAAATAATGCCATTTACTTATTCACATGGATATTCTACTAATCGAATAATCACATGCAAAATCAATAACCACTTTCATAATGTTGGAATGCATAATGCTAAACTTTAATTACTTTTCAAGGCCTCGTCCCAAGACCTTGGGGCTAACTGTAACCGGAACCCAACCCGGAGTGCCTCTAATAACCGGACACCAACCCGGAGTGCCCCTAATAACCGGACACCAACCCGGAGTGCCTCTAATAACCTGACACCAACCCGGAGTGCCTCTAATAACCGGACACCAACCCGGAGGGCTTACTTTTACCAGTCCCTAACCTGGAGGGCTTACTTTAACCAGTCCCCAACCTGGAACATACTTGTCCAACACATTCATATGAAGTAAAGATTGAAATATAACATAAACATTATTATTGGAACTAGCATACGAAATGTCAATACTTTCACCATAAACTATGAATGGTATAAAAATAGAACATCCACAGTCAAACATATCACAAAACCTTCAAAACAATATAGAAGGTTTGTATCATAATAAATCAACTTCAAATAATCTTAAAACCCATCAAAGGATGTTGACATAGATGAAATCAAAATTCTTTTTAAAGAAATATCTCCTTTTATTTTGAAATCATTTAAGATCCATATAAAATCAAACATTTTCTTTGAAAATATTCTTATAAACTTGTAAGGGAAGATTTGACGATTTTATAACGGCAGAAAATAACCGCACCCACCGTATAAGTTAAAAAGAACATTCTTATCTTAATTCTGTCGAAAAGGTTAAAAAGCACCTTGTTTGGAAAACGACGGAAAGATTCCCTTATAAACCTCTTATAAAAAGTCAAACAAGGGCATAAATTACTTTAACCCATATTCTTTTAAATATTAAAAATGTTTTGAAATACATTTTGAAGAAACATGGATGTGGATGATAACGAGATCCCAGTAGATTATTACGTATAAACAACCTTGGATATTGAAGAGGTTGTAAAGTAAACCCTTACCTTGTACTTTTCCTTGGTTGGGGTAGGTTAACCTCCTGTATAATGGTGAAATAATTGTTATTAAATTATAAAAGAATCATATACATTAATATGATATCATATATGATCTTTTAATATTGATTTGATAATATCTTAGTATTATCGTCGTTTCGTGTGTTAACTTACTCATTTTCTTTTATATGTTTTGTTACATAAGTCATGTTTGTTGTATCTTATTCATATCCAGAATGATATCAAGTCCTTAAACATCATTTTTAAATCATTAAATGATAATTATACTTGAATGGATACGATGGAGAATGAATCTCATCGCGTTCGTGGAGACGGTAGTCCGTACGTACGCACGAACGCTACTTCCATTTAATTTTTATTTTAAAAGAATCGAATCCAAATGATACATAGGTATATTACTATTCCAGTATAATATAATATTTTATATATGTTACTTAAGTTCATTAACACCATCCTTTATACGTTCCATGTGTGGTATGAACGAGTCATATCATTTTAAGGGGGCGGTAGTCCGCACTTCCTCAAATGAAATTATCGTATGTATATACAACATGAAACGAATAATGGTATGAAATAAAATGGAATTAAAGAAGCTTATATATAAAATATATATCATTAATATCATATTTAATTACAGTTCCATCATAATGGCCACCATGAGAGGCGGTAAGATGTATTTGAACAATCATCGTTTCGTGAGGCGTTAGTTTGCCATCCACAGAAACATTATGTTCATCATCCATTAGATGGAGTTGTGTGTATGTGTAGTTTGAATCCTTCTTATAACAACATCCTAGTATATTGAGGATACTGGTGTTGTTACAAAAGAAAGGAAATAAAAAGAGTTTGGGGGTTGGAGAAGCAAAATAAATGAAAATAATTTAAGAGAAATCGTTACCTTTAATTTAGGTAACTCACTTTGGTTAGAACCAAAGGACTTGTTGAAATGCTTTCTGCCTAAGGGGAAGCTTCAAGGATGAGGAGAGGGATGTGGGGAGCTTAGTTGGGCAGATTTTTGATGAGCCAAGTAGCTTGAGAGGTGTGAGGAATGAGTAGAAGTGGTCTCCTTTTATAAGGGAGAGGAGGGGCTCTTTAGGAAAGAGTGAAAGTATTACTTTATAATATAATTATATTCGGTTTATAATTGTCCAAAAATCATTTAGGTCGAAGATAAGATGACTCATATTCTAAATAACATCAACCAATAAGAATTGGACAGGTTTTAGATAATATTTTAATCATTATAATATTATTTATTTCAATGATTTATTAATGAGGTAAACATTGCATCATTATTGTGTCATTAATAATTTAACTTATATGATGTCTAAAAATTATAAATAAAATATCATTATGTAGGAAATCTTTTTATCTTTCTAATGAATATTTATAATCTAAAATCCAACATGTATAACCCTATGTAAAAATTGTTCTTCTAAAAGATGTAAGCTTATGCCATTTTTATTTTTATTTTAACTTTATTAATATAATGTGTCATTATCACTTACAAGTGGATCCATGGGGTCCCAAAACAGACCCAAAGATGCCCATGGTCGACCATGTATCAACCAATAGGGTTAAGACACGTTTTAGGGTAATTTAGTATTATTATAATATTATTTTTTTAACCCTTATTTACCGGATTTACCCTTTAACCATGGTAAATAAAATATTTACCGCAGTAATTATTCAAAATGTGTAAAAATAAAAGTTACCTATTTACATAATTTGGACATCCTGATTCCAAATATGGAATCCATTTTCCTAAATTCAAAACACAGAAGTGGCAGAAATTAATTTAAAATTAATTCCCGCTGTCAAAACAAAAAGCGTGTTTTTAAGAGGTAATAACTATCAAAAGATTGACACTTGTTTATGTTCGGTTTAATTGTAAAATTATGTCCAATGACCAAAATTATATTAAATGGTAAAAATATATTCTAAATATACTTTAAAACCACTCAAATTCACAATTTATCACTATTAATTATTTTGATTAAAAAAGTTGTTTTTAATTAAAATTTAGTAATTTTCACTATTCATCAAAATATGAAAGTTATCCGAAATGTACCAAAATTTTACCCTAGGATAATTTCAATATTCCGAATCCAAAAATGAAGTCCATTTTGAAATATAAAATATATATGATTTCAAAAAGTAGGTATTACTATTCACAATGGCTAGTTTAATTAGTTGTGGTGTGTGTTAGAACTCGAGGTTGCGTACAACACACGCTATCGATTATTCAAAGGGAAACGTACCGTGGAAGTTTGGGGTGTTACATCGATACTTTAGAAAAACGATCCACGGGTCATATTTGACGGTTATGAGTCAAACCTACCTCAATCATAGGCGCAATGTGGCTGCCACGACTCAAAGTGTATGTCTTTTGTTTCAAAAGGACGTCATTTTAAGTGAAAAACATCAACTGGCATACGGAAAACCGACCAAACGCATTCGGATTGAGTCGATACGTTAGCACAAAGATACATGGGTCATATGGGACGTGTACAACTCAACCATGCCTCAATCAGAGGTGCGGTGTGGCCGAAAACACTCTAACTATGTCTCTTTTGTTTAAAATGGATAGGATTATAAGTGAAAAGAACAACCAACATCGCAAAACTGACCAAACGTATTTTAAATGTGTTGATGCTTTAGGACAACGATCAATGGGTCATATATGATGTGTATGAGTCAACCAAGCCTTAATCCGAGTCGCATTTTGGCCGGAATTAGTCTAATTGTCTCTCTTTTGTTTAAAATGGACAACATTTTAAGTACATATGGAAAACCGACCAAACTCATTCGATTTCCACTGAAAAATTAAGAGAATGATCCATGGGTCATATGTGACGTGTATGAATCAACCCCGCCTCAATCTGAGACACGGTGTGGCCGGCACCAATCAAAGTGTCTGTCTTTTATTTCAAAAGGATGTCATTTTAATTGAAAAACTTCAACTGGCATATGGAAAACCAACCAAACGCATTTGGATTTTGTCGATTCTTTAGAACAACGATCCATGGGTCATATGTGACCTGTACGAGTCAACCCCGCCTCAATATGAGGCGCGGTGTGGCCAGTATCACTCCATGTGTATGTATTTTGTTTAAAATGGACATCATTTCAGGTAAAAATATATGGTATACAAAAAACCGATCAAATTATGAATTGACTTCCAGATTCCACATATAATTTTCAGCTAAATTTTAAATTGAATTCTAAATGAATTATGTATGTTTATAATTATTTTATGAATTATAATTTAATTATGGATGTGTATAGTTACAGGATGCATTATATGTTAAATGTGTATGAATTTTTTCTCTATATGTATGTGTTAGTTGGTTATTGTAGGTACAATAATTGTATATGTATGTGTTAGTTTATTGCAGGTACAATAATTTGATTGAAAATGGGAGAGAATGCACAAAATGGGGCCTGTTGTCCAAATTGTAGACCTGTTGTGCAAATTGCAGGTTTCTTTACAATTTGCAGAGCAAGGATATGCCAATGGTTTCTAACCGTTTTCATAAAATCTATGATGATTTTTTTACCAACAGTTCATTGAACTGTTGGTAAAAAATATTTGTAAAAACTATGCCAATGGTTTGGAAGAACCATTGGGATAGGAGAATCCTTGGGATTTCCCAACGGTTTATGCCAAACCGTTGGGAAAAACAATCCCAACGGTTTGGAAGAACCGTTGGGATAGGTTAGCTTTCCCCCACTCTATACCAATGGTTCACAGTAAACCATTGGGAAAATCATTCCCAACGTCTTACTTCCCTATGGTTTGCAGAACCGTTGGCATAACATATACCAACGGTTCTGTAGCCTTTCTCAATGGTTCAGAACCATAGGGAAAGACTGTATTTCTAGTAGTGAAAACCTAGTTTATAGTGAAAACAAGACATTTTGTGACAGAAAAATACTACATATATGTGATAGGTTTTTACACCCTCATCAAGAATGTTTAATACAATGGTATGAGGAAACACAACACATGTTAAACTAATTATTTTGTATTGAATCTTGAAGAAGAGTTCTGTGAACTAGTGATTGTGTATAATAATACCACTATACATTTTCATGTGAAACTGTGAGCATACTCGATTGATACACAATAGACAAAAAAGAGAATGCACGAAAAAATTATTGTTTGCAGAATAACCATACATGAACCTAAAATTATATCTGTATCAAGGAAGAATAAAATGAGATAAAGATAGTGGAAAATCTATATTGATTTACTTAAGACATACTAATTGTGATGATTCTAATTTGAGCTGATATTCATTGATTTTTTAATCACAAAAGAATTTTATGATTATAAAAAGAAGAAGAAATCCTAGTGTAGTTTGTTTTGCACTGAGGAAGAATGAGTAATGAATAGTATAATATCTGGTGAGAAAATTAATATCTTCTAATTATAATTTGGGTCAGGGAATATTTATTGTTCATCAGTCCACAATACTTTTATGTTATTTTTACTTATAGAAGAGGAAGATAGTGCATCTATCAACTTTTTTGTTGGGAAGAAGTAAGAGGAGTTCCTTGTATGTTGTTGTGCAAGTAATAAATGATTGAATAAGGTTGTATATGAGCAATAGATAATTGTTACATTGGACATGACTCAATAGGTGTCAGAATTTCTTAGTGTTACAAACCATTTTCAATAAAGAGAAGACTATTTTGGGAGGATGCATAAATATCCATCTAAGAGCTGTAAAACACACACTATTGGATTATTTTCAATGTTCCATATGAGTTTAAAGGTATATCCTACTCATTGTAACCAGGAAAAATGATTGTTTTATTGTGGTTGTGTTGTCAGTATTACTTCCAATCCATTCCAAGGAAAACATAATCTTGTGGAGTATATCATGTTTTATCATAACTGCTTTCATATACATACATGTGATAGGGAAAAAAGAATAATAGAATCTAGATCTTAACAGGTCTAAGAGATATAAGTATAAAAAATGTTAAAATTAGACTATAATGTCCCCCACATTGATTCACCCCCACCCCCCTCAGTGGAAGGTGTATCCCAAATTGGTCCTTACATGACCCAGTTAAGAAAATTCTTTGAAAAGAATGGGTCTGAAAATGTGTCTATAGAAACAAAATATATTAACCAATTGAAGGACAATAAGGGACATAATCCCATATTAGTGTCTGGGAAAGAGGGTCTTCCTCTGGTTCATGATTCTCACATGAAGAGGAATCTTTTTTCCCTGGTTCCGGATAGAAATAGTTAATTTAATTCCTCTCATAGAATATTTATAAATATCCTACCAATTGGAGTTGACTCCAATTCGTTTTCAATCTATAAAATGAGACCCCAACAATAAGATAAGCTTGGTTAGGGGAAAAAGCGATAAACTCGCAATTATTTCATAAAGATCATCAAATTGTATATCATCGGGATATTATTGATATGAACTAGTCATTGGTGGTATAATTAAATATATTTATGTATGTGATGAATATAATAAGACTCAAATAAGAAACCATACATGGATTTTTCATCTAAATGAAGTAAAAAATAAAATGGGGGATTTAAATATATTCATTTGAAAAATCAAAGGTCTCTGAAAGATTACTCTATTGAATCCCATCATGAGATCTAGATCTACTCTTTTCCTATTATACCAATATAATATTTTTATCTTATTGATTTATGAGTCGTAGTGATATGAGGATTATAACTATTGAAGGGAACCTGACTATTGTTCTTGATTTTGTTTCAGAATTTGTTCATGTTGATATTTTTGTTTCTTTGATTCATTCTATTTTTTGATTACCTTTTGTTCTTCTATTTTGGAATGAGTATAGATTCACCTTTTCTAATAGAACACTCCAATTTCTCCCTTGTTTTATGTTTTTTTAAATGTTCTTGAGCACTCCCAATATTAACAAAAATATACATACTCAATTCATGACACAGACATTGCTTAAATATCTTAGTAAGTTTAGTAGTGTGTATAATATGATTATCAATGTAATGAAAAACAATATATTTTACCAGGGTTATTATAAGTATATTTGGAGGAGTGTTTTTAGAACCAATTTTTTTATTGGAAAATCCCAATTAAATATATTTTAATCCAAATAAACTTCAGGATACTTTATATTTTAATCTGTCCTCTATAACTAGAAAAAATCAACTCATGTATTTTCTTTTCGACTTATTAATTCATGAGCTTTGTTGGTGATCAATTCTCATTAAAACTATACTAATTTTTTTTTTAATATTTTAGTCATATTATGAAACTTTACAATAAAATTGAAAATTTTTAATTTTCAATGTAGGATTTTTAATTATTATGGGAAGGGGTAGTTTAAGAAATTCCTTAGTCGAATTGTGTAGAACTACATATGTTCATATAGAGTTAATATATTTAATTTTTTTATAAAAAACATGAAATTTTATAGGATTTAATTTTTTTGGTGATGGTATTTAAGGATTTGGTTATGGAATGTTAGAGTGGGGCTTGTATATGAAATTTAGCTACAGATGGCTAGTCACAACACAATATATGAGAGATATAGTGGGATTCCTATTGTGGTAGAAACTACTGGGATAGGAAAAAGGGTATTGTGTTGATGAATCATGGATAATGGGTGTCTATATGACTAGATGATGGCACCAAACAACCCACATGAGTCACACCATGATTGTGTCTATGAATAGGGGTGGGTCATAGCTTAGATAAGACCATTTCAAAACCCATAAAAGGTCACATGGATATGATTTCTATGTCAAGGGGAGGCCCTTGACCAATAAAAGGTTACACCACGACCATCATGGTACCTCAACAACCCTTTCGTTGGGATAGTTTTTAAAAAGGATTGTATTTATAATTTTACCCTATAATTATATTTTTCTTCCTCGTCCTCTCTCATTAGATCTATGATGCATTAAATGATTTTAGAGATCCTAGTTTTGATTATAATAATTTTATTCTTATTAATTTGGTTGTTATATATTTCATTCATAATAGTTCCTATAGTTAGGTATGTCTAATATGTTTTATGACCAATATACCATATCCTTCTGCTATTATTTTATTTATACTCTAGTACCCTCAATAAAGTGTCTTGGTGATGGTTTTAGGGTTCTTTAGGTTCATGTTATAATTAAATAATGTGGTTTGTTGAGTGCACTTTATCATGCTTAATATAAGGGGTGCAAATTTTATCCCTAAAATCTTCAATCTTTTATAAGGTGTGTATGATATGTTTTCATATTAAACTAACGTGTGTTGGACTAAAAACATAAATAAATGTATTTTACATTTATTTATCAAGAATAAACCCTTATTCAGGATTTTAGTAGCCCTTTGATGGATATAAAACCAATCTTTGTCTACCAAATGAGGTGAGGAATATTTTAGAGAAAATGGTAATTTAAGAGGAGATCAAAGGGGTACATTAAATCTAAAAATGTTTTCATTAGTAATTGTGACAACCTAGGATTAATTCTAATTGGGGAATCATGGTAGGTATATGATTGCTTTTAATATGGAATACTTTATAATATCATGTAATGTGAATGAATTTTGGAAAATATCGATCAATTGAAATAGATTATAATAATTTTTGAATAATGAATATAATGGTTTTGGGTTGGGAAATGGATCCCCATGGGTCTTATTTTCATTATTCTAGGGCTAGATGTAGACCCCCTTGGGTAATATTTTCTTTTTTTATGGATTGGAAATGGATCCCACAATTTATTATTATCTTGGTTTAGGGTTATAAGTGGATCCCCTTGGGTGATATATCCATGGTTTTGGCGCTAGATTTGGATCCCCCTAGGTAGAATTTTATTAGTTACTATGTTGAAATTGGATCCCCTAGGTAGTATTATCATGGTTTCAGGGTTGGATGTGGATCTCCCTTGGTTGGATTTCATGATTCCATGACTAGATGTGGACAACCTAGGTAGTGTTCCATTATTTCCAGGTTTGTATTTTAGTCTTGATATGTATTACCTTCATAGTTATAGGGTGGTACAAAGATCCAATATTGTTGTTATATATTTGGTTTATAGACATATGCAATTGGACAAAGTAGCTACATTAAATCCTGGGAGTCACCGTAGAACACGATGATTAGTTAATATTTATTTATTATGATTACAAATGTTTTATTATGTCACATTAGTATACACTTTATTTTTGGACTGGATATATTTATCTATGTCATTTGTGGTGGCTTATTGAGTTGTAATCACAAACTTATTAGGATTGTATTGGTACGTGAGACGAGATCATGGTTTTAGTATAAGAAATGGGAAAGACCCCTATGATCAATGGTCGACCTGGTATGGATGGAATGGAACTTAGGGGATTGGATTAGAATGGGACTCAAGAAAATTTTTGGGTGGGATTCTCTTGTCATGTTATTTTTTTGAGTTTTTTATGTATAAGATCATACCATAGTGTATTTGACATGTATATATTACATGTTTGACAAAATTAAATTTATATAATTCATTTTAATATATCATGTATTATATATTATATTTTTTTAACTTTCTAGTATATCTTTTATCATTATTTATCTATGTGTATTTTATTATCATGATTTACATAATTATTTCTTATAGTAAAATGAGGGTATAATCTCCCCATGGAATAATTATTGACCATCTCTACTAATCAATAACCTTTGGAATATGAGGGAGAATTCCTAAGGTTATATGGACCTATAATAGATTTATTATGGATTAATATGAGAAAGGTAATTATAAAGTGTTATCAAATAATTATTTTCTTTTGTTTTACTATTTGAGAAAGGTAGAAAATAAGTAGGATGTATTGAAACATGAATGGAATTTGTGTTTGGTATTATATAACCCACATATAAAAGAAATAAAATTTACCAATTATAGGAATTTTATTCAAGGATTGTATATTTATTTGTTTGGGACGCTACTTATCATTATTCACTTGAATTTAGATTTTTCATTTATCAAGAGTTTACTCTTTGATTAGAATGGAATAAGGGGCATATTTTTATGCATCATATAAGGAAAGTAGGATCAACATGTCATTCAGGTAATTTTTTGATTGGGTAATCAACTATGATATTGGGTATGATTATTTAATGTGTCAGAAATAACTTTTATGGATATTTCCAAAAATAACATGATGGTGACATATTATCTAACAAATTAAATAAATGGTTTAGAATTTTCTATCCAAGAATATTGTCCCTATTTATTATATTTTTGTGAATTAAAAAGGAAATTGTGTTTTATAACGAGATATCCTTTATAAATTATATAATAAATTTTATTTAACCATTCCTTACTTATAAAACCCTTGTTAAAACGAAAATTGAAAAATATAAACAAGACAATATCAGTAATATATATGTATGGTATTAATCATCAATATGGGTAGATCGTTCTAGAGAGATTTCTTAGTTCATGAGATTATTATGTTTTGAGGTGTATAGAATAGTGGGATGTTATGCCAATTATTAATTCTAGAAAATATGATATTGGTAACTTATTTAATAATGTATTATGAGGCCTCCATTTTGAATTATAGAAAGATTCATCCATTATGGTATTTAGTAGAAAAACATGAGGTTAGAAATGAGTATGAACCAACAGTGGTTAGACTATATCCTATAATTTTTTTGAGGAAAGTGAAAAATAATTAGATCAAAAATACCATATTAACAGTGATGTAATCCACGGAGTGAGAGAGACAACATAAATTGTGCTAAAAATTTCTGATATGACTTAATAATTTAGATATATCACCAACTATTGTTTATTGGTGAGGGAGAAACTCAAGAATCATTTTTTTGGTAGAATTGGTTTAGAAGATTTTTTTATCTTTATAAACCACCAAACAGAAGGGTTATGTAAGTTATTTATGTGATGTAAGACTCAAGGAAGCTTTGGTGAGACATAATTATCATGAAATACCAGTACATGGCGTTTTCTTGTAAGTTTTTTGTAGGACTTTGGGACACCCTGAGAGGGGAGGGGTGAATCAGGGTGTCAACTCTTTCTCTTAATGTGATGGATCTTTCTCCACATTAGTAGGAACTTGTAAAACTTGTATGATGGATATGGTCAGAAATCCAAAATTAAACGCAATGAGTCGACATAACACTTTTACTTGGTTCACCACTAAGGGATACATCCAAGGAGCATATGCCGACAGGTTGCTAGTAGTACCTAATTCCACTATTCTACAAAATTTGTGGATTACAATGGTTCAGGAACAGTCACTCTGTCCCAGGCTCACTGCCATTACAAATGTTTAGGGATAGCCCACAGCATCCCTCGGGTCACTCCTATTGACTCCCCCTGGCTCACTGCCTTTGGTGATGTACCAGTCAGTTTATAAATGTGAGGGTATCTTTAACATATTTGCATTCAAGTATTTTCCGATGCTTAGCACGAGACTCTGCTTGCATCAGAGTCCTGAGTTGATGCTCTTTTGAAATCAATCTACTACTTTAGTGCAATACCTGAATGCACTAAATCTTCTTCTTCTCTTCCTTCAATTCCCAATACTGACACCTTAGTGTATCATTATATTTCCCTCTCTCTGTGCAGATCTGAGTTTAGTTGCACAATTGTTCTTCTTCTCTTCGTAATGCACAATGAGGGTGTTAAACACCAGTCATGTTTGTGTGGTACTACTTATCTTCGTAAAACCAAGTGGTTCACTATTCTTCTGTCTTTACACAACATATTTGAGAGTGATAAGCACCTATCAAAGGCATGCGGGACCCCCAAATTTTTTGCATACCCTTCCCAGTGCCTTGCGTGTAAAATTTAAACCTTCTGCATAAAAATATATTTTTGGCGCGAAAAAGGGTTTTTGTGAAACTCTTCTTTTCCGCATAGAACTTATCCTTTTTTTGCAGCACCTTCTTTTTTTTACAACACTTATTTTTTTTCGCACCACTCTATACCTCATTTTTTTAGCACGCCAGAGCTCAGAATTTGTCTATGTTTCGTGTTTCTCCCAATGAGAGGGGTTCACCTCATATTTATAGGCATTTTTGACCTTGTGTGTAAAACCCCTTCCTATGCATAAAACTGTCTCTCAATTCTTTAGATTAAGCACACCTTCCTTTTATTTTCTCACACCACCTGGCTTTTTCGCGCACCACGTGACCTTTTCATTTTTCATATTTTTAAACATGAAGCCTCTCTTGTGTGTAAAACATCAAACCCCCATTTTGCACACAACCATATTTTCAGGAACAAGTTTGATTTTTCGCACGCATGGAGTGAACATCATTGATTTTTCACGGGCCACTTTCCTTTGCTGATTTTCAGTATTTCTGATCGGAGACACTGCTTGTGCGAAAAACTCACCCAACTGTTTCACGCACAACATTTTTTCCCACACATTCCCATTTTTCTGTGCACAACTCTTTTTTTTTCATGCAGCCCATGCCTTCACAATTTATCAACATTCTGATTCAGAAACGCTGCTTGCACGAAAAACTTCACACCACTATTTGACGCGCCATGCTGTTTTTCACGCACAACTCTCCTATTTTGCGCACATCCCACCTATTTCACACACCACTTCATCTTTGCCCGCATCTCCTTTTGCAAACAACCCATGTCTTCATTTTTCAATTTTCAGGCCCAAAAAATTGGCAAACACTGGGAAACAGCGCCACCTTCACTATATGCTTTGTCCATAACCTTCATGATTCTTTTCTGTTATTTGGCTTGTTCAGCAAATCTTCTTATTTCTTCACAAACTCCACTATCGTGATATATATCCTTTGATAAATCATCTTTAAGATCAAAATTTTTGATACAATGTGAAGTGCATGGCCATCATAGAATTCCAATCCCTTCCACAATGTCTTCTTCTTCAACCGTCATTCTCTACTTCATGCATAACATACGATTCTATTCTTCAAGAAGTCACTTTCATGCTTGTCATGAAATCATGAAGAATTTCATGGTGTTAATCAAATCCCCATTCTTCTTTAATCATCCTCAGATGGATTATACCTCACCATTCATCACTGTTGTAAACAATGTGTCACTTTTGACACAAGTTATTTGAACTTATTACTAGTACAACAATCATCTGAATTTCCATTCCATTATTCCATTGGAGTACTTCTTGATCACCTTCATTTTGATCTTCATTGAAATCTATTGACAACAAATACAACCTTATACACAATGTGGTCCCAACATTTTTTTTGTTCCTGGTTCATTGAACACTTATATATAAAGAGTATTAGTGTAGATTTGTTATGGAATTTCCTTTATTTTAAATAGAGAGTGTTGTAGGTCTTATACTATGATACTCATTATACTAATTTTAATAATTTTTCTCTTATTATTTATAGATATGTGGTATCTTAGGTGAGACATTTCATGGATGGGGAAATGTATGATATTTGACATTTGGTGTTTTTTCGCTTCCAATATTTTTAGAGGTCCTTAATGAAAGAATTATTATTAAAAATAATGAAATATGAGATTGGGGAATTATTAAATTGGTATTATAATTGAATAAATATATTTATATAATCAAATAGATGAAAATGTAGTTTTGATTGTATGTTACAATGAAGAATTATAAAAATCTCATGGGTAGTGGGATATTTATTCTTCCATAGGGAGACTATTCTATGAATTTCTATCAGTGATGTAGAGAAGTCCATACACGTACCTACAATACTAGACCACCGCTTGATTTCCATTTTTTGTGTCAATATGTGGGTAGGTATAGTTATTTTGTATGTGGAATTATGAGGATTTTGATGGTCGATCATTCAAATAATTATGATGGCTGGGACCATGAACTTGAACAACACATTAGGAAGTTAATTATAATTTTAGTAGGAATTTGTGTAGTGGTATAGGATGAGGTTCCATGGGTCAGGGATAGAAAATAATATATAGAGTAGTAGTTGGAGGGGGTCTATAACATCATCTCCTCTATAAACCCAGAGCCAATGACTTTATTTATTACATTGTCATTGATAGAATGAATTATATCCAAATGGAATGCTCATTTTAGCTATTTTAGAGAACAAAATATATACATGATAACCATTTTACATTTGGAATAAAACATAAAACATAATACATAACAAAAGAAAATAAACTACATCCTTGGAAACTCATTCAAACATATCTTCTCTATATCCTAGGGAATGGAAAAAAACAAAGGTAGTGTGAAATGATCATTAAGTCTAAAATATAGTAGAAGTTATCATGATGGAATAAGAATACAAAACATGGAATGATAAATAACGTAATACAAATGTCATTAAGATATCGTGACTATCATGATAAAATTGAATAATTAATATGGAGATGTTAATAAAAGAATCATGTTCTATTTAACCAATAACTGAGAATGAAATGAATCCATATATAATATCAATGTGAAACTATCATGGATAATAATAACTAAATTATTAATGAAGGAATTGTTTAATTATTTTACATCAAATATCAGTAATATGATACCTCTACCGTTAAGATCTATCCTCGAGACTTTTTCAAAACTAATGTGTAGTTATACATTATAAAAATATTTAACTAAGGTTATCCAACTGATTTTCCTCCTAAGTTATGTTGATGCATGAAGGGTTTTTTTATAAGTAGGCCTGATCTATTTTATCTTGTAAAAAAATTTCCATATATATCAAATAATTGATTTAATTCATGAATAATTTTCATTGCCAACAAATTTCTATATAGGGTAAAGGATAAATATTTATTAACATTAACAGATAAAATCAAATAATTTTGAATGTATAAACAATAGGTAAAAACAGTATAAGGTTTCCGAAATAAAAATACATCTCATAAAATAACATGAATATTTTATATTAGAGTAATTTCTAATGAAAAATGATTATGATAAAGTGATTGATTTAAGATAAGGTGTACAATCCCAAAAGAAGGTGAGAATCTACAATAACAATCACCACTTGGTAATTTTCAAGTAAAATCCCCTTATATTTAATAATTTAATGTGAATCATAAAATACCAATAATTATGAATGAATCATGATATTAAATGTAAATGAGGGGAGTATATACACTACATAAAAGTTAATTGGTGAAAAGTCAAATATAAGTGCCAATGGAATGTAAATTAAGACGAAATCCTTTAATCATGCATCCATTTGGATGAACGTTCTTTAACCTAGAGTATAGTGGTTTTAAAAAATTTATTACCTTATAAAATTATCATTATAGTTTCTATAGTATCATATAATATCCTTTTATAATACATTATCTGGAATTTTTTAATAATATTTCATTATTTTCATTATTTCGGGTGTTAATTGACTTATTTTTTCATTTGTAATTTTTCATGAAAGTTATAATTCTTGTGAATATTATATAGTTCCATCATATAAAGAATAATAATAATTAAATGATTATCATATTTATACAATAATTATAATTTTAATACCAATCATGAAATATGGTTCTGATAAATGAAGTATGTTACGATCATGGAGACAGCAGGATGTTCGTATGCATGATTAACATTTTCATTTTTTAATGATTATTATGGAATAGATGAAATTAATATTTTATCATTATATAATTATCATAATATAAATATATATATATCATCCATTTGGTGTGGTGATGATAATAGAGTCACGTCGCTTAGTGAAGGTGGTAGTCCACAAGTACACGAATGATAATATAATTTTTTTGTGTAAGAAATAAAATTATATATTATCCATTAATAATGATAAATATCTATTTAATATCAGAATTATGTAACTTATATCACATATAATTATTAACATTATCCTTATTACCTTCTATATAATGTTTTAGTGAAAAATGAATTACATCGCTTCGTGAGGTGGTAGTCTGTCGTACACACAAGCAACATTAACATATCCCATATGTATTTTAAATTAAAAGGGAATATATTACATAATGACTTATTATGTATAATAATGTTATAAATATAATATATTTACATTATATTCATCACTATAACCAACCGTGAGAGTTGGTATTGGAAAAATGAATGACATCGGTTCACGAGGCGGTAGTGCGTCGTACCCACAAATGTTGATTTCAAAACCAACTTGATGGAAGTGGAGATATTTTAAGGCCATTAAACTATCATAAACACATAATTATATTTAAAATAATAATTTTATTATATCATAATGTATTAATCAAAATTTAAGTAGTGGAGGAAGAAATAAAATAAAAACACTAATTGAAGATTGTTACCACTTCTTTAGGTATCCTCCTCAGGTTTGCAACAAAATTATTCAAAGTATGGATTTAATCCAAAAGTAAGGATTATAATATTATTTTATGGAATTTTAAGAGTTATTTTGTATGGTCTCATCTGAACCAAAATGTTTTTATGTTATTAATAATAGAGGATAGGGGTGGACTTTTTTATGTGAGACGAGCGACACACTTGTAATGTTTCAAAAGAAAATGGTGTACCCTTGTTTTCAAGATTCAAAAAGGGTCCAAAATATATTATTAATGATACTTAGACAATATAGGGTCTAAATGTGGCCAAAAACATGATTTTAGTCAAGTTTTTAGGTCATTTTAACCCTAATCGTTTTTGTTTAACTCCTGATAAATACATTTTTACCTTAACTGTAGAAAATAACTTTTATCAATTTTTATTATTCATTTCAGTAAAAATTTTGAGTTTAAAATATTAAATAATATATTTCATTTTGATTAAAAATATTTAATATATTTTTAAAATTTCAATTCATGGAATTTCAATATTGAATTTAAAATTAATTTTGTAGATCCGATGAGAAAGTGAGGATTGAAAGAGAAAATGTTCAGAATTATAAGATGTATTTACCGAAAAAGTACATATGTAAATGATTTCCATGAAATATATTTTATTAATATATATATATATATAATTTATCTAATTTTTCATTAAAACTAGTAAAATATATAATTTAACATTACAAATAATCTTATTAAAAAGGCCGTTTTCAATTAATATTAAGTATTTTTTTAATATATATCAAAAAAAGAAACTTTAAAAAAAACAAAAAATTCACACTAAGATAATTAAAATATAATTATTTAGAAAATTATTTTTATTTAATAAAATAATTTTTTTAAAATTGGTAAAAATTAATTTTAAATTATGTGTGCAAAGCTTGACTAAACTGCATTTTAGAGAAAATATAGTTTCCCAGAAATTTTTTTTTTATTTTAAATGATTCATATATTTTTAATAGTCAATAGATAACCATATTTTTTATAGCTTATTTATTACTATACAAAAAAATAAATTAACTTCTAGGTTATAATGGTATACTATATTATGGTTTATTTTAACTCTGTGTTGTGTTTTCTGTAAGCTATCGAAGAGATTAAATTTATTTAAAAAGAAATATTCCAGGATGTCTAGGGTGTTCTTTATTATTATAATATTATTGTTTTATTTAACATAATAAATCAAATAAATTGTTCTTAATTTATAATTTTTTGGTTTTATAGATTCAGGTTGTAACATTTAGTTGAGGTTCAAGCCATTTTAATTTTGTTGAGCCGACTCCGATAGAGCAAGAGGTTGAACTATATACCATCTTAGATATGATATTTATGGCCTCTAGATTTCCATCTACCCTGTATGATATAGGATAATTGAGGTTATTTTTATCTTATATTTATTTTTTTTGTAAAATTAGTGCTACCTATAAAGAATTTATTTCATATGATGTATATTGATACACCCTTAAGGTTATAATATAATGAAATTTGTTGGTGCTGTGAAAACACAAAAATTATTGGTGGATATTGATTTTTATAGGATTTATTTGTGATGTATATGTGTGTATTTGATGTCATTATAAGAATGTATTTTCTAGAGAAATATTAAGACCATGTCCACTGATTTCATTGATGAGTGTCGTTTATATTCCCTTATGGTATCATTTATATAAATATTTAGGAGTGATTGTGTAGTTTGGACTTATAGGACATACAACAACACGATTTGAAAGACCATAGAACAATTTTGTAGTTTTTTTATAATGGGGAGGGGGAAAAGATGTTTTTCTTCCCAATTTTGATCATCTCCATGATTTCATTTCTAAATAATTATTAGGATTTCCACCAGAGTTAAATGTGAACTTTGTGATTGAGATCATCATAGGTAAAATAATATATCTATAATACCAAATAATATGTCTCTTAGGGAGAATTGAGAACTAAATATTAAATAGTTTTCATAGAGGTAAAGGGATTTAAATTACTACATATATCCCATTTTGGGGATCCTATATTATTCACAAGGAAGGTAGATTTCTCATTGAGAGGAAATGTGACATATATGTTGTTTAACTAATAGATAGACAAGAAATTATATCAAATTCTAGGTTTCAATGAATTATTTGACCATCATAGATGATATTTAGTATTCTATATGATTGAATATAGATCTGGTTAACAATAAGTAAGGGTGAGGCCTTCTAGCATAGCCCTCAAGGAATTATGGAGTTAGTTTATTTTATATGAGTACTTAGTGTTTCCATTTAGTATAACAAATGCTTTAGTAGTGTTTATGGACATGATTAATAATGTCCTCAACTCATTCCTAGATACTTTTGTGGTTGTATTATTTTATGGTATCCGAATGTACTCCAAGTTAAGGTAAAAACAATATAATCTTATATATATCATTTTTAAAAAAACTTAGAGATCATTGGAAGTATTTCATGATCTCAAAGTGTCACTTTTGGATCAATCTGGTTAATTTCAAGGGGAACATGATATCCAAGGAAGGAGTATCAGTGGACCCTGATAATGTAGATGTAGTTTTTTATTGGAATTATCCAAATAATTTTTTTAGATTCAATATTTTTTGGGAATGGGTGATTGTAATATGAGATTCATTTATGACTTACCCCTCTTTGAAGCATAAATGAAAGGACAAGAAAAAATTGGTGAATTTTTATTGATATAATAACTATGAGAAAAAACTGTTCAAGATATAAATTGGTGATTCAAATATATGATTATTTTTACCTTATTTGAGTAAGGTAAATAGTATAATATATATTATGATTCATGAATCTTTGGAACAAGAGCAGTTCTAATAGAGGATAGTCATGTAGTCACTTATGGGTCCATGAAACTGATTCTTTTTTAGTGTAACTCCTTGATTCATGATATTAAGAAAGTGGTAATGGTATATGCCATGATTTTTTTGTAACATTTCCTTTTTTGGTGAGAAGATTTTTATATGTAATTACTATAACAGAATAAGGTAAATTTTATATTAATGAGACCTTGTCAGTCAAGTATCTTCGGTATTTTAACTTAGAGAAGGTTTTTACCCACCATTACGGGGAACATTGTAACTAATATACTTTATAGGAAGGATTAATCTCAAGATGTTCGAGAAGTATATAGTGAGTGGTAGTTGATGTCTTTATTTTACGAGGAGAATCATGATATCAAGTAGTACTATGGTCAAGTAACCCTCACCAAAATATCAATTACTTATTCACTCCTTAGTATGGTAATGAGAAGTGAGATGTAGAATCTCTATTATCTAGTCATGAGTGATATCATATATTATGTCTAGAACCCCTAGACTAGTCTCCTAATATTGAAAACAAACATTGTGTTCAAGGTCGTATTGTAGTCCCTTCGAGTACGAATGATGAGATAATGAGGGGACCTCACATCTCAATGTGGGATGTAGAACCATGTTTTATTAAGACACATCATAACATGCGTAGTCAATATTAGTGTATTAGGATAAATAAGTACTTTTTTAATTTTTTCATATGTTTATACACCTATAAAAATGTGATGTCCAGGCACCATATACATAGATGTTTCATTCAATATCTTCCCATTAATAAGAAAGTAATGTAATTATGTGACAATGAAAACCATGAAAGGGCTTTTGAGGACACACTAGGGAATTTATGTTGTAATGGTGATCATGGATAAGTTAAATAAAGTGTATTATTTTTTACCAATTTAGGATACCCTTTTAGTTGGGGAGATTTGGAACCATTATGTGTGGGAGATAGTATTCCAAAAAGGGGTACCTAGATGAATTTTCTCATATAGGGATTACAAATTTATATCACTATTCTTGATGGGTATACAATAGGAACTTTTACATAGGTTAATATGAAAAATATTTTCCATTCATAGACATATGTGTAGTTTTATCATTCTCTACACATTTTTGGGGTTATGATGGGAGCATGTGTCCTTGATTTTTGTGTTCTAGGGATAACTTATAGACTCTATTGGAGTATTATTTCCAAAATATCTATTAGTAATCAATTCAAATGGTCCCATTATAGGTCTTCTATAGTATAAATCTAATTCAACTTTATGTTTGTTGAATTATATTGTGTCAATTAATATCAACCAGATTCTTCTTCAAGAGTTATAAGACCACATATGATTGATCATGAAGTGGTTCCAGACTACTAAGAGGGTCTATTTATTATATATAAATTTGGTTTTGCATCCTTTAGAGTTCAAGAAGGGTGGAAAATTTTATTTTAGGTGTTATTATGGATATGTATTTAGAATATTTGTATGAATGGTAAGATATAACCAAGATATATGGTGTCATTTAATATTTTGGATAGAATTAGTGGGGTGGAAAACCTTTTGGTCATTTTTCAATGTTATGGTATTTCGAGTGATGTGTTAAACATATACTATATCAGGTAGTACTATAATAATCCACTACATGAAATTAATACTAAATATTTTAACATTGAGTTTGATATGTCATTTGGGGAGAATATATTATAAAAAGTTTACTAGACTGTGAAGACTCTTAGTTGGAGGAAAATCCCTCTTGTCTAAGTGAAGGGGCCACAAGAACACATACAATAATATATTTGATAGAGGTATTATGATTTATGGACTTAGTGTCTAGAGTTATTTATTGAGGACATCTGGTTTCATTCAAAAAAGATTCTTGAGGAATAACTTCTATATGGCAGTGAGGTTGTAAAAACCCTAAACATTTTTAAGGAATAAATCCATTGTTTATAAACATTCCATATTTTTATATGTTATAAATTCTTGTGGTATTTTTGGGTTATTGGGATATGCTTTAAGAAATTTTATGTGGGGAATGTAGATGGAAATCTATTGTATATGGGTGGTCATGGTGTAGTGATAGAGAGTCATGGAAAATTCCAAGGGAGAGGGAGTCTGACAACATGTAGATAAAAAGGTTTTATATGATGGTCTATAGATATAGGTGTGTCCATATACAAGGATTATATAGTTTCATCACCCATATGGGTTGTTTCCTGATGGTAACAAGTCATATAAGAGTCCCTAGGATGGAATGCAGATGTTTTTTGAAATGTTATGGGTTACACCATGTAACACCCGAGATTTTTATGAGTAATATTTTGTTTTTATATATATCATCAAAGGAATCTTTCACTACATACTAGCTTGGCTTACTCTACACGCAACCACGACCTTCCTCGATAGCTTGCGTCGTACGCAATACTGAGTTTCACTAAACAACGATATGCTATTAAAATATTATTAAAACTAGCCGTTATGAATAGTAATAACCACTTTTTGAAATTTTATAAATTTTATCTTTCAAAATGGACTTCATTTTTGGATTCGGAATACCGAAATTAGCCTAGGGTGAAAGTTTGGTATTTTTCTGAAAACTTTCAATTTTTGATGAATAGTGAAACCACTAAGTGGTAGGTTAAAAACTGAATTTTGCATAAAACTTAATTTTACTGCTTCTATGAATGGAATTTAAAAAATCCGAGAGACACGGTTAATATCAAGGACTAAAATGTGGTTCAATGAGATGAAAATAATTTTTTGGTGAATAGTAACTTTTTACTTTTTTTTACCACGGTTAAAAGTAAATAGGGTAATTAAGGGTAAAAATGATATTATTATTACCCTAACACATGTCCTAATTCTATTGGACAAGTTTAATTCGACCAAAAACAAACTTAGGAATAAAATATTACCATTTAGGTCCACTTGGATTAGATTAGGACATTTATTATTAATTTATTTAAAGAAGGGTTAAAATAGTTAAAATCAAAGATTAATAAGTAAATCATTTTTAATATGGGGTTATACATAAGATAAATTCGACTATAAATATTCATTAGAAAGATAAAAAGATTTCCTACATGATGGTATTTTATTTATAATTTTTATACATTAAATAATGTAATTTATTTATGACAAAATGATGATGCAATAATTATCATATTAATGAAATATTGACATAATTGATGTTATAAACACAAAAATAAATGTAATTTGAGACTTTTTATGAATTCAACTAATTTTCTAGGTTACTATGATATATTAGTGTTGATTTAATCAACTTGGTTCGAACATATAATTCTGTTATGACTTTCACAAAAATCATATATCAAATAGTTTCAAAATTGACACAAAATAGTTTTTAAATCAAATATTATATTATTAATTGTTATTTTATTACTAAAAATCTAAGGCTAGTCCAAATGACTTAGATAAAGATATATATATTAATAATAAACAATTTGGGGTTCGTTTGTCATGTTATAGTAAGTGTATTAACCATATAGTGTAAGAAAACAAAAAGACACGGTAACAGTTAAATTATTTAACTTAGAGTTAAATCTAATTGATAAGGTTAAACTAATAACCTAAACTTGTCTAAATCCTATTGGTTTATAGGATTTAGACCCATCCCCACATTATCTTCGAAATAAGACCCTTTGGAACCCTTATAAACCGATTTTGACTTTAATATAAAATAATATTTTGAGATATTCCTAAGGAGCCCCTCTCCTCCCTTATAAAAGGGCACCTCCTCCCCCTCCTCCTCACACCAATTTGAGCACTCATGCTTGGAAAAACCCTGCCATTTTCTCCTCTCCACTTCCCTAGAATAATCCTAGAGGTCCTGGTATTCTTCAAATACCAATCTTAGTTCCCTAAGTGGAGGATTCAAAGAAGCGTTCCAAAGAAGAGGTAATATCCATTACCGATCTTTTCAATTTCTTTCTTCTTCAACTTCTTCTTCTTTAGTTGTTTCATGATAAAGTAATAACATCAGTATTACTTACATACTGATATGTTATTATAAATATGAAACAACCCTAATTCACCTTCTATCCATCCTACGGAAAAATGAAATCAACGCGCGTGCGTACGTACGGAATACCGTCTCCACGCCGTGGTGTAATCTATTTTCCACCATCACCTTACAAGGATGGGTATAATGGTGTAATGAGTAACTATTTATGATTATTATAAAGTAATATTGATACTGAAATAATATACATATACCCCAATACAATTCCATGATCATAGGAACGATATCATCACTCGTGCGTACGTACGGAATACCGTCTCCACGATGTGATGTGACTCGTTCTACATGATCATCATTACATAGTAATTATATAAATGAATTGAATGAATAAATATGATATATGTTACACTAATACCATTCTGGATATAAGGTATCTATAACCTTAAAAGAAGAATAAGAATTTATTCGGCAAAACACGCATAAGAACAAAAGGCAATAAAGACCCGAGTAACAAGTAACAATGAAATATTACTAACAAGAAGATATGAATATGACCATATATGATATCATATCAATATGTATGATTCTGGAATAAGTCAATAACATTATTTAAACCATTATACAAGAGCTTCGGACACATACAAAGCAAATCGGACCTATGGTAAGGGAAATATCACAATCTCATTTTTATCCGAGATTGTTTATTCGTAAGTATTTACCGGGGTGTATTTTATCATCCACATCCATGTTTCATCAATATGTAATATTATTGCAATCCACCTAAAATTGTTTAAATCCATTTTTACCCTTCGGTGAGTTTTTAGTAATATGTATGAAAGGAATCTTTTGTCGTTTTTCGTACGAGGTACTTTTTGACTTTTCCGACAAAAGTACGAAGAATGTTTTTTTAACTTATACGGCATGAATGGATTCTTAAAACATTTTTTCCAAGAAGCATCCTTTACAAGTTTTCAAGTTTATTTTTAATCAACTTCTTTTAGTTTATAATTGCATGACATGTTAAGAAAAGAAAATTGTTTTTGAAGAAGAAAGGGTATTTTCCTAAAGAATGGAGTTCAAGTGTTTTATCAAAATTATTTTCCATATAAGATAATAAAGGGTTCTGTTTTTATCCCTATTATTACATTGATTTGATTATGTTGTGAGAGAATTATTTTTATGAAGTCATTTACCTTATATTATTTGTTTTATGATGTCATGATGTTTCAAGAATCCCATTTTTTGTTACATGTGTTATGCGATGATGTATGATTTATGATTATGTGGAACACATAAGAAAGGATTCATTATAAGATGGGTGGGACCTATATATCCCTCCAATGCATTGGGTAAAGATTTTATATCTCATGAGATAGACATGGCTGGAACGGTAGGTTATACCGGTTCAGTGAAACAGGACTGGAACGAGGGTGACTCAGTTCAGAAAGGGACTTTGTCCACTAAGATAGTTTTGAAAATGAGTCATGACTAACAAGAAATGATTTTCCATGATTATGTGTGCATGACACAAAGTTTCAAGTTTCATGTTATGATTATGGGGATCTCATTTTCACTTCTATGATTTGTTCCATGTTAAGATATTATGATCTCTTTTGCAGGTTATGATTTTCAAAAAGATATGATATGATTTTTATTTCCTTTATTTTCCCTTGCTGAGAATTTGAGCTCACCCTTTTATGTTTTCTTTTCCCCAGGTCAGGAAGATGGATATTAAGTAGAATATACTAAAAGTGACCCTAGATATGATGAAATAAATGGGAGACACTGTAGAAGATTTATGAACCAGTTGTTTATGTTTCCCAGTTTCTAAAGACACTATACATATACGGTCCTTTGTGGTTTTGTCATATGTTGTAATAAGTGTACTTCAATTTTGAAGTATTAACAATGTATGTAAAGTATGGGTCGTTATAGTTGGTATCAAAGGCAAAGGAGGTAGGAATGTATCCGATCCTTGGGAACTCTCACATGTGAGCGTTGGACGAAGCATGGCTCTCCGCCCAAGGGCTTCATGAGGAAATGGCTGCCAATGGGGACGGTGGTGTGTCCCACCCAGGGGGTGTAGCCGCCCATGGAGTACCCTGATAGGTATCAATTATAGTCCACTAGAAGTAATTCCAGACCGTTATAGTTGGTATCAGAGGAAAGGTATAGTCAAACTTTGGAAACTAGGATGTGAAAGCCTTAGTAAGAACCCTAAGGATAAGTCTAAGCATAGAACACAATCTTAGTGTTTTAGAAATGGCCATGAATACCCTAGGATAAGACCTTAAGTGTGAAATTTTATCCTTGATTATGTGGTTTTCCTATTATAATTAGTGTTGCTCACACTATTCTTCTTGGTTTTAGTCAATGGTGGAACCCGAAGGAACCGTGTTAATGCGGAATGCGATGGGCAATGCAATGATTGTCCCCCTGAGCAACCAAACGATATGGGAGCTGGAATGCAAAATCTTGTAGCCATGCTCACACAACTTTCTCAAGCTATGAATCATGTAGGACTTCCAAACGAACAAAGGAAGGAGCAACATTCTGTTGAATCCTTCATGAGGTAGCGTCCACCTTCTTTCAGCGGGTCTACTGATCCATTAGTTGCTGAACAATGGATTAGTACTACTGAAAAGATATTTTCAGTTCTTCAATGTTCTGAACATGATAAAGTCATCCTAGCAGTGTATCGTTTGGAAGGAGATGCTGATCAATGGTGGAATCTTATTAAGAATACGAGGCAAAGGGATGAAATTGAGTCCATGGAATGGGACGAGTTCAAGAACTTATTTTTCAATAAGTACTTCCCTCGTATTCTCCGAAAAAAGATGGAGAAAGAGTTTCTTGAACTGAAGCAAAGGGATGATGAATCTGTTGGTACCTATGAAGCAAATTTTACAGGACTTTCAAGGTACACTTATGGTAATATTATCCAACCTCAGAGTAAGATCGATCGATTCTTTAGTGGCTTAAAACCAAGTCTTCGAAGGGCATTAGCCATAAGGGACTTCAATAGCTACGAGGAAATCGTTCGATGTGCTCTCAAAGTCGAGATGGAGATTGGAGTAACCCATCAGTCATATGGGTTTGATAAGAAGAGGAAAATGGAATTCAAAGGAAAATCTAAAGAGCACACTGAAAAGAAGATGAGCTTTCCCTTATGCTCAAAGTGTGGAAAGAAACATGGAGGGAGTTGTCTTAAAGGGACAAGTAAATGTTTCAAATGTGGAAAGGAAGGTCACTGGGCATTTGAATGTCGCGATAATGGGAACAAGATGTCTAATGATGCAAACAAAGGAAGGGATACACAGAATGAACCTACTACACTTCAATGTTTCAAGTGCATGGAGATGGGTCATTATGACAATCAATTCCCAATTCCAAGGGTTGATGATGATGGTCGACGTCAAAAAAATCTTAAGGATAAAGACAAAGGAAAGTCACATGCAATTTCTATCAGCGATGTGGAGTACGATAACGAAGTGGTGAAAGGTACACTTACCATCCACTCTAAAGTAGCAAATGTTTTATTTGATTCTGGATCCACCCAGTCTTTTATTTCTGAAGAATTTTCTAAGGGTATCACCGTATTACCTCAACAATTAGATGTTGAGTTAGCTGTGACAACACCTAATGGAACATCAATCGCATCAAAAGTTTATAATTATTCTCCAATCGAAGTTTGTGGGAAAGTGCTTCATGAAAATCTTGTGATCCATCCTATAGTGGAATTTGATGCGATTCTTGGCATCGATTGGCTTTCTCTACATGGAGCTCATATCAATTGCCAAAGAAGGGAAGTCACATTTCATATTCCAGATCAATCTACGATCGTCTATCAATGCAAGGATGAACATAACCTTCCAGTGGAAATTTCTTCCATCTTATGGGTATTGATTCCACTAAATGAAGGTTATTTATCTCAAATGGTTGGTGAGAAACTCATGATTAAGAATATTCCCATTGTACGGGAGTTTGATGATGTATTTCCGGAGGAATTACCAGGTCTTCCACAAAATCGTGAAGTTGAGTTTTCAATAGAACTCGTACCAGGTGCTTTGCCTATTTCAAAGACACCTTATAGAATGGCCCCAATTGAGTTGCAGGAATTGAAGAAGAAACTCCAAGAGAATATTGATAAGGGATTCATATGCCCTAGTGTGTCACCTTGGGGAGCACCTGTTCTATTTGTTAAGAAGAAAGATGGATCAATGAGACTCTGCATTGATTATCGAGAACTTAACAAGATCACTATCAAGAACAAATATCCTCTCCCACGCATTGATGACTTATTTGACCAACTACGCGGAGCTCAATACTTTTCCAAGATTGATCTTCGTTCAGGGTATCATCAATTAAGGGTCAAAAGGGAGGATATACCAAAGACGACTTTCCGTACAAGGTATGGACACTATGAATTTATAGTGAAGCCATTTGGTCTTACTAATCCCCCTGCTATCTTCATGGATCTAATGAATAGAGTCTTTAGAGACTATCTTGATCAATTTGTGGTAGTCTTTATAGACGATATTATTTTCTATTCAAAGAGCAAGTAAGAGCATGAAGATCACTTGAGAATTATATTGAAGACCCTGAGAAAGGAGAAGCTTTATGCCAAATTTACCAAGTGTGAATTTTGGCTTCAAAAAGTTGCATTTTTGGGTCACATAATCTCAAAAGAGGGGATATCTGTGGATCCAGCAAAAACAGAGGTTATCGAAAGATGGTCAAGACCAACAACAGTAACTGAGATCCGAAGTTTTCTTGGTTTGGCTGGATATTATCGACATTTTGTAAAGGATTTTTCACGATTATCTAATCCACTCACCAAGTTTACTCGGGAAGGAGTTAAGTTTGTTTGGACAAAGGAATGTGAAGAGAATTTCAAGGAGTTGAAAAGAAGGTTATCCAGTGCACCTGTGCTCACACTGCCTTGTAGTGGAGAAAGGTTTGTGATCTATAGTGATGCATCCAAGAAGGGATTGGGGTGTGTTCTTATGAAAAATGATATGGTGATAGCTTATGCCTCACGACAGTTGAAAATCCATGAGCAAAATTACCCAACACATGATTTGGAGTTGGCTGCGGTAATCTTTGCATTAACGATTTGGAGGCATTACCTTTATGGTGAAAGGTGTGATATTTATACTGATCATAAAAGTTTAAAGTATATTTTCACACAAAAGGAGCTGAATATGAGTCAAAGAAGATGGTTGGAGCTGATTAAGGATTATGACTGATCAATCCATTACCACCCTGGGAAAGAAAACAAGGTGGAAGATGCATTAAGTCGACAAGACCATTCTAGTTTATCCATGATGAGGATCACAAAAGATCCAATATTTAAAGAATTTACAAAGGATGGATCTTGGAATTATAATGGAAGGGGAAAAATCTTATCTTTCTCAAATGAATGTTCAACCATCTATACATGTGAAGATTAAAGAGGCACAGAAAGAAGATGTCGAGTTACAAAAGATGGTGAGAAATGTTCCTGAATTCAACCTTGATTGTGATGGGATAATAAAGTTTAGGAATCGGGTTTGTGTTCCTCCCATCCCCGAATTAAAGAAGGAGCTGCTAGATGAGGCTAATAGTTCTTCATTCTCTATTCATCCTGGAAGCACGAAGATGTATAGGGACCTGAAAGAGTACTTCTGGTGGGATGGCATGAAAAGATATGTTGCTGAATATGTCTCTCGATGCTTGGTTTGTCAACAAGTTAAAGCTGAGAGACAAAAGTCTAAGGGGATGTTACAACCATTACCCATACCCGAATGGAAATGAGAAAACATCACTATGGACTTTGTCATAGGACTTCCTAAAACATCCAAAGGCAATAATGCAATCTGGGTCATAGTTGATCGTCTTACAAAGTCTGCACACTTCATTGCTATTAGAGAGGATTTCTCTCTGGATCAGCTTGCCAAGATATATGTAAAGGAAGTGGTAAGATTGCATGGAGTACCACTTTCTATTATATCTGACCGGGATCCGAGATGTACCTCGATGTTCTGGAGAAGTCTTCAGCATACTCTGGATACAGAGTTGAGTTTCAGCACTGCTTATCATCCCCAGACAGACGGTCAGTCTGAGAGAACAATTCAAACCCTAGAAGATATGTTGAGAGCTTGCTCTATGGATTTCAAAGGAGGTTGGGATCAACACCTACCTTTGGTGGAATTTTCTTATAATAATAGCTTTCACTCCAGTATTCAGATGGCTCCTTATGAAGCTCTCTATGGAAAGAAATGCAGGACTCCAACTTGCTGGGATGAAGTTGGGGAAAGAAAGCTATTAGGACCTGATCTCATAGATGAAATGGCAGAAAAGGTCAGATCTATTCAACAACACATAAGAGCATCTCAGAGTCGATAGAAAAGTTATGCCGACAACTGAAGAAAAGACCTAGAGTTTGAAGTGGGTGATAAAGTGTTCTTACGAATATCTCCCTGGAAGAGGGTTATGAGATTTGGAAAGAAGGGGAAGTTGAGCCCTAGATATATCGGTCCTTTTGAAATACTGGATCATGTTGGAAAGGTAGCTTACCGATTGGCGCTTCCACCGAATCTCTCTCAAGTTCACGATGTGTTCCATGTATCTCTCCTGAGAAAGTACATACCTGATCCTTCACATGTACTCAGCTCAGAAGTTGTACTGCTGGAGCAAGATCTTTCTTATGAAGAACAACCGATAGAGATTCTGGATCGTAGCGAAAAAGTCCTATGAAACAAGACCACTCGATTGGTGAAAGTTTTATGGAGGAACCACCAATTAGAAGAAGCTACGTGGGAGCTTGAGGATATGATGAGGGAGAAGTATCCTCATCTGTTTGTTACAAAGTGACGAATTTCGAGGGCGAAATTCTTTTTAAGGGGGGTAGAATGTAACACCCGAGATTTTTATGAGTAATATTTTGTTTTTATATATATCATCAAAGGAATATTTCACTACATACTAGCTTGGCTTACTTTACATGCAACCACGACCTTCCTCGATAGCTTGCGTCGTACGCAATACTGAGTTTCACTAAACAACGATATGCTATTAAAATATTATTAAAACTAGCCGTTATGAATAGTAATAACCACTTTTTGAAATTTTATAAATTTTATCTTTCAAAATGGACTTCATTTTTGGATTCAGAATACCGAAATTAGCCTAGCGTGAAATTTTGGTATTTTTCTGAAAACATTCAATTTTTGATGAATAGTGAAACCACTAAGTGGTAGGTTAAAAACTGAATTTTGCATAAAACTTAATTTTACCGCTTCTATGAATGTAATTTCGAAAATCCAAGAAACACGGTTAATATCAAGGACTAAAATGTGGTTCAATGAGATGAAAATAATTTTTTGGTGAATGGTAACTTTTTACTTTTTTTACCACGGTTAAAAGTAAATAGGGTAATTAAGGGTAAAAATGATATTATTATTACCCTAACACATGTCCTAATTCTATTGGACAAGTGTAATTCGACCGAAAACAAACATTGGAATAAAATATAACCATTTAGGTCCACTAGGATTAGATTAGGACATTTATTATTAATTTATTTAAAGAAGGGTTAAAATAGTTAAAATCAAAGTTTAATAAGTAAATCATTTTTAATATGGGGTTATACATAAGATAAATTCAACTATAAATATTCATTATAAATCTAAAAAGATTTCCTACATGATGGTATTTTATTTATAATTTTTAGACATTAAATAATGTAATGTATTTATGACAAAATGATGATGCAGTAATTATCTTATTAATGAAATATTGACATAATTGATGTTATAAACACAAAAATAAATGTAATTTTAGACTTTTTATGAATTCCACTAATTTTCTAGGATACTATTATATATTAGTGTTGATTTAATAAACTTGGTTCGAACATATAATTCTGTTATGACTTTCACAAAAATCATATATCAAATAGTGTCAAAATTGACACAAAATAGTTTTTAAATCAAATATTATATTATTAATTGTTATTTTATTACTAAAAATCTAAGGTTCGGCCAAATGACTTAGATAAGGATATATATATTAATAATAATCAATTTGGGGTTCGTTTGGCATGTTATAGTAAGTGTATTAACCATATAGTGTAAGAAAACAAAAAGACACGGTAAAAGTTAAATTATTTAACATAGAGTTAAATCTAATTGATAAGGTTACAATAATAACCTAAACTTGTCTAAATCCTATTGGTTGATAGGAGTTAGACCCATCCCCACTTTAGCTTCGTAATAAGACCCTTTGGAACCATTATAAACCGATTTTGACTTTAATATAAAATAATATTTTGAGATATTCCTAAGGTGCCCCTCTCCTCCCTTATAAAGGGCACCTACTCCCCCTCCTCCTCAGACCAATTTGAGCACTCAAGCTCGGCCAACCCCTGCCATTTTCTCCTCTCCACTTCCCTATAATAATCCTAGAGGTCCTGGTCTTCTTCAAAGACCAATCTTATTTCCCTAGGTGGAGGATTCAAAGAAGCGTTCCAAAGAAGAGGTAATATCCATTACCGATCTTTTCAATTTCTTTCTTCTTCAACTTCTTCTTCTTTAGTTGTTTCAAGATAAAGTAATAACATCAGTATTACTTACATACTGATATGTTATTATAAATATGAAACAACCTTAATTCACCTTCTATTCATCCTACGGAATAATGAAATCACCGCGCGTGCGTACGTACGGAATACCGTCTCCACGCCGTGGTGTAATGTATTTTCCACCATCACCTTACAAGGATGGGTATAATGGTGTAATGAGTAAATATTTATGATTATTATAAAGTAATATTGATACTGAAATAATATACATATACTCCAATACAATTCCATGATCATAGGAACGATATCATCACTCGTGCGTACGTACGGAATACCGTCTCCATGATGTGATGTGACTCGTTCTACATGATCATCATTACATAGTAATTATATAAATGAATTGAATGAATAAATATGATATATGTTACACTAATACCATTCTGGATATAAGGTATCTATAACCTTAAAAGAAGAATAAGAATTTATTCGGGAAAACACGCATAAGAACAAAAGGCAATAAAGACCCGAGTAACAAGTAACAATGAAATATTACTAACAAGAAGCTAAGAATATGACCATATATGATATCATATCAATATGTATGATTCTGGAATAAGTCAATAACATTATTTAAACCGTTATACAGGAGCTTCGGACACATACAAAGCAAATCGGACCTAAGGTAAGGGAAATATCACAATCTCATTTTTATCCGAGATTGTTTATTCGTAAGTATTTACTGGGGTGTATTTTATCATCCACATCCATGTTTCATCAATATGTAATATTATTTCTATCCACCTAAAATTGTTTAAATCCATTTTTACCCTTCGGTGAGTTTTTAGTAATATGTATGAAAGGAATCTTTTGTCGTTTTTCGTACAAGGTACTTTTTGAATTTTCCGACAAAAGTATGAAGAATGTTTTTTTAACTTATACAACATGAATGGATTCTTAAAACATTATTTCCACGAATCTTCCTTTACAAGTTTTCATGTTTATTTTTAATCAACTTCTTTTAGTTTATAATTGCATGACTTGTTAAGAAAAGAAAAGTGTTTTTGAAGAAGAAAGGTTATTTTCCTCAAGAATGGAGTTCAAGTGTTTTATCAAAATTATTTTCCATCTAAGATAGTAAAGGGTTCTGTTTTTATCCCTATTATTACATTGATTTGATTATGTTGTGAGGGAATTATTTTTATGAAGTCATTTACCTTATATGATTTGTTTTATGATGTCATGATGTTTCAAGAATCCCATTTTTGTTACATGTGTTATGCGATGATGTATGATTTATGATTATGTGGCACACATAAGAAAGGATTCATTATAAGATGGGTGGGACCTATATCTCCCTCCAATGCATTGGGTAAATATTTTATATCTCATGAGATAGACAAGGCTGGAACGGTAGGTTATACCGGTTCAGGGAAACAGGACTGGAACGAGGGTGACTCGGTTCAGAAAGGGACTTTGTCCACTAAGATAGTCTTGGAAATGAGTCATGACTAACAAGAAATGATTTTCCATGATTATGTGTGCATGCCACAAAGTTTCAAGTTTCCTGTTATGATTATGGGGATCTCATTTTCACTTCTATGATTTGTTCCATGTTAAGATATTATGATCTCTTTTGAAGGTTATGATTTTCAAAAAGATATGATATGATTTTTATTTCCTTTATTTTCCCTTGCTGAGCATTTGAGCTCACCCTTTTATGTTTTCTTTTACCCAGGTCAGGAAGATGGATATTAAGTAGAATATGCTAAAAGGGACCCTAGATATGATGAAATAAATGGGAGACACTGTAGAAGATTTATGAACCAGTTGTTTATGTTTCCCAGTTTCTAAAGACACTACACCTATACAGTCCTTTGTGGTTTTGTCATATGTTGTAATAAGTGTACTTCAATTTTGAAGTATTAACAATGTATGTAAAGTATGGGTCGTTATACACAATAATGGTTTTTGTTTATAGGGGAGGCCCTCAACCTGGTTTTGGTTGTTTTGTTACACATTATTTCAAACTATGAACCTTTCACTAGGTTTTTTTAAAAATTGAAATGTTTTTATTTTATACTAGACCTCAATTTCTCCTCCCCTTTTCAACTATGAGATCCATAAATAATTTTAGGAATTTGGACCTCCACTTTAACATTTAAGACTATTCTTCCTCCTATATTTTGTGTGGAAGGTTAAATTCATTCTAATGATTATAATTTTATAAATCTATTCCTATGTAACACTTGTATAACTTTTCCTTCCCCATTTTTTTATATCCATTCTAGGACCATAATTGGAGATGGTTGTGTCTAGATGTGTTCGCAAAAAACAACATAAATAGTGTAATTTTATGTTTATTCAATTTTAATAATACATTATTTAGGCATTGATAAGCCCATTGATGAATATAATACCATAACATTAGCCATTTAGTGTCATAACATGAATTTTTGAGAAAATGGATATTACAAAATGTGACATAAGGGGTTACTCAAAATATAAAATGACCTTGTATGTTAATTTAATTACTTAGGATGAATCCTATAAGGAGAACTCATGTAGGTATATGACCCATTTTAATATGTGAAAACAGGTAAAAATATATAATGTGAATGGAATGGTAAAATATTAACATTTAAGAATGATTGGAGATACATAATAAATAATAATGTAAATTGTTCTGAGAATGGATATACACCCCCTTAGGAAATATTTTCATTAATCCAAGGATAGATGTGAACCACTTGGTATTAATATATAGTTTCGATGTTAGTTGGGGATCCCCATAGGTATAATTTTATTAGTTTTGGGGCTGAACATGGATGCCCATGCATAGGAATTTCTAGGTTCTGTGGTTAGACATCGACTCCCTGGGTTGTACTATCAGGGTTTTTTGGATTGGATGTGGATCCCATTAGGTAGTGATTTTTATGATTATATTGTTTAATGTGGACCCTGTAAATAATGTTCCATTAGTTCTATGGAAGGAAATGGGTCCCATATGTTTTATTTTCATGGTTCTGGGGTTATACATGGATTCCCCTTGGTGAATATATATCTAGTTTATAGATATTCAGCACCAAAAAAAATTGGTAAGGTTGATCTTGTATGTAACCATAGATCCCATGAATCATTGGTAATCTAATTATTAAGCTATCAATTAATTTTATTATTCTACATCTATATGAAATTTATTTTTAAAATGATCATATTTAGGGACATCATTGGTGGTGGCCAAGTGAGTTTTACTCACACCCCACACGGATCACCATGGGTATCATGAATACATCATGGTTATAGGAAAGGATAAGGGAAAGGCCCATATGATAGATAATTGATATGATTAAACTATAATAGATAATGGAGAACTAAACATGGATTTGACTTATGAAGAGTTTGGGGGGATTCTCTTTTAGGGTACTTTTTGCTGCTTTTAGGATTTTTTTCTTCATGATCAACCCCTAAGTTATCTACCTTATATATATGACTTATTTGACTATATGGTATTTAAATAATTGATTTTAATATATGTAGGATTATATATTTTGTTTCTCAGGATTATTGGGATTTATGTAATTCTTATTTAACTACATATGAGTTATTATCAAGATATTTTCTATTATTTTCAAATCTTATATTAGGGTATAATCTTTGCATGATGAGATTATGTGCCCCTTCTTCAAGTCAAAGGCATATTTAATATGGTGAGTCAAACCCATGTTCATGTGTCTCTCTAATGTTGTTACTATAGTGTGAACCAGTTCAGTGAATTACATAATAGATAATATAACTCTTACTCTCTTTGTTTGTTGATTGGGTTTTAATTGTTCCTTAAAATAAAATTTTTGGATTATGAGGAAATATTATTTGTTTCTAGTTTTTATTAAATAATGTTTATGGGTTATCAGATTTACCATTACAAGAAACATGGTTACTATTTCTATATAATCCCTATTAGAATATTATTTTTGGTTGTTTTTAAGGAATTATCAAATTAATGAATATATCTATACTTTGTGACATTAGTATTAATGGTTTTATAATGTATAATGGTATGGGAATTCCATTTACAATTATATATTGTCAAGAAATTATTTTTCGTGTAAGGTATGGTGACAATCCTAAATAGCCCTTTGTTTATTATGGCCCATTTTTCAATTCTAAACATGTGTTTATTTTGTTCTTTTTCGATTAATATCCATTTCTTACATAGGTGACACATTCCATATTTACTAATATTGATGTTATTTTATATATGTTCTAATATTTTAATGTTGTGTAACCAACCTGATTATTTTTAAGAATTTTTTTATACAATCCCTAATTCTTTTATGAGTATTGAATTATTTTAATAATTTTATTTTAAGGAAATTGAGATAAAAAAATCCTTTTGTTGTCTATGAAAAGTATAATTGGTTAGGCTGCCTATCAGAATTGGGAATTCATAAAATCGATTCTTTTTTCTTATAATAATCCATTTGATTTTAATAGTATTATTAACATAATATATTTAACTATAATAACAAACCTTGATGGAATAAATATATTTTAATAATCTCATTATAAAATAACCTAGCATAGGTTTCATGACTTTTCTTTTATTTCAGAATTTGCTTGTTACGAGTAATTATTTGGTTTAATAATTGGATTTCTGATCTAATGGTTGATGTAGGGATCATATTTTTTTATTTTTTCTATTATCAGAGGTCATTATTATATTTTTTTGTGTGGTTTCTATAATCATTATTATTATTATTTTGGTTATGTTCTTTCAAGTGTGGATGTTATGTTCTCTAATTACATTGTTGTTAATTGAGTAAGTCACTACTTTTTTTATCATACATTAGAATTAATATAATGATAGTGAACTAGAACATTATATTTGATTTAGAGATCTCTTAAATTTTAATTATTTTAGTTTTGATGATCTCTTACTTCAACTATCATTTTTTGATCTTCTAAATTAGCATGATTATAGTGTTGATGATCTTCTATTAAGAAAATGATGTGTTTCCATTGAGCCCCAACTTATAGTATAGATAAATTGAGGATAGATTTCATTTTTTCTAATTATATATATCCATTTTGTGGTGTTTCATATGATATATAGTGAAATAATATCCTACAAACCTCTCATCCTCTTTAGTAGGGATTTAGGTTTCTTCTTTTGTGGTTACCTATTCTATATTGGTATTCTTTATTGAGGATATATTTATTGTTTATTTTAATATGTTTTATCATGGATTACTATTTGGTTAAATTTTTAATGTGTTAATGGTATTGGTAGAAATTATTTCTTTTTATTTAATGATTATCATTATTATCTATTAGGGGGATCAAGTTCATGTTCTTGGCCCCCCTATTTAACTCTTTTCTGGGGAAATTTGTTATTTTTCTACACATTTGTAAACAATTATTTTTATTAAAAATAACCACCAAGGGAAGGTATCAAAGTTAAGTCCAATATTATCTTATATAATAAGAAAATAAGGAAAACAATTATGGAAATTATAAATCATGAAGCTCACAAAACAAAAATTTCATGGGATATTTATATAAATATAATGATGTCCATTATACCAAATAATTTAACAAAACCACCTCTTTTATTTTCAATATAAATATGGAGTTAAAATAATTTTTAAATACATATGGAATTATATAATTTATTATAATACACACCGTAATCCCTAGAATAGAAATAATAAAAACCCCATCTTAGAGAAAAAAACTATTTCTGGATTTTATTTTGAAGCCCAATTTTATTCTAAACCAATTACTTTAGAATTTCAACTCTAAGAACTAGTTTCATTGAAATAACATTTCAATGTTGAAATATTTTATGTTTAAAATACACAATAAAACCAAGTCATGATATCAAATATCTCCATAAAATGAACCACTAGCACTGATTCAATCAATGATTCAATAACAAATAATTTAGAGTGATATACAGCCATTGTAAACATGATAACCCAATATAATCCCCTTTTTAGAGTAATTTATTAGAAAAAAAACATACCATTAAAAAATATAACAATCATATAAACATAATATACATGTAGTTAAGAAAATTTACTAACAATTCACCATTATCTATTTTTTAAAGATATCTACCAAATTCTCATATCTATTTATTTAACTAAATTCCACATCAACCACCATTACACCAATGAGAACATATCTCATCAATTTCACCCATAAATTAATCCCTAAAAAATTAATTAAAATGTTAAATAATTATTTTAAATAATAAAAAACATATTCACTGTTCTTAGGATTCCAAAACACTATAAAATAGGTTTCTATAAATTTTTAATGTATAACTGAGCATACTATATGAGAAATACATAAATTTAAGTACACAATTAACCATTATTTTAATATTAATTTTAAAAATTCCCTAAAAATTTAATCATTTGACATACCATGCCAAGAATCAACCCAATTCAACCATAAAATAGTCCCTTAAGCTGGGTTGTGACATCCCCAAGACACCTTCCTGATCACCCTAGGGTGGTGAAAATAACCAAGGGAATAAATGAGAGATCATGGGAATAATTTCACCCAATATAAATAAACAAAGACATAAAAATATAAAATATTAGCCCAATATAAATAAATTGTAACAAATAGATAAAGTAAACATACATTATAAATAAAACAAAAACTAAACCTGGTGACTGCTAAATCTCCATGTTACCTCATTAGTCACTCTGATTCCAAAACCCAAAATCTCTCCATGGTGATCAAGACAAAGATGGAACCTAAAAATAAGGTTAAAAATAATAATATAACTATAGTCACCTGTATCAAAACATATTATGCATGACCAATTAAACTATAACTAATGCATTTCCTTTAAATAAAATATTCACTAACTACATGTTTGAAATAAGATATATAGACATAATTTTTTAAAAAAATTTATTTTTTACAAATCATCATCCATTTCCCTTTTTATTTAAAATAGGGTTCATTTCCAATAGTTGGAGGGATTTATCATATTAAATAAAGTTAGGGAGAATAAGAAAAATGATGTTTTCATTCAAAAATAGTAATAAATTGTAAAGTATTCTAAAATAATTTCCATAAAACATTTACACTCCAATTTTTTAATTTTTACACATTGTTTACATTATAAAAAGGAAGTAAATAAATAACCACATGATGAGTGAACTGTAAAACAATACACAAGAAAAAATATTATATAAGGAACCGTAATTATCTTCCATTGATAAATAAGTTCCATGAAAAATTAAAAATACCTAGGAGATTAGTGGAAAATATAGAACATACTTTACCTGATCTATCCAGTTGGTGTTCCTGATGAAATTAGACTTCCCTCATTCTCAATCATTCCCAAGAAAGCCTAATAGAGGGTCAAAATCTCCCAAAGATCCTATCCATATTGGGGGCCACTAGCTAGAGTATAATCCATCTATTGTAAAGAAACTTTTCTCGGATATCTCGATATCAATGCTAGGTTTCCATGTCATGTCTAAATCGGGGGGTGAGTGAAAAAATACAACATACAACTAGATATATATATATATAAACAAAGTTCACAAGAAACACCCACAAGATTCACCCTTGAATCACCATACATAATACACCCATATTCCCTTCCACAAGTTATTCATAAAGAAAGTCACATTCCAATGACCTCCCACTCTCTCTAGAGACCAAAAAGAAAATTAATAAATCCATATGGTAGTTTTCCAAATAAAACCATCTTTTTTAACAGTTCCAACCTGGAGTCACATATTTTATAAATTAGAAAAAAAATCCAAAATAAATAAACAAACTATTTATAAATAAAAACCCATTTAGAAATACATTAGGGAAACTCAAATTACAATTAGAAAACCACAAACCAATTATAAAATATATCCATAAATTTTAACAAACACTAGTTTTGAAAATCTAGATAAAACAATTCCATAACATTCAAATCCAAGGGAAATAAACATGACCTCATTTAAAATAATAAATATAAAAGTACATTACACTAATTAATGTCAAAACAAGGTGTAAATATCAATAAATCAATGTTTATTAAATTTAAAGGCCACATAAAAAGGGCAAACTACCTCAAACCACAAGCGCTTTGATATTGGATTCCCAAAACAACCCCAAAAGGGTCCAAGAAGACAAGGACTCACAAGGATATCATTAAAAAATTTGAAAAACTATATTTTAAAACCAAATAAACAATACAATTTGAATAAAGTGACCAATAGATAAAATGGAACCAAGAATAAAAATAAAGAAGAAGGAAGAGGGAGAAGTTATGTGGGGTTTACCTTGATAAATCACCAAAAAACTTCACGAAATCCTTAAAATTTACTCTAATAATATGATGAGATGCATGATAAAGAGGGGATGAGACTCCAATTGTTTTCCAAAACAAATGAGGGGGTTACAGGGTGTGTTTGGGTAAAAATATGAGAGGGGTAGAAAACTAAATTAGTAATTTGAATGAATCTAGGCACTATGAACAGTTTGGTCAGACAGTTTGTGAAAACATGATAGAACCATGATTTCCTTATTGAACTCAAAGGATAATAGCATGTCTTGGAAACATGGTTTTGGAAACCATTCTCCAACAATGCGGTTTGGTTCTATCAAAAATTATAGAACCCTATGCATTCTTCTCCTAATGTTTGGACAAACCATGCTTAAGCCTAGCAATCTTATCCAGTGATGCCAAAGACTCACACAGTTACTCCTACGAACCAAAGGGTTTGGCCCTATCTATACAATACCCATGAAACAAAAACAGTGAAAGTTTAAAAGGAACTGAAAGAAGACTCATCCTTAGGTCCTCACATGGTTTCCCCTAAATATTAAACACATATTGTGCGATAAAAGAAAAGCAGACCAAAAATCCAAAAATTTCTCTAAAATACATAATAATTTAGATAAAAAACAAAAGAAAAATTATAAAGTAAAATAAAAGAGAAAAATAAAAACAAGGGAATTAAAATTATCCCACCATTATTATTTATACCCCAAAAAAATACACAACACCTCTAGCTTAAAAAGTTGATTGGAAAAGTCACTCACTCAAACAATTGAAATCCTCAAACCAAATAACACCTTGAATAAAATTAGTATTAATATATAAATCCTACCAAAGAAAACCCAAAATGAACCATTATACTCAAAAAAAATCTTGATGGATTTCAAATATTCTAATCCAGAAACAAAAAACATTACAATCACCACAATAAAAACCATTGGGCCTACTTCAAGTGCCCAACATACCAAAAAAAGTAAATTCAAGGCTAGATAACCGATGGTGATGGGGAATAAATACAAGGAAATTAACCAAAAGGAAAATAAGGGAAATTAATAGGTTATAATCAAGGATTTTGATTTATCAATATTAGGAGGCTAGTGTGGTCTTCCAACCATATTAGGATTCTAGCCCAATTCCCAACCAACACCACCCTCCATATTGAAATTTCAAACTGTAACAACCATGCACAATACCCAAGTGGACTAAAAAACTTTATTAATGCACACAATGAAGATCAAATTAACATCAAAATGAAGGGATCAAAAATTTATAATGATAAAATTTCCCTTATAAAAAGTTTTTGCGAAGAAACACAATATCCATTTTTAATTTCAATAAAAAGGAAAAACATGAAGAGAAAAACATTGAAATTAATGTAAAATTTACATCAAAAACCATAAACATAAATCAAACCATCATTAAATTCATCAAATTGTGTCACATGATTATTCAAGGAAGTGGATCATGCTCTACTGTTATTTTAAGTGACACCCTCACAGAACATCTATAGATGGCCTAAATGAACTTTGGCATAATAGGAAATCAATGATCTTGGACACAAAGGATTATTACTTCCTAGATTTTTGTATTGTTGAATCTTTTAGGTCCTATGTTTATAATTAACTAATGAAAAAACAAGAAGGCCACATAATTCCACTATAAATATCCTTAATGTTAGAAACCTTTCTCAAATCTTTACTAGAACTCACTTCCTTGCTTCAATAAAGATATGTATGATTGGATACCTTAAGCACTGATTCAAATGTGACCTCACCCCGAACTTCTTGCCTCACTACATCAAGAAATAAGGCTAGACTAAATTCTGACACCCATGAAAAAATATTAGGATGAATCCCATTCTCAAAATGTCTAGATTTTAGTGAAATATCATTAAAAAACTCTAAACGATATGGGAAAACAATCCAAAATTTGATATTTGAATTCTAACATTGCAAAATTTCCTTACTAAAGGTAGAACATATCTATCACCTTTTCCACCTTAAAATCCCTACAGAATTATTGTTGGATAAATAAATACTTGAAGAATTCCTAGAATATGTATTCACAATGCTTGGCCTTACTGTCCGAATTCTATGAATACAAACTCAGACCTTTGAACATAATTACAGTGAAAATAACATTTAGAGATGCAAGGAACTCAAGGAAACTAAATATCCTTGAGAATTTTTACATCCACTATTCTTCATCAAAAAGATACATTTGACCATAAAATAGACGAGGGTTCAACTTCTAAAACTCAATGAGGAAGTTGATTTTTGATCAATTATAGGGTCTAATGTTAGTGAACCACTAATATCATAACCCTAAATTTACATTGAATCTTTGATGGGGGAATACTCTAAATAACAAGAAAACCAAAATCCAATTAAAACCGACTCAGAATCAAGAAATTGACTCAATTAAACAAAAAACATAAAAAGAAAATGAACCACAATACCCATTATCTTTTTTTTTCAAAAATCTCATCAACCACTATTTTGAAAACCAATTTCAAAATCCACACTGTAATCAATTTCATTAAATGAAAAAATAAATTAATTACCATAAATAAATTGGACCATTTTCTATTAATACTCATTCTACTTTTAAAACAAGACTCATTTTATTAAATATCATTTAATAAAAATCTATTTTTTCAATACTTTATTAAAGTAACGTTTGAAACCCCATTTTTATTTTTTGAAAATTTAAACCTCTCCATTTGAAATCAGTGTCTACAAAATTTAAAACAACATTTTTGAGAAAATTTTAAAATTATGAATGAAACAATATAAATTCATAGTGGGGAATAGTGAAAATTGGTGTCCTAGATATATGATTGGAAGCCATATTACAATCCCATCATAGCCACAAAGATTTATTTTGGACCATGTCCCATAGCTCTCATGGATTTGCTGGAACTACGAGCTCCCCAAAAACCACTTTCCCAACTCCCATTTCAAAACCCAAACACAAAAAATCCATAAACAATATAAAAATCCAAATAGGAAAATATTCATCAAAATGGATGAAAAAAATAAAAATAAAAACCAAACACCCAAATTCCCTTGGAATCTTGAGGCTTGTCATAGAAGGTATTGGATATACACCTCCTCATACCGACACAACGTTTTAAAAATCCTACTCCATATACCATGATATACCAAGTAAAAAAGGGTGATATGAAAGCTAGGTCCTCTAATGAAATTATGCTATGATACAATTTTTTCATGAAGAGACTTGGGTTGGCCCTAAACTAATATCCTGCACCAGACCGCGAAATCCCCAAGGCATGTTCTTAATCACCCTAGGGTGGAAAAAAGATCCAAGGGAATCAACGAGAGATAGTGGGAATAATTTCACTCAATATAAAAAAACATAGTAGAATATAAATATTATCAGAATATAAATAAACAATACTAAATAAATAGTCGAGACATATACTAGAAATAAAACCAAAACTGAACCTGAAAACTACTAAATCTCAATGTCCCTTGGGTCACTTTCCAATCCCATAACTAGACATCTCTCAACAAAGATCAAGACCAATATGGATTTTTAGTGAGGGAAAATATAATAGAAGTATTGGTGTGAGTATTAAAACTCAATTGGTATTCCTATGTAAACTATTCATAATGCATTTCCTTTATATAAAATATTCAATTACTATAACTTTTAAATTTGTAATATAAAAATATTATTTTACACACATTTCATTTAAAAACAAATCATGGTCCATTTTCATTTTTATTTAAAATATGATACCTTTATAAAAGAATGAGGCATTAACATTTTAACAAAGGTGAGGTATAATAATAACAATGATTTTTTTATTCAAAAATGGTAAGAGAGTGAATACAATTCTCAAAAAAATCCTTGAAACATACAAACTCCATTTCATCAATTTTACAAAATATTTTAAACCCTAAAAAGGAACTGAATAAATAACAATGTAATATGGGAAATGGAAAACAACACTCATGAAACCATACCAGGTGAGGCACCATAATTATTCTCTATATAGAAATATGTTCCAATGAAAAATATGAATACTTAGAATCTTAGGGGTTAAATGTAAAGCATACTAAATCTTTTACATACAGTTTTCATGCCTGATAAATTCAAATATCCCCCATGATCAGTCATACCCCACCAATACTAATCAAGGATCAACATCTCCAAAGAATAATGTGTCCATATTTGGGTTCCAATTTCCATAGCATAATCCTATAATAGTGAAATAAGTGTTATCAGATATTCTAGTAGCTATTGTAGGTTACCATGTTATGTCTAAAGTTTTTATGAGTCTAGAAATGCCAATAAACATATAATTATATGTATATAAAGAAAGGACACAAGGAACATACATAACAATCACCCCAAAATCAACCTAAGGGATAGTCCCCCTATCCTCCCACCATCGATTCACAATATAAGTCCCATACCAAGGACCACCCCTTATATCTAGACACAGATAAGGAAAGTGGAAATAGAAAGGGAGGGTTTTTTTAAAGAAAAATATATTTTTTCAATGGTTCTAACCAGGAATCACATAATTTATAAATGATAATAATTTTAAAAAATAAATAAACACACCATTTGTAAATACAAATCCCTTTCGTAATAAATTTGTGAAACCCAAATCACCAATTATAAACCAAAATCCATTTATAAAATCCAACCAAGAATTTCAACAAACACTTTTTGTGTAAGTATAAACAAATTGATGCCATACAACTCAAATACATGGGAAATTTACTTTATTTCATTGAAAATAATCACACTAAACAATATATACCACTAATTAATATCAAATAAATATGTGAACATTAATAAATCAATGTTTCATATATTTCAAGGCCACATGAAAAGGGAATCTAACTTCAAACCACAAGAGTTTTGATAAAGGAAACCCAAAACAAATCCCCAAGGGTCTATGAAAAAGGAGATACCTATAAAGAACCTAAAAAAATCAAAACCCCTAACATAGAAATCAAGAAACAAGAACTGTAGACCAAAGATTACATGGGAGAAGATGAACCAAGTATAAAATGAAATAATACAAAAGAGGGAGAATATATGAGTGAATTAATTTTAGAAATCACCCTAAAACATGAAAAAACCATTGGTTTCACACTAGGAAGAGGATGATATGAGAGAGGAAAAGGGTTGTGGTTTTCAAAGGTTTCAAGATCCAAATGAATGTAATAAATATTTATTTATTGTTTAAATAAGAGTCTAGTAGAAAGGTAATTTGTATATTTTAAAGAATCCAGGCACTGCGTATGGTTTTTTTCATGGTTTTGGAAGCCGTTCTCCATCCCTATTTCCCTTAAAAGAATCATTGGACACCTACATGGTTTTTATACATTATTTGGGAAACTGTGTGCCCACTATGTGGTTTTGTTCTGTAAAAAAATTTAGAACCATATTCTTCAATCTCCAATGGTTTTGACCAACCATGCTTAAGTTGTGTGCTCTTATCTAGTGATACCCAAGACACACATATATTTACAAATAGAAGACACAAGGTTTTAGGATAACTGCATGCTATCCATGAAACTCAAACCATTCATTTTCAAATTGAATTTTAAGAAGACTCAGTGCTGGGGACTCACACTATTTCCCATAACCGTGTCCACAAACAATGAAATAGATGAAAATCATTGAAAAATTAAAAAGTTAGATTTAAAACACCTAATATTGGAGGGAAACCCCCAAAAAATTGATAAACCAAAATAAAAGAGAAAATAAATACATGGTGTGAAATAAATCATGTTGATTTTGAGCACAGTGGAGGTGATTATCAGTGTCGAGCCTAAATCATTGATTTTTGGATTAAATGGATTATTAAAAATTATAAAATATGTAAATTTCATGGAGAACAATTTTATTTAAAATGAATATTGATAAATAAGGTCACCCAATATAAGAAAAGGCCTTTTCATGTTAAATTAAAATTTAATTTAAAGAGATTTGAAGAATTAATACCACTTCTTGAGAACATTATTCGATGAAGCTGTTGATAAACCGAAATAGTTTTCAATAAAATTTCATTTCTATTATTGGATCCTTTTTTAAAATACTTCTAGTTGTGATATGAACATACTGGAATGATTTTTTAACAACACTGATGGATTTTGGGTGCTAGCATGGTGGATCGATCATCTATAGTGTTCTTTTTTATCCCAGTAATGATTACTTTGAAGTCAAAGAATCATCCTTGAACTATCTTTTTTGAGATTATGGTGGAGGATATAGAATCACTATATCATTCAACATCCTTGATATAGTTCCCTATATTTTCTTGTGTGCAACGATTCTATTTTTCGATCAATATATACACAATAAGAATAGATTTATAATTACAGATATAGGTTTAGGGTTAAAATATTATTTACATTCACAATAGGCCTTACATAATATTTTAAAAAATATATAACCCCATTACATTTGGTAGTATCATTTTTATTATTTTCTCAATGTGTGAACTAACTAGTGAAATGAGAAATATTACTTTATAATCTTCCAGATTAATATTTATCATTGAGTATAATCTTGGTAAGATATTTCATCATTGATATTCATCAAATACTTGAATAAATATTTATTCATATAATAAATAAATATTATCTATCCTTATAATTACATAATAACCTTGAGAATAAATTTTTATTTAATATATGGTTTAATTAAATCCAAAATAAAATTACCCATCATACTGGAGAATAATATTTATTCAAATAATTCAATTAAAATATAAATTAATTTAGATAAATAGAAACAATTATTGTGCGACCCCGTAGGTTTATTTATCAATATAAGTTGGTTATCTTTACAAAAGTACAAGTTTAGAAATTATAAAAGTGTCACGGAACCCAATAGAATGAAGTTAATGGCATAACATCGATGGCCACATATGATTTCTATTTATGTAATATATTCCTTTTATTAGGATATCTCATCATGAAGGCTTCACACTCTTGTCCTAAACCAATATGCTTAATAAAACATTTTTTGACTATCTAAATTAATATAGTCATTACAACTTGTCCATGTAATTTAATGAAATAGTTCTATTTGAATAAAAGGATCAAGATGTCAACTTCTATTAATATGGATGGGAAATGTCCTTATTCACCCAATTAATTAATAAAATATCCTTTTTGATACACCCAAAATACCTAACTGCACCATGAACCATTTCATCATGTTTTATGATAATACATATATCTATTCCAGTCATAATATGAATTAATGACAATATTAAATTCTATGTATCCTTACATATGATCACACATAAAAATATTCAAGGACACATAAACATGTAGAATTTATACTCGCAGTTATATTATCATAATCTCCCATATTGGATTCAAAAAATCTCATAAGCTTTTAATTTGTCACACCTAATAGTAAACATGTTTTATGCCTCATTATATAATTTTATCTTACCATAAAATAAGTTTTAAGAATATTGTGGGGGAATTTTAAGGTTCTCATCATAGTTAGGAATATTTATAACCTTATCAATGTGAAAAATAATCAAGTAAATTATATCATAAATGTCACACAGAATAATAAAAAATATGTAACAAAATATTTAAATTAATTTTCAATTCTTTCTCAAATCTATGTTTTTTAATTAAAAAAATAAATTATCTTTAATAATTCTAGATTAACTTTTTCCCCAAAAGAAACAACCATATACTCATCACACATGATTCACAATTATGAAAGATAATGGAATAGATACATGGTAGGAAATGTGATTGGTACATCACAGTATCACAAAAATAGGGGTGCACCTATAGTAGGAAAACTCTAAGGGAAAACAAACCAAAAGTTACACCCTGTCAGCTCAACTCCTATATAATGAATAATTTTTGGCATCCCATACAAAGATAATTAAAGAAAATATAATAATGGGAAAGGGTATATCAGTTTCTTGAAGATCTAAACAGAGTCACGGTTTAGATACATCTTTAATTGCCCATTAAAGTTGGATCATGTCAAGATAAAACACTTTGTGTAATTAAAATACTATAGACTCTTATGAATTTAATGACATGATTCATGTTCCTTTAATTGAATTCAAAACCACTTAAAAATGGAACAAAAATAATTTTATGTCAACGAAATATGTCAAAAGGGAAAAATTTGAAAAACTGTAGAATTCTTAAAAAATGGAAAACTTTTCGAATAAATCACTATTGGAATGGATCACTATTAGAAAACTCAAAAAAGGAAAACTATTTGAATGTCCCACTATTTGAATGAGATAACTTTTGAAAACTAGAAATTTGGAAAACTCTTTAAATGAGTCACCATTAGAATAAGATACCATTTGAAAACTGTACATTTGTAAATCTCTTGAAATGAGTTACCATTGGAAGGAGATAGCTTTTAAAAACTAAAAATTTTGAAAAATATTGAAATGAGTCACCATTGGAATTAGCTACTGTAAGAAAACTGAAAATTTGTAAATCTCTTGAAATGAGTCACTATTGGAATGAATCACATGTCCAAAAACACCTCAGACTAACCCCACACACCTCAAACACCATATTTACCACAAATTAATAGAACAGAATGTCTTGACCATTACATCAGATACCTTTCAAACTATTCCCACCATCGATAAATTAAAACCAAGCCCATGTGAAAAAGGGGTTCCAAACAACCACCATGTGAGATACCTCGTAAGAGTCTCACCACTCCTTAAGAAATACCATAATTCAAACATGACAACTTAAGGACCACAACTACTAATGAAAACAAATAGTACCTCCTAAAACATATAAATAAGGGAATTAAATCCTCCATGTAATGATACTATCCACAATGGGCGTCACTAACTCACCCGTAAAGATTTAATCTCATCATAGTTAATGTGTCTCAATTAGGAATCAGTTCCTTCCCTCTTCACATGTCTGGTCTTTGTTATACATTGTCTCGCACACATCTCAACCAATATAAAACAACTCATTTTTTAAAATAGGGTTCAATAATCTCATCATAAGTCAAAACAAAACAGGAAAAACTCAAAAAAACCATGGGTACTGAGAACGCATATATATATATCTCTCATTTCCCATGTACAATCCTCTAGGCCAACATGAATCCACAATAGACGAACCAAAGGAATTTTCCATCAATGTGCCACCTTCTCCTGATGATCTTAAATCTCCAAATGACACTCAACGTATGTTGTGTCATACTCGATATCTATCTCTACCTAGTCTAGGACATGGGAGTATTCATGAAGGTACCAATGAATTTGGGAGATGTGGAAGATGTCATGGATCCTCTCCAATTGTGGTGGAAATTCTAATTGGTATGCTAGTTCGCCAGCTCATCCCAACACCTCTAAAGGTCCAAAAAACTTGGGAGAATTATTTACCCCTCTTCCAAACCTCCACATACCACATAAAAGGTAAATGTTAAAGAACTTGTGGTCCCAAACCTCAAATTTAAGGGACTCCACCTATGATAGACATATGATTTCTACCGGTCTTCTACCACATTAATCCTCTCATGAACAAGCTGAACCTTCACATTGATGCTGTGTACTACCTTGGGGCCAAGAATAACTGTCTCCCCAAACTCTGTCCATCACAAAGGTGAACAAAACTTTCTTTGATCCAATGATTCAAACAGAGAAATTCCAATGGATGAGTGATAGATGATATTGTAATAAAACACTACCAAGGTAAAGTTTCACACCCACAATCCTCCAATGTATAAGATTCATTTTCTAGACATTTTCTATAGTGTTTGGATAGTCTGTTTTTTCTTTCCATCTGTTTGAGGGTGGAAGGAAATGAAAAGGCGTTACTGGGTGCCAAAATCATGCTATAATCCCCTCCAGAATATCTAGGTAAAAGGTGTGTCCTGATCCAAGTCAATGGATCTCTAAAATCAATGATGCCATACTACCCCATCCACATACCTTATATCCAATGCATCTATCATGCCCAACACCTTGATCGCTACGAAGTGATACAATTTCATTAGTTGATCCACTACTACCCATATATCATTAGAGCCTCCCTATGATCTATGTAACCCTGTTAATAAATCCGTCAATATTTCATCCCACATATACTCAAGGAAATTCAAAGGATTCAACAAAATATCGAGAACATTGTGTTCAACATTTTCCTACTGGTAGACCAAGCATATTTTCATAAGATCTGCTGCATCCCACTTCATCCCAAGCCACCAAACTACATCCTCAAGCCACAATAAATCTTTTAAATTCCCATGTGTACCTCTAATGATGAGTTATGATAATCATGAATAATACCCCCACATATTACAGTCAGAACAAACAATATTCCACTGAAAATTATTTAATTTTGAATATCCTCTAGCCATACCTCGAAAGCATCACCATAGTCAACACGATCATGCAACACCTCTTCCTTTGTGTCTCCCCACTATGACTCCTCCATATGCTGCATCAGAGAAGACTACACTATAATCTAAAACCAATAGCCTCTACCACCATCGATTCCTACATCTATGTTCAGGGATTCTTACTCCTCCATTACATTTGAATCATTTGTAGATTCCTAAAAAAACCTCATTCTACAAATTTATTCTTAAAGAATCATCCACAACATTCCCATTTGTGGAGTTGTAAGAGATCTCAAAATCAAAATCATAATGAAAATCTATCCACCTATAGTGTAGAAAGTTTATATCTCATTTGTAGAAAACATACCTCAAAATCTTGTGATCCATGAAGACCCAAAAGTGCTTCCCAATGAGATAATGTTTCCACAAATTCAGTGTTAACACAAATTCTACTAGCTCCAGATCATTGGTCAAATAGTTATTTTCCTAAATATATAATATCCTAGAGCCATAAGAGATCACTACTCACTGTATCATCAAGACTCATCCCAAACCCAAATGGGAAGCATCAAAAAATATTTCAAACAATACCCCTTTATTTGGATACCAGAGCACTGGAGCTCTAACCAAATTTTTCTTCAGGTAGTCGAATTTTTCTGGAAACTAATCTCTCCACACAAAATCTTGACCTTTACAAGTCAAATATGTTGAAAAAGATGCCACATGAGATAAATCGATTACAACCCTCTAATAATAGCCTATGAGTAAAAGAAAACTATGATCTTCTTCAACACTCTGGAGATTCACAAGAAACAGCTACTTAAAACTTCAACAGGTCCACCACTGCACCCTACCGAGACATTAAATTTCTATATAAATGTACCTCCCATAAAAAATACATTTGGACAACTTTCCATAGAGCCTATGGTGTCCAAGAACCTACAAGATGGTTCTATGATGCTCAACATGTTCTTCTGTGAAAATCAATTAAATAAAAATATCATTGATGAATATGTAAATGAATTTATCCAAAAACTCACATAATATGGATTTCATGAGCCCCATGTATATAGTTGGTGTGTTCATAACACCGAACGACGTGACCAAAACATTAAGTGTCCATAACTATATCTGAAAGTAGTCTTTGGAATATCACCCACCTTCACCCTTTTCTAGTGATATCTGGATCATAAATGGATCTTGGAAAACCAATTCTCCCCTATTATCTAGTGTAAAATAAAATATATCATTGGAAGTGGGTAGAAAATCTTGATTGTTACCTGATTCTACCTTCGGTAGTCTATGCACAACCTCATACCACTATCCATATTCTTGGAGAACAACACTAGGGAACTCTATAGTGACACACATGGTCAGATAAAACCCTTATACATCAGGTCATATATCTAGATACCCATCTCCAACAACTGATAAGGTTCCATTCGATAAGGAACCACTGAAATCAGAGAAGCACCAGGCTAATGGGATATCCCAAAATCAACATCATGTTGAGGGGGTAGCGTCACAACCTCCTCAGAAGAATCATATAGGAACTCCCCAACAACACTGGGAACCTTCATCATCCCAATGTACATTGATTCCACTGATAGCTCATCCAACAAGGAAAGAATACGCTCTATTTGTCGACTTCCCTCTTGAAATAATTACTCACTAATGAAAACCACATTCTGACCATCCATATCTGAATACATGACTCTCATATAGAAATAGTCGAAAACAGGATGCATGTAATACAACTATTTGATTCAAGTAATAACATCACTTCGGTTCATATGTAATAAGTAAAAATCCCCATAGGACTACTGTGATCCAATCATCAGTCTACATCCTCGACACACATAAAACAAGCTAGTCTTACATTCGACTAGCGTACTGAACACTAGGGGAATGGGAGGAATCCTTATGTCTAGTCCTAGTGAATTGGCTATAGTGGGCGAAAAAAGGAGTGTGAAGCACTCAATTGTTACAAAGTGCAGGAAAGGGTACTAAAAATTGATCATAGCTATAATTATCGTTGGTTCTACCAGAACTACTGCTTCTAGTTCGTGAAACTAACCACACCCAGATCCTCAACCCCTCTACCAATGACAGCCTCCCCAACCATGCCCGGGTTGAGGACCTTGAGGAAAATCCTAAGGATGAACTCTACATAATCTAACAATCCTTAGTGTAGCATGAGCCTATTGTATCTGCTACTAAAATAGACTTGCTAGATATTGTTTTTGAGGTTGGAGTTGGACCTCCCCACTTCCCAATGAAATCTAGAATGGCCACTGTGCACTAATTCTGAAGATGGATATAGACTCCATTGACAAGACACACTGGTACCAAATTCAGGTTAAATCTATGGGAACCCTTCACACCATAAGGCCATAAAGGATACAACTGATGTCAACTCCATATTGGTCGAAACCTTAATGGCCTTGGTTCCTGAGACCTGCATTTGGAAACCATTCTCTTAGAATAAATCTGTTGATTTCCCTCTTGTGGTATACATTATCACAAGTAAAATCCTATCAATATCTTATTCATTCTTCAAAACATCAATGTTTTTCATCAACGCAAATAGAGGGCCCGTGTACTGGATTGAAGGACGAAGTTCCACCTCTAGGTGTCTCGAATGAGTATCCTCATCTGAAAAAATAGTGCAAAAATGTAGCAGATCCTAGAACATAATCCCCAGTTCCAATATAGACATACTCTCATATTGTAGAGAGAATAACTTCTGCCTATTCTCAGCCTCCATGGTCAATAAAAGGAATTATACAAAAAACTCCTTCTCAAAATCGACCCTCAAAATGTTATCCTCCTTCCACTCCCCCAAGAACAACTTCCACCATTGACATACGACTCCCCAAATCTTGTCACTACCAAAGGAACCCCGTACTCTGTTAGTTCCCGGTTTAAACTAAAGGTGATACCGAGATCCTCAAGTCACCTATCTTTCTCTAAGACTCAAATAGTACCCTCATACATTCCTAGGGATTGTTGTTAGACCACACATAACATTCTCTTCAATTGGTCATCCACCTCCACTGGATCAACCATCCACCAGTCAACTAGTCCATATTGCTGAACCTAAACTTCCCAAGAAACACGCAGATGATGACTGGGTTCCATAGCTAAAAAGTAACCAAGGAAATTTCCTAAGCTCTAATAGTATGGATTTTTTATATTTATGATTCATTTTAACACATTTAACTCATTATTCATTTTAATTTTCCCAAAACATCCAATTCAAAAAAGAAAATAAGACATTATAATTCATATACCATTCCAAGGGATTGTACCCTGAAAATTGTGCATCCTCACTTGGTTGTTTAGTAGGCTCAGGGTCCTTTCATCGAATCATGGTGGGCCTTAAAATCTAGTGTTCAACCTTGTATTCCCTAACCTATTTCATGAAACAAGATCACATGACATTTTTTCCCTACCAACCCATGAAATCCTCATGGTTCCTAACTCCATCCTCTATCCTATCACTCAACAATCACCTTTGATTCCATTTTTTCATGATCCCATCCCTCCATTGACACCCCTTTCTAGGATGGTAATTAAGAAATTGAGATAATGACCCCTGAGTCTAGCCTCCAGTAGACCCTGGGGTGGAAACCATCACCAAGGGTAGACAATCTGAAAAAATAGGAGGCATATCCCTTTTGAGAAAAATAATATAGAGAGGTAATGTGGTCTAACCCAAAACAACTTTAAGATATATATATTTGTAAAATAAATCCCAAAATCCATCCCATATTCATGTTTAAAATAAAAATAGTTACAAATGATAAAACACTCCAAAAGTATGTACCCAAATTAAAACTATGTAGCGAAAAAGTTGGTATCTAAAATTCCCATCTAGTAAGGTCCATCACTATTCATTTAATCCTCCTGGAAACCTAAAAGTTTTTTTATTTATTTAGGGTGATTATAGATGTATACTATGTAGGAAAACCAAATCATCTCTTTCACATGTGAGAGAAGAATACTAATTATACCATGAGAAAACAATAGAACTAACAACACATAACATGTTGTACTAACCATACCCACCTCACCATGGCATTATCACCATGTAACACATGTTATGTAAAGTAATATAGTATGTACATCGATAATAGGGTTCCATGAACCACTTCCCACAAGTTTAGCCACACTTTCCCATTAGAAAAGAACCTCGCGCTCCCACCTCATCTGAAAGAACAACATCACAACCCACCCAAAGAAAACTAGGCCCCACAACCACATATAATCACATAAGTTGTTTCCCAAGACACAACACACGACATCACATCCCTCCCATAGAATATTGGCCCAGAACCACATCACATCACATCACCTAGGAAGAAAAACTCACTGGAAGACTCCAGGGCCTCCGAGACCACAACCTGCTTAAAGGATATTAGGCTATCAGTACCTAGAATAAGGAGCATGCAAGATAGGGTGGCCATCCATCCATCCTCTCATTGAGATGTTTGGGAAAGACACCCTCTGTCGTGATGATGGGTGTGTTCTTCACATAGTTCTCAAAGCGGGCAGGTGTGTAAAGAAACTAGAAAAAATACAAGTATATTTAAATAATTTCAATCACTCAATCCCAAAATATGGGTTTAAAATATATCACTAACCCACTCACAACATCTCCCAAAGCTATATCCAACATTGAATTCATAACACCACCTAAAAGTGAACAGAAGTCATGATTCAATTTCAAGCCTTTAGGTTATCACTTAACCACCTTTCAAATTCCATACCATTTCAACCCATTACATTAGTATTCATTAATTTACCATCCTAACCTATGAGGAAACTATCACGGAACAACATAAACAAAATAGAACAAATCACACTACGTAACCATACCACAACCACCATCACATCCCCACTACTCCACAATACCATAACAACCATTAAATCCCCTTGGCATATAAAATCTCATCCATTCAATAATTAATCAATATCTCATCCTGATATTTCATTATATAAAAAAATTGATGTAACTTCTATAAGTTCATCTATAACACCACCCAATTAGACCCACAAAACACAACTAAAAAAGAACACAACTTCAAATTTAAAAAATCATCCCTTAATAATGTTCCTTTATTTATTTTAGTATTTAATCAAAAAATTTATGGGATTGTGGGGCATCCATTTTATTTAAAAAATATACATGGTAACCCGATTCCATAACAATTATTTGACAGAAAACCAAAAAACACGCTTTCCAGAATCACTACCCAGTGTTAAAATAAGGACCTAGAAAGAAAATGATTTTCAGTGTGTAGTTAGCCCATATAGATCATTATATTATAAAAAACAGTAACACTGTAAACAATATTTCACTTTCCCAATAATCAATTTTTCAATTTTCAACTGATTAAATTATCTTTAGTAATACTAGATCAACTATTTTCATAAAATAATAATCCAAATACCCATCCAACAAGATTAGAAATTAAAAAAGTGAATGAAAACCTACATGGGAGAAAAGGATATTGGGCACTTTCTGGTTGCAACAAAACTAGGGTGTGCATGCAGTAGGACAATTCAAGGGAAACACGAACTAAAAACTACACTGTGGCCACATAGACTCATATGAAAAAAATGAGGCATCTTGTACCAATAGAATGAAATAATGAAGATTAAGTGGGAAGGGTATCTTAGTTTTTTGAAGATCAAAATAGATTCATGGTTTTGATACATCATTAATTTTCCATTAAAGTCATATTATGTCAAGATAACACACTTTGACTAATTAAAATCCCCCAAACTCTTAGGATTTTAAAAATATGATGTGTAGTCTTTCAAACAGCTACAAACCCATTTAAATATGGTATTAAACTCATTTAATGTCAAAAAATATGTCAAAAGGCAAAATTTGGAAAAATTAGAAATTTCTGGAAAAACAAAAAACTATTGGAATGACTCAGCATTAGAATGAAACACTGTTATAAAATTAGAAAAATTGAAAACTTTTGGTATGACATAACATTGGAATAAGATTCCTTTGGAAAATTGGATATTTTTAAAACTCTTGAAATGGGTCACAGTTGGAGTAAGCTATCATTGGAAAATTGAAAATTTGGGAAACTATTGAAATGAGTGACCATTGGAATGAGCTATCGTTAGAAAAATAGAAATACAGAAAACTCATGAAATGGTTCACTATTTTAATGATATACCATTAAAAAAACTAGTAATTTCGAAAAATCTTGAAATGAGTCACTATAGGAATGACTCACTCACCACAAAAATGAATCGGACTACCCCTGGACACCTCAAACACTTGATTTTAGAAAATGTAATGGACCAAAAAGTCTATTTTCATAAAAGAAATATCCATATGACCATCCCTAATGATGAGAAATTAATAAAGATAAAGGAAAATATACCTAGTAGAAAATGAGATTGGCACTTCCTGGTCACACCAAAATAGGGGCACGCATACTATAGGAAAACTCCAGGGAAACCCGAACCAAATGGTAGACCTTGGATGCTCTACTCCTAAAAAAAGAATAATTTTGAAAATCCCATACCAAGAGAATGAAAGAAAAAAGAATAATGGGAATGTTATTTTAGTTTCTACAAGATATAATTAGGGTCAAGGTTTAGAAACATCCATAATTTTCAATTAAAGTTTGATCAGGTCAAGATAACAAGCTATGTGTAATTAATATCCTCGTGACTCTTAGGAATTTAAAGATATTATTCAAAGCCCATGAAATTACTTCAAAACCATTTAAATCTTATATTAAACTTATTTTATTTTAAAGAAATATGTAAAAAGGGTAAAATTGGAAAAACAAAAGAATTATGAAAAAATGAGAAACTATTGGAATTACTCACAGTTTGAATGGTTCACTATTGGAATACTGAAAAAATAGAAAATTGTTGGACTAACTCACCATTTGAATGATCTACCATTGGAAAATAAATTTGTTTTAAAACTCTTAAAATGAGTCACTATTAGAATAATCAACCTTCGAAAAATAAAAAATGTGGAATACTCTTGAAATGAGTCACCATTTGAATGATCTAGTGTTGGAAAACAAAAAATTTGGGAAAATATTGACATGAGTCACCATCAGAATGAGCTAACACTAGAAAACTTAAAATTTGGAAAGTTCTTGAAATGAGTCACCATTGGAATGTCTCACAAGTCCCAAAAACACCTTCCACTACCCCCAAACACCTCAAACACATGATTTATCACAAATTAATAGACTATAATTTCTGGACCATTACATCAGATACCTCTCAAAAATGTTTTCACTATTGAGAAATTAAAACCAATCTCATGTGGAAAAAGGGGGTTCGAAGAACCTCGCTATGAGATACCAATCATGAGTCTCACCACTCCTCAAGAAATACCACTAGTCAAACATGACAACCCAAAGACCACAACCACTAAAGACACTAAATAATACAACCTAAAATAGATGAATAATGGAATTTTATCCTCCATGTCTGGATACTATCTACTCTAGGAGTCACTAACTCACATGCATGGGTTTAATCACATCACAATTAATGTGTATCAATTATGAATCAGGTCTTACCCTATCCACATGTATAGTATTTTTTATAAATTGTTTCACACACATCTAAACCAAGGGAAAATAACTGATTTCCTAAAATAGGGTTTAGACATATCATTATATGGAAAAACAGAACAAGTAAAGCTAAAAAAAACTATGGGTATTGGGAACACATATGTGTTTCTCATTCCCAAGTACTCTCCTCCAGTCCACCATACCTTCACAAAACACTAACCAAAGCAATGGTCAATCTACGCATCACCTTCTCCCAATGATCCTACATCTCCACTAGCCACTCCATGTATGTTGCGTCATCCTCGATATATAGCTCTCCCTAGTCAAGGACATTGGAGTCATTTTGAAGATACATAAGAAGTTGGGAGTTGTGGAAGACTTCATTGATCCTATCTAACCGGGGTGGCAATGCCAACTGGTATAATATTTCTCCAACTCATCCCAACACCTCGAAGGGTCCAATAAAACTAGGAGAAAGCTTTATCCATATTTCAATATTCCATAACCCATGTCAAATGGAAACCTTAAAAAACACATGGTCCCCAACCTCAATCTCTATGTGCTTCCTCTTGTGAACATCATATGACTACTACTGGTTAGGTTCCACTTTCATCCTCTCTTGAACAAATTGAACCTTTTTTGTCATGCATTGTACAACCTTAAGGACAAGAACAATTGTCTCCCCATCCTCTGTCCAGAACAAAGTGAACGACGTGTCCCTTCATCCAAATATTCAAGATGAGAAATCCAAATGGACGAGTGATAGATATTATTGTAAGAAAACTCTACCAAGGGCATTTTTCACACCCATGATCCACCAAAGTCTAAGACGTATTCTCAAAAAAATATTATCTAATGTCTGGATAGTCCATTTGATATGCTTATATATCTGAGTGTGGAAGGTAGTGCTGAGGAATTACTTGCTGTCAAAATAATGCTAAAATCCCCTCTGAACTCACGAGGTAATAGGTGTTTCCCAATATAAGTCAATGGTTCTCGAAACTCCATAACCCATACTACCTCATCCATGTACTGGTTAGCCAAAGAATCTACCATGCCTGACTCCCTAATCGATAATAAGTGAGCCAATTTCATCAGTTGATCCACTACTACCCATACAGAATTGAATACTATATACGATCTAGGTAACTATGTTAATAAATCCATCTAGATGTCATCCAACATCCACATGAGATATCAAAGGGCTACAAAAAACCCATCGAGAACATGGTTCTTGATCTTTTCCTACTGACAGGCCATGTAACTAACCATAAGATCTGCCACATTCCACTTCACCCCAGGCCACCAAAACTACATCCTCAAGACAAAGTACATCTTTGAAATTCCCAGGTGTACCTCTAAAGTGTAGTTTTAAAAATCCTAAAGAACACCCTCACACATCTCTATCAGAACAAATGACCATCCACTAAACATCATCTGATTCTGACTATTCTATTTCTATACATCTGAAGCATGACTATAGTCAACACGATCGCCCAACACTTCTGGCATCATGACTCCCCACTAAGACTCCACTACCTACTATATTATAGAAGACTGCACTATAATCTAGAACAAACATTCTCTACCACCATCCATTCCTACATCTTTGTACAAGGCTGCCAACTCCTCCATCAATATTAAAGCATCTGTAGATTCATGAACAACCTCCTTATATAACTTTATGATGAAAAAATCATCCACAACATTCCCATTTATAGAGATGTAAGAGATCTCAAAATCAAAATACTAATGAAAATCCATCCACCTCCACTATATAAAGTATATATCTCATTGGGAGAAGACATGCCTCAAAGACTTGTGATCTGTGAAGATCACAAAGTGCTCCCCTATGAGGTATTGTTTCCATAACATCAGTGTAAAAACAACTGATGCAAGATCCATATCATCGGTGGTATATTTATTTTCATGTGGAAATAACATCCTAGACCCACAAGATATCACTACTCACTACTACATCAATAAGCATTCCAATCCCATACCGGAATCATCACAAAACTCTTTAAATAACACCCCATCCTCTGGAAACCATAGCACTGAGGCACTAACCCAAATTCCCTAGAAGTAACCAAATATTTCCTAAAACTAATTGATCCACTGAATAACTTGATCTTTCCAAGTCAATTATGTTTATTGAGATTCAAAACGATGGAAATCGGGTATAAACCACTGATAATAGCCAAGGAAACCAAGAAAACTATGGACTTCTTCCACACTCTTGGGTGCTTCCCAAGAAAAAAGTACTTCATCCTTCTATGTGTCCACCACTACACCCTATTGAGACACTACATGTCTGATAAAATGTTACTCCAATGTCCAAAACATACATTTGTACAACATTCCATAGAGTCGGTGGTGTCAAAGAACCTATAAGATGGTTCAGTGATGCTTGAAATGTTCCTCCTTTGATATCGAGTAAATCATGATATCATCAATGAAAAATATGAAAAACTAATCCATGAACTCACAGAAGACATATTTCATGAGTCCCATGTATACAGTTGGTGTTCTCATAACCCCGAATAAAATGACGAAAACCTTACGTGTCCATATCTTCATCTGAAATAATTCCTTGGAACACCCCCTTCCTTTACCCTTAACTGATGGTATCTTGACCAAAAATGGATCTTAGAAAACCAAATTTCCCCACTCAGCTTGTCTAAAAGGTCATATATCATTGGATGGGGGTAACAATTTTAGACTATTAACTGATTCAACATTCAGCAGGCTATAAACAACCTCATACCATTATATTCCTTCTTGGAGAACAACACTGGGGAACCGTATAGTGACAAGCTATGCTACGTAAAACCCTTATAAAATAGTTTTTATATCTATATTCTCAACTCCCACTGTATAGACCCGAAGCCTGACGTACATGGACATTACATTACTTTTGGGGAATACTTAGTACATAACAAAAACACACACACAAGGACCGTAATAGTTTAGTGTCTTTGGAAACTCGGAATATAATCTTCTAAACGTGGTGAAAGATCTTCAAAATCTCCCATAAAGATCTTCCCTTTTTTTATACCTAAAACCTTTATTTATATCCTGGGGAAAAGAAAACATAAAAGTTTGAGCTCAAATTCTCAGTAAAGGTAAACAAAAGAAATGTCAATCACATCATATTCATAGGAACATAACATTTTGGAATTCTTAACCTGCAAAAGGGATCATAATATCATAACATGGGATAAATCATAGTAATGAAATGTAATCCCAATAATCATAACATAAAACATGAAACTTTGTGGCTTACACACATAATCATAGAGAATCATTTCTTATTATTCAAGACTCATTTCCAAGACTATCTTAGTGGCCAAAGTCCCTTTCTGAACCGAGTTCACTCCTCGTTTCAGTCCTATTTCACTGAACCGGTATCACCTACCATTCCAGCCATGTCTATCTCATGAGATATAAAATATTTAACCAATTAATTGGAGGGAGATATAGGTCCCACCCATCTCATAATGATACCATTCTTATGTGTGCCACAAAATCATAAACCATACATCATAGCATAACCCATGTAATAAAAATGGGAATCTTAAACATCGTGACATCATAAAACAATTCATATAATATAAATAAATTCATAAAAACAATTCCATCACAACATAATCAAATCAATGTAATAATAGGGATAAAAAAACATAACCCTTTATTATCTTAGATGGAAAATAATTTTGATAAAACACTTGAACTCCATTCTTGAGGAAAATATCCTTTCTACTTCAAAAAAATGTTTCCTTTCTTAACATGTCATTCAATTTTAAACTAAAAGAAGTTGATTAAAAATAAAATTGAAAACTTTTAAAGTAAGGTTCTTGGAAATAATGTTTTAAAAATCCATTCATGCCGTATAAGTTAAAAAAATATTCTTCTCATACTTTTGTCGGAAAACTCAAAAAGTACCTCGTACGAAAAACGAAAAAAGATTCCTTTCATATCTTTTACTAAAAACTCACCGAAGGGTAAAATTGGATTTAAAAAATAGTAGGTGGATGTGAATAATATTACATATTGAGGAAACATGGATGTGGATGATAAAATACACCCCAGTAAATACCAAAGTATAAACAATCTCGGATAAAAATGAGACTGTGATATTTCCCTTACCTTAGGTCCGATTTGCTTCGTAAGTGTCTGAACCTCATGTATAATGATTTAAATAATGTCATTTACTTATTCCAGAATCATAATAATTGTCATGATATCATATATGGTTCATTTATGACTTTATTTTACCCGTTCTTTTGTAAATTCCATGTTAAAGAGCGTTTTGGGTAAAATCGTTTCATTTGTCATCAGTGTTTTGACTTGTAATTATTCATATGATTACTTAGATCATGATTACTTAATTACAGAATATAAAACATGATTTATATATAATATATATTCAGAATATACATATATATAATAGATCATTAAATGGAAATAAATACACCATTCATTGAGACGGAGGCCGTACGTACGCATGAACGCTGTTTTCGTTTCCTTATTGAGTTCAATGGAATTAAGTAGATGAAATACATATATATACAAATAAATCCAGTATCATTATTATGTCATATATTTCATGACTACTTATTATATATACTTTATAATCATTCATGAATGGTTAACGTGGAGAATGAATCTCATCGCGTCGTGGAGACGGTAGTCCATACGTACGCACGAGCGATGATATCGTTCTCATGATTGTTGAATTGTATTGGAGTGTATTTATACTATTTAAGAATAAATATAACTTTATAATTGTCTTATATAGTCATTATTTACACCATTATACCCATCCAAGTAAGGTGGTGGTGGAAAATAGATTACACCACAGCGTGGAGACGGTATTCCGTACGTACACACGCGCGGTGATTTCGTTTTCCATAGGATGGATATATGGTGAAATAGGGTTTTTTCATACTTATAATAACATATCAGTATATGAGTGATACTTATATTATTACTTAATAATGAAACAACCTAATAAGAAGAAGTGGAAGAAGAAATAAAGTTGAAAGAATTGGTAACAGACATTACCTCTTCTTTGAAGCGCCTCTTTGAGATCTCCTTTTAGGGCACTAAAATTGGTCTTTGAAGAAGACCAGAACCTCTAGGATGTTTCTAGGGAAGTGGAGAAGAGAAGTTTTCAGGGTTTGATCGAGATTGAAGGCTCAAAGGGGTGTGAGGAAAAGAGGGAGGAGGTTCCCTTTTATAAGGTAGGAGAGGGGCACCTTTGGAATTCTTAAAAATATTAATTTATAATAAATCTAACCCCACATAAAAACCTCCAAAAATGACTCATATTCTAAGATTAGATGAGATAGGGTTGTAATATCATCAAACAATCAAATTTAGAAATATTTGGAGTTTATTTTAAACCTTATCATTTTGATTTATCCTTATTTAATCTATTTAAGTTTATTTGTGGTAATAAAATTCTAAATTTTAAATTATAACAAATAATTACTTATTTGTTGTGAATTTTCCATAATTGTTTACTTTATTACATTATAGACCATATAAATTTAAATTTATAATTTTTAAATATTTTTGTGATTTTTAATCATTTTCATAATATGTTATATTTATAAAATAACAATAGTGTCAATTTTGACACTATTCATTTATTTGAATTTAAATAAAATATATACAGAGGATATATTCTAACTAAAAGCTTTAATAGATTAATAAAAGGTCATATGTATCTATAAAATTAGTGGATCACATTAAATAGTTCATATAATATTTATTTTAGTATTTTTAAAACCATTTATTTGGTTTATCTCTTAATAAAATAATTACTACAAAATTTTTGTATAATTATTTAATATAATGATTTGTTGCATATAAATTTAAAATAAAATCCTATGATGAAGATAAATCTATTACCTTTCCCAATAATACTTTTACTCGAATTTATCATCTAAAAATAACAATATTAAAATTGTTATATTTATTAAATTATGAAGGTGATAACTTTGGAATCATTGAAAATAAAATAATATAAGTGTCATTTTTCTTGTATAAGACTCCAAATGGTCAAATATTAGACCATTGGATGATTATAGTTCAAATTTACATGACCAATAAGTTTTGGTCAGTGTTTTTTTCCTTTTATGGTCACTATTAGTTTAATAAAAACTATATTCTTTATTTTTCACTAGATAAATAATTTCTGCATCACTATTGTGTCACAATTAATGATAATTATTTAATCCCAAAAAATTATAAATAAATTCCCATGATGTAGATAATTTTGTTATATTTCTGTAGACTATTAATTTTCTAAGTTTCATGAAGTTTATCACTAACATAAAATTATTATACTTATAGTATTCAAGAGAGTGACATTTTGTCACTTTCTTTTGTTTTAATAATAATTAAATTATTTTCATGAAAGAAAGTCCATTAAATGAATCTAATCCGACCCTTAGGTGATATGGGTCGCCTTTTAGTCATCCAATAGGATTTTTCCAAGTGTTAGGGTAATTTTATAATCTTATATTTACCTTTAATTACCCGATTTACCTTTAACTATAGTAAATAAAATTTACCGTAGTTACTATTCACAATGCCCAAAAAATAAAAAGTAGCTTATTAACATAATTTTGACCCACTGATTACAAATATGGAATCCATTTTTCCAAATTCAATACAAAAAATTTGCAGAAATTAAATTAATCCCATTGTCGAAAGAAAAAGTGTTTTTCTTTAAAACATTGCAAAAGATTGAATTGATTTAACCTACGAATTCAAGGTAAAATCAATGACAATGACATACATTATATTAAATGGTAAAAACATATTCTATTTATAATTTAAAACCATTCTATATTATAATTTAACCACATATGATATTATGATGAAAAAAGTTGCTTTTAATTAAAATATAGCGTGTTTTTACTATTCATTAAAATATGAATGTCGTCGGAATAAAATGAAAAATTTATCAAAAGTAAATTGTTATTTCATTATTCCAAAGAATAATTTTATTTTGTCAAATGGAACTTATAAACATGTCAAAACTAGATTTAAAGTGGGTGCGCCATCAAAAGGCGGCAAAACTGCATTTTTTTAAAAATACTTATTTTACCCGAAAAATTTATTCTGTTCTTATACCATGTTCTAGAAAATGTGTATGATAATGTTATAAAATTCAAATTTTAGTTAATACTATTCATAATGGCTAGTTCATAAAAATATTATAATAATATATCGTTGTTTAGTAAAACCCGGTATTGCGTACAACACACGCTATCGAGGAAGGTCGTGATTGCGTGTAATGCAAGCCAAGTCAGGGTTGCGTGTTGTGAAAGAATCCTTCGTTGTTTCGTATAACAGAATCCAAACATATTTCATTTATAAATTGAATATATATATATATATACTCAATGTTGCGTAGAATAACTACTATCAAAATTGTGTGTAACACGATCCAAGAATAGTGTTGCGGATACTGCAAGCTAATACTGTGTTGCGTATAGTGCAAGGTAATATTGGTGTAGCATAAAACACAAGACATTAATGAAATTAAAAGAATATTTTTCATAAAATCTCGGGGTGTTACATTCTACCACCCTTAAAATGAATTTCCCCCTCGAAATTCTTCAGGGTTACAAACGGTTTACTAATCGAAAGTTTGTTTAATAGAAACCCACATCGTAAAAAGGAATACCAAAACATGGCATTAAAAAATAAAGTATGAAATGTAACAGTTACCCAAATTAACTCATCACTGGGTTTCCACGTAGGAGGACATAGGTGAAAATATGGATATGGAAGAAAAATCTAACCATCACGTTATGATGGAGAGTGGTAGAGAACATGGTTATGAAAAAGCCAACAATCACAAAGCTATTGATTTGTGATGATCTAAGGTACCATCTGATTCATCAGATATAAGGGAACTAGGACAACATTTTTGGTTTCCAAGATCATTTCCCTAATGTTGATGAAATTGGAATTAGAAGAAATACTTTCATGATTTCGGTATAGTCTCACCGTTGGTCGTTCTTTGGACAATTTCCACTTCATCTCTTAAAGAAATGAAGTTGAATTTGTCATTCGTGATGTGTTAGCAGATCATGTGATAGAATGATGGGTCATTCCATCTATCTCAAACAAAAGTTTAGAAAAATGATCAAAAAAATACATAAGTCCATCTATAGTGAGATTTATCATATATGGTTCCTAAAATGGACTTACACTTCATATATCATACTGCTTAATATTATAAAACTAGTTTCAACTAAACAAGGACTTCCTGTAGGCCAGTGGTAGGCGATAAAGGCCAGTCGCACTTCGGTTGTGGTTTCGATTCCCACGGCCTTGTCCGACGCGATGGGTTGTTTCCCGTCCTGTAGGATGTCCTTTTTCTAAAACTATATTACTATAACATCCCATCAATAATATCAAAAAAACAAACAATACTAACTTATGTCCAACAGAATCCATTCCAATCTTTAGGCTTATCCATAATACTGCAGTCCACTCTCATAATATAGTGAAAACGATTACTAGAGATTTAATACCATCGTTGATCCCCATATATCATAAGATATGTCTTGTTGGTCAAATTCCAAACATTCAAAGGCCTTAATCATGTATTCTCTTGAATACCCATTGAACCTTAGTGAAAACATGAATGCTGTTAAAAGTTAACTCTTTCCACATACCAAAATCCTCAAAATTATAAATACTCTAACCATGATATCACTTAGTCCTTATATTAATCACGAGCTCATGAATACTGTCAAATATTTCATTTTCTCGTTTTCCCTTCATTATGCGCATATCATCTTTTTTTCCAAAAATATCTCAATCACTTTCCATGGATACCAGTACCATAAAATTATTGAAACCACAATAGACCAATACATAAATATTCCATTATTCCACGATACTATATACAACATTATTTTGGAATCCCATTACACAAACACTTAATCATTCCACCACATCGTTGTCATATTCAACATCGCCAATGTTGATCGCATGTGACTCTCCTTTGTCCTTTGACATAAGTGGTTTCTCATGTCGATGATCACTAACCCTTGGATTAGGGCATTGATTAGCATAATTCCCCATTTCCTTGCACTTGAAGCATTGAAGTGTAGTAAGTTCATTCTCTGTATCCCTTCCTTTTTTTGCATCATTAGACATCTTTTTCCCATCATTGCGGCATTCAAATTCCCGATGACCTTCCTTTCCACATTTGAAACATTTAATTGTCCCTTTAAGACAATCTCCACCATGCTTCTTTCCACACTTTGAGCATAAGGAAACATTCATCTTCTTTTCACCATTATTCTGAGATTTCTCCTTGAAGTCCATCTTTAGTTTCTTGTCAAAACTATGTGATGGATCAGTAACACCAACTTCCATTTCTACCTTTATAGCACAACACACAATTTCTTCATAGCTACTGAAGTCTCTTATAGCTAATGCCCTTCGAAGATTTGTTTTTAAGCCACTGAAGAATCGATTAACTTTACATTCAGGTTGGATGATAAATCCAGATGAATACCTTGCAAGCCTCGTAAAATTCTCTTCGTATATACCAACAGATTCATCATCCTTTTGCTTTAGTTCAAGAAACTCCTTCTCCATCATTTTTCGAAGAATACGAGGGAAGTACTTATTGAAAAATAAGTTCTTGAACTAGTCCCATTCCATGGACTCAATTTCATCTCTTTGCCTCGTATTCTTGATAAGATTCCACCATTGATCAACTTCACCTTCCAAACGATATACTTCTAAGATGACTTTATCATGTTTAGAACATTAAAGAAATGAAAATATCTTTTTAGTGGTACTGATCCATTGTTCAGCAACAAGTGGATTAGAAGACCCACTGAAAGAAGGTGGACGCTGCCTCATGAAGGACTCAATAGAATATTGTTCCCTTCTTTGCTCATTTGGAAGTCCAGAATGATTCAGAGCTTGTGTAAGCATAGCAATAATATTTTTCACTCCATCTCCCATAACATTTGTTTGTTCAGGAGGACAATCATTGCATTGTCCATGGCATTGATCAACACGGTTCCTTCGGGTTCCAGCCATCGTCTAAAACCCAAAAAGAATAGTATGAGAGGCAAAAATCATGCTAGGGAAAACAACATAATAAAAGGGGGAGTACCCTCAATATCTAACATCTTAGGCTAAATTCTATGATCGTTAGCGCAATTCTAGGACTATAACCTATACGTATACTTAACCTTAGATACATCCCTAGACATACCTTAGAAATATCTCTAGAGATCTCACTAAAGTTCTCGCATCCTAGTTTCCAAAGGTTGACTAAACCTTTCCTCTAATACCAACTGTAGAGACCTGAAGCCTGACGTACATGGACATTACATTACTTTTGCGGAATACTTAGTACATAACAAAAACACACACACAAGAACCATAACAGTTTAGTGTCTTTGGAAACTCGGAATATAATCTTCTAATCGTGGTGAAAGATCTTCAACATCTCCCATAAGGATCTTCCTTTTTTTATACCTACAACCTTTCTTTATATCCTGGGGAAAAGAAAACATAAAAGGGTGAGCTAAAATGCTCAGTAAGGGTAAACAAAAGAAATATCAATCACATCATATTCATAAGAACATAACATTTTGGAATTCTTAACCTGCAAAAGGGATCATAATATCATAACATGGGATGAATCATAGTAATGAAATGTAATCCCAATAATCATAACGTAAAACATGAAACTTTGTGGCTTACACACATAATCATAGAGAATCATTTCTTATTAGTCATGACTAATTTCCAAGACTATCTTAGTGGACAAAGTCCCTTTCTGAACCGAGTTCACTCCTCGTTTCAGTCTCGTTTCACTGAATCGGTATAACCTACCGTTCCAGCCATATCTATATCATGAGATATAAAATCTTTACCCAATGCATTGGAGGGAGATATAGGTCCCACCCATCTCATAATGATACCATTCTTATGTCTACCACAAATTCATAAATCATACATCATAGCATAACCCATGTAATAAAAATGGGAATCTTAAACATCGTGACATCATAAAAAAATTTATATAATATAAAGGAATTCATAAAAATAATTCCATCACAACATAATAAAATCAATGTAAAAATAGGGATAAAAAACAGAACCCTTTATTATCTTAGATGGAAAATAATTTTGATAAAACACTTGAACTCCATTCTTGAGGAAAATATCTTTTCTACTTCAATTTTTTTTTTCCTTTCTTAGCATGTCATACAATTTTGAACTAAAAGAAGTTGATTAAAAATAAACTTGAAAACTTTTAAAGGAAGCTTCTTGGAAATAATGTTTTAAAAATCTATTCATGTCATATAAGTTAAAAAAACATTCTTCTAGTACTTTTGTCAGAAAAGTCAAAAAGTCCCTCGTACGAAAAACGAAAAAAGATTCCTTTCATATATTTTACTAAAAACTCACCAAAGGGTAAAATTGGATTTAAATAATTGTAGGTGGATGGAAATAATATTACATATTGAGGAAACTTGGATGTGGATGATAAAATACACCCTAGTAAATACCAAAGTATAAACAATCTCGGATAAAAATGAGATTGTGATATTTCCCTTACCATAGGTCTGATTTTCTTCGTAAGTGTCCGAACCTCCTGTATAATGATTTAAATAATGTCATTGAATTATTCCAGAATCATAATCATTGTTATGATATCATATATGGTTCATTTATGACTTTATTTTACCTGTTCTTTTGTAAATCCCATGTTAAAGAGCATTTTGGGTAAAAGCGTTTCATTTGTCGTCCGTGTTTTGACTTGTAATTATTCATATGATTACGTAGATCATGATTACTTAATTATAGAATATAAAACATTATTTATAAATAATATATATTCAGAATATACATATATATAATAGATCATTAAATGGAAAGAAATACACTGTTCATGGAGACGGTAGGCCGTACGTACGCATGAATGCTATTTTCGTTTCCTTATTGAGTTGAATGGAATTAAGTAGATGAAATACATATATATAAAAATAAATACAGTATCATTATTATGTAATATATTTCATGATTAATTATTATATATACTTTATAATCATTCATGAATGGTTAACGTGGAGAATGAATCTCATCGCTTCGTGGAGACGGTAGTCCATACGTACGCACGAGCGATGATATCATTTTCATGATCGTTGAGTTGTATTGGAGTGTATTTATACTATTTCATAATCAATATAACTTTACAATAGTCTTATATAGTTAATATTTACACCATTATACCCATCCATGTAAGGTGGTGGTGGAAAATAGATTACACCACGGCGTGGAGACGGTATTCCGTACGTACGCACACGCGGTGATTTCGTTTTCCGTAGGATGGATAGATGGTGAAATAAGGTTGTTTCATAATTATAATAACATATAAGTATATGAGTGATACTTATGTTATTACTTCATAATTAAACAACCTAAGAAGAATAAGTGGAAGAAGAAATAAAGTTGAAAGAATCGGTAACGGACATTACCTCTTCTTTGAAGCGCCTCTTTGAGATCTCCATTTAGGGCACTAAAATTGGTCTTTGAAGAAGACCAGAACCTCTAGGATTTTTCTAGAGAAGTGGAGAAGAGAATTTATCAGGGTTTGGCCGAGCTTGAAGGCTCAAAGTGGTGTGAGGAAGAGAGAGAGGAGGTTCCTTTTTATAAGGGAGGAGAGGGGCACCTTTTGAATTCTTAAAAATATTAATTTATAATAAATCTAACCCCACTTAGAAACCTCCAAAAATGACTCATATTCGAATATTAGATGAGATAGGGTTGTAATATCATCTACCAATTAAATTTAGACATGTTTTTATTTTATTTTAAACCTTATCATTTTGATTTATCCTTATTTAATCTATTTATGTTTATTTGTGGTAATAAAATTCTAAATTTTAAATTATAACAAATAAATACTTATTTGTTGTGAATTCTCCATAATTGTTTACTTTATAACATTATAGACCACATAAATTTAAATTTATAATTTTTAAATATTTTTGTGATTTTTAAATATTTTTATAATATGTTATATTTATAAAATAACAATAGTGTCAATTTTGACATTATTCATTTATTTGAATTTAAATAAAATATATACAGAAGAAATGTTCAAACTAAAAGCATTAATAGATTCATAAAAGGTGATATGTATCTATAAAAGTAGTGGATCACATTAAATAGTTCATATAATATTTATTTTATTATTTTTAAAACAATTTATTTGGTTTATCTCTTAATAAAATAATTACTACAAAATTTTTTTATAATTATTTAATATACTGATTTGTTGCATAAAAATTTAAACTAAAATCCTATGATGAATATAAATCTATTACCTTTCAAAATAATACTTTTACTCTAATTTATCATCTAAAAATAACAATATTTAAATTGTTATATTTATTAAATTATGAAGGTGACAACTTTGGTATCATTTAGAATAAAATAATATAAGCATCATAATTGCTTGTATAAGACTCAAAATGGTAAAATATTCCACCTTTGGATGATTATAGTTTAAATTTACACGACCAATAAGTTTTGGTCAGGGTTTTGTTCCTTTTATGGTCACTATTAGTTTAATAAAAACTATATTCTTGATTTTTCACTAGATAAATAATTTCTGCATCACTATTGTGTCACAATTGATGATAATTATTTAATCCCAATAAATTCTAAATAAATTCTCATGATGTAGATAATTTTTTTAGCTTCTCGTAGACTATTAATTTTCTAAGTTTCATAAAGTTTATCACTAACATAAAATTATTATACTTATAGTATTTAAGAGAGTGACATGTTGTCACTTTCTTTGGTTTTAATAATAATTAAATTATTTTCATGAAAACAAATTCCATTAAATGAATATAATCTGACCCTTAGGTGATATGGGTCGACTGTTAGCCATCCAATAGGATTTTTCCAAGTGTTAGGGTAATTTTATAATCTTATATTTACCTTTAGTTACCTGATTTACCTTTAACTATAGTAAATAAAATTTACCGTAGTTACTATTCACAATGCCCAAAAATAAAAAGTAGATTATTAACATAATTTTGACCCACTGACTCCAAATATGGAATCCATTTTTCCAAATTCAATACACAAAAGTTGCAGAAATTAAATTAAAATTAATCCCATTGTCGAAAGAAAACGGGTTTTTCTTTACAACATTGCAAAAGATTGAATTGATTTAACCTACGAATTCAAGGTAAAATCGATGATAATGACATAAATTATATTAAATGGTAAAAATATATTCTATTTATACTTTAAAACAATTCATTATTATAATTTAACCACATAAGATATTACGATGAAAAAAGTTTTTTTTAATTAAAATATAGCGTGTTTTTACTATTCATTAAAATATGAAAGTCGTCAGAATAAAATGAAAAATTTATCCAAAGTAAATTTTTATTTCCTGATTCCAAAGAATAATTTTCTTTTGTCAAATGGAACTTATAAACATGTCAAAAACTAGATTTAAAGTGGGTGCTCCATCAAAAGGCGGCAAAACTGCATTTTTTGAAAAATACTTATTTTACCCAAAAATTTTATTTTGTTCTTATACCATGTTCTAGAAAATGTGTAAGATAATGTTATAAAATTCAAAATTTAGTTAATACTATTCATAACGGCTAGTTCATAATAATATTATAATAATATATCATTGTTTAGTAAAACCCGGTATTGCGTACAACACACGCTATCGAGGAAGGTCATGATTGCGTGAAATGCAAGCCAAGCCAGGGTTGCGTGTTGTGAAAGAATACTTCGTTGTTTCGTATAACAGAATCCAACCGTATTTAATTTATACATTGAATATATATATATATATATATTTATACTCAATGTTGCGTAGAATAACTATTATCAAAATTGTGTGTAACACGATCCAAGAATAGTGTTGCGTATACTGCAAGCTAATACAGTGTTGCGTATAGCGCAAGGTAATCTTGGTGTAACATACAACACAAGAAATTAATGAAATTAAAAGAATATTTTTCATAAAATCTCGGGGTGTTACACCCACAACTCATAAAATTACATTCGATAAGGAACCATTGAAATTTGAAATGGATCAGGCTGCAAGGCTATCCAAAAATCTTCTTCAAGTTGAAGGGGTAGAGTCCCAACCTCCTTGGGGAAAATAATAATTAACTCCCCAACAACTATGGGAACCTCCATAATTATAATCACTAGATATTCCACTGATATCTCATCTAAAAATCAATGAATAGGTTCTATACATAGACTTCCCTCCTGAGATATTCACTCACTAATGAGAACCACATGCTGACCATCCATATCTAAAAACAAGATGCTCATAAAGAAATAGACGATAATGGAATGCATGTAATACAAATAGTCAATTAAATGAATAACATTCCATGGTTTTATAGGCCACATGATAATATCCCCATAGGGCTGATTTGGTCCCATCATTAGTCTACATCCCTGGAACACATCGAACACGATCGTCTGACCTCCAACTTTCATACTAAACACCATGGTTATGGGAAGATCCTATTTGTCTAGTCCTAGTGCTTGGGATAGAGTGGGTGAAAAAAGGAGTGTGAAGCTCTAAAATGAAACAATGTTCAAGAAATGGTAATAAAAAATTTAATTATACCTCTAATGATCTGCAGTCCATCTAGAACTACTACCAATACGGCGTGCAACTAAAAAAACCTAGATCATCAGCCCCTCTACTAACGACTGCCTCCTCGACCATTCCTGGGTCGTGGTCCCTGAGGAAAATTCGGAGGATGAATGCTACCTACTCTATCTCTCATTTTCAGAGCATGAGCCTATTGTCTTTAATACTGAAATATCTTAGCTAGAAATAGTTGTTGAGGTGAGCGCTGAACCTACCCACCTCCACCATATTAAGCTCAAATGGCCATTGTGCACTGATTTTGAATATGGCCACAAACTCCATTGACAAAAAACCTCAGTCTCAAATTCATGGGAAAGCCTTGGGGACCCCCAATACCAGATGGTCGAAAGGGATGCTGCTAAGGTCAACTCTATGCTGGTGAAAATGTTGAAGGCCTTTATACATGAGGCCTGATTCTGGTAAGCTTTCCCTTCAATGAACTTTGTTTATTTCCATATTGTGGTGTACCTTCTCACAAATCAATCCTCTAAATCACGTATTCATTCTTATGATCCTTAAATTTTGTCAGCAACAATAATGGAGAGACCATGTGCTGGATAAAATGATGAAGTGCCTCCTCTAGGTGTCTCGTATGAGTCTCCTCATCTGAAAAAATTATAGGGGGAAAACAAAGGAGATCCTTGAACTTAATCCCTATCCCCCATATTAACATACTCCCCTATTAGAGGGAGACTAACTTATAACTCCTCTCATTATTCTTGTTCATTGGAAGTAATTCTACTTGGAACTCCTTCTCAAAATTGACCCTTAGAATGTCAGCCTCTTCCCTATCCCCTAGGAATAAATTCCACCAATGATACACATCTCACCACATTTGGATCACTACCAATGGAAACCCATACTCTATTGCAACCCAGCTCAAACTAAAGGTGATCTTGAGCTCCTCGATCAAGCTCTCTGTATCCAAGTCCAAAACACTACCCTCATGCATTCCTAGGGCTCTTTTTGTAAGAGACATAACATTCCCTCCCACTGGTCATCCTCGTCCACTAGATCATCCCTCCACTGTTCAACCAAATTGGCCTACTAAACCTCAATATCCCAAGAAACAGGCGGACGATAACTGGGTTCCATAGCTGAAAAGTAACCAAGGATAAATCCTAAGTCTGAATAGTATATGTCTTTTTATTTATGATTCATTTTAACTCATTTAACACATTATTAATTTTATATTTCTCAAAAAACTCAATTCAAACAATAACATAAGTCATTATGTAGCATTTACCATTACATGGGACTTGACCCTGCAAATGGTGTAGCCACACTGAGTTGTTTGGTAGGCTCAAATTTCATTCATCGTATCATAGTGGTTCCTAAAATCCTTTATCCAAGCTGGTCTTCCCTGACCTATTTCATGCACCAAGATTGCATGATACTATTACCCTACCAACCCATTAAATCCTCACTATGCCAAACTCCAACCTCTATTCTATCACTAAGTAATCATCATTGATACCTTTATGTCAGGATATGTCCCTCAAAAGAAACCACTTCCTTGGCTAGAAATGAAGAATGTGAGATAATGAACATTGATTCCCGCCTCCAATAGACCCAGGGGTGGAAACCAACACTAAGGGTATACAATCTAACAAAATGTGATAAATTTCCATTTTCTGGAAAACAGCATCAATAAATAATATGTTCCACCCCAAAACAACTATAAGATATATATTTATGTTAAATAAATCCCAAAATCCATCCCATATGCATGTTTAAAATAAAAACAGTTATAATGCCAAAAAAACTCCAATGTATATACCGAAAGTAAAACTTGGAAATTACATAGTAGCTATCCCAAATTCTGAGCTAGTAAGTTCTAGCACGGTCCATGTAATCCTCATAGAAACCTGAAAGTATTTTATATATTTAGGGTTAGTATACAAATATAATATGTTGGAAAACCAATGTCTTTCTTCCACATGTGAGAGAAGCATACTAATTTTCCCATGAGAAAACACAGAACCACCAACACCTAACATGGTATACTAACCATCCCTACCTCAAAAAGTCATGCTCACTATGTAAGGTTTATCATGAAAAGTAATATAGTAATCAACTTGATGATTGGGTACCCCAAACCACATCCCACTAGTTTAACCACTCATTCATATTGGAAAATGTCCTCACACTACCACATCATCAAAAAGAACCACGTCACAACCCACCCGCAGACACCTAGGCCCCAGAACCACATCTCATACCATCACCTATTCCCCGAGCAACATCACACCACATCACATCCCTCCCATAGACCCATGTGCCACAACCACATCACATCCAATCACCTGGGAAGAAAAACTCACCCGCACACTCCAAAGCCTCACAAACCACAACCTTCCTGAAGGATCTTGTGCTATCACTGCCTAGAATAAGAAGTATGGAATATTGGGAGGCTATCCATCCATCCTCTAATTAATATGTTTTGTAAATACACCCTCCCTCATGAAGATGATGATGTTCCGAACAAAGTGCTCAATAAGGGTGGGGGTGTTTATAGAAGTCATAATGAAATATATGTATATATATATATAATTTCAAACACTCAAGCCCAAACTATGGGTTTATAAAATAACACTATCCCACTCACAACATCCCCAATGCTACTGCCAACATTGAATGCATTACACCATGAAAAAGTAAAAACCAGATGCAATTCATTTTCAAGCCCCTAATTTAAAACTTAACCACCTTGTAGATTCATTACCATTTCAACCCATTCCCCTAGTATTCATTCATTTATCATCCAAACCTACCAAGAAACTATCATGTCACAACATAAACCAAATTGAAAAAATCAAATTACATAACCATACCATACCCACCATTGTAGCCCCACTATACCACTACCCTATAAAAACATTATAGACCCATGACATAGAACATCTCATCCATTCCACAATTAATGAATCTATCAACCTGAGATTTCATTACATAACCAAACTGATATATCATCTATAAGTTCATCCATAACACCACACAATCTAACCCACGACCCAAAACTAGAATAGAACACATCTACAGAGTTAGAAAAACAAACCTTATTAAGGATTACATTAATTTAATATTTTATCACAGAATTCATGGGATCCTGGGGAATCAATATTATTTACTGAATATAAGTTTTTAACCAATTTCATAAAAATTATTTGAATTACAACCAAAAAAACTGAATTCCAGAATCATTACCCAGTGAAAAAACAAGGTCCAATAACGAACATGTTTTTTATGGGTAGCTATCCTATATAGATTATAATATTATCAAAATAAACAAACACATTGTAAAATATATTTCACTTTCCCAACACTCGGTTTTTCATTTTTAACTGATTCAATTATATTTAATAATATTGAATGAACTATTTTCACAAAATAAACATCCATATACCCATCCAACATGATTAAAAATTAAAAAAGGTGAATAAAAACCTACTTGGGAGAAAAGGTGATTGGAACTTCCTTGTCGCAACAAAACAAGGGTGCAGATGCAGCAAATAAACTCTATGGAAACACAAACCAAAAAATACCCCATGGCCAGTTATACTTCTATAGAAAGAAGAATTTAGGGAATTATGTACAAAGATAATGAAATAAGTAAGAATAATTGTGAAGGGTATCTTAGTTTTGGTGAGATCTAACTCGAGTCACAATTTAGATATGTCTTTAATTTTCTATTAAAGTTGGATCAGGTCAAGATAATGTGCTTGGCTAATTAAAATCCCACGTACACTAATATTTTAAATATATGATTCATAGTCCTTAAAATAGAATAAAATCCACTAAAATATAGTATTAAATTCATTTAATGTCAAAAAAGCCATCAAAAGATAAAAATTGGGAAAATTGGAAATTTCTGGAAAAATGGAAAACTGTTGGAATGACCCACCATTTTAATGACCCACTTTTAGAAAATTGGAAAAATAGAAAATGGTTGTAAAGTCTCAATTTTGGAATGATAAAATATTGGAAAACTATATATTTTTAATTCTCTTGATCTTATTCACCATTGGAATGAGCTATCGCTAGAAAATTAGAAATTTTGGAAACTCTTGAAATGAGTCATAGTTGGAATGAGATACTATTAGAAAATTGGAAATCTATAAAACTCTTGAAATGAGTCTCCATTGTAATGAGATACCATTGGAAAATTGCAAAATTGGAAAAAATTTGAAATGAGTCACCGTATGAATGAATGACATGCCCAAAAACACCTCAAACTAACCCTGGATACCTCAAACACCAGATTTATCACAAAGTAATGGACCCAAAATTCTAGAACATTACTTGGGTTTTATTTTAAATTATATTCAACTAAAGATATGAAATTATTTAGATAATATTTATTTCATCTTTTTAAGAGAATAATATATACTATATAATTAGTTTGGCATGATTCTTGGTCCTAATGAATAATAAAAATAGTAAATAAATCATTTACTCTCGTAAAAATAAAATGGTAAAAGGGAGTAACTATAGAGGTGAAAGTTTAAACATGTTTAAAACGTGTTTTTTATTAGTGGTGGTGAATATCATAATTATATCTTCTAAAATTATTCATTTTCCAAAATTTTAGCACTTTTCTTACGAGTAACTTCCCAATATTCAATAGTTTGGGGATATTCAACAATATCACTCCTCGTCAATTATAAAGGGAACACCTAAACTCACATCATCAAATCTCTAAATCTATTTAGATCAACCAATACGTTAAATAATATCTCCCAAACATCATTTTCCACATTCTAGTGCTTCTGGTAATCCAAAGAGTCAAACCTTAGGGTCCTTGATAAGAGATCCAAATGAGGTCCTTTTAAGAGAACATAATCGTCTTCATCGAGATCATTTTGTTTACTTAAACATTGTCTTCCTTGAATTATTTCATAAAAATTAAAATATAATGACACCAGTAAATCATATATAATTTTATTTTATTATTTTTATGGAATAATATTTTACCACTTCATCTTCCATCATATGGGAAACAAAACAATCTTTCATGTGTACGGAGGACTACCACCTTACAAACAGATGTAATTTGTCTTACAACATCACATCTCACATATGTTCATGATGATGTACTTAAGGTTTATATATTATAATCATGGCATATAAATCATTCTTAAAAAATAATAAATCATTTACCTTAACTTACCATTAATTGATAAATAATATCATTATTCTAGTGTATAAAGGACTACTACAACTCGAAGCTATGTAATTCATTTTTTATTACTACATCATATGAATAGTATATATGGATAAAGTTAAATAATTTTTATGATATTTATAACATAATTATAATTATATAAATAATAAATAATACATCCCTTATTTACATCATGATCTCTGAAAAATGGAAGCATTAATCCTGCATACATACGATCTTTTATCACCATGATTGTAACGTAGTTCATTTTTATAATAATATTTAATGGTTAGTTATGAAAGTATAATAGATTTATAAAAATTATAATTATGTAATTTTTTTATTCAAGTGATTATTTAATAATCACCCCTTTTACTTTTTTCATCACACATATTCCATTTTGAAATTATACACCAAGCATCCTGAAAACACCCAACATAGACATAAATAAATAAGTAATTAAATATGTCATTAAAATAAATGATGTAAATGTTTATAGTGTAAGGGATTAAACATGGAATTTTTTTAATAAAAATTTAATGGATTTATGTTTATTATATATGAGATTACCATATACATGATATGTTCAGACTTGAGGTAAGGGATTTCTCATGTCACATTTACTTTCATGAGACATATTCCATATTAACAACTATTTTATTTTGAGTGGTGTATACACAAACCCTTTGAATTATATATCTTGAATATATTTATCCTTGTGGTATTTAATGTTTCATTAGATGTTACTTATTTCATGGGGGTTACGATTCAAATTTTAACAATGTGGTAAGGGTTTACTTCTCAATATCATAATTGTTCTTGATTGTTTGTGTTTAAGATTCCCTAGGGGATTTTTTTATGTATTTATATAGTAAAACCAATATATTTTCTTCTCTCGTTGTTAGTTATGAAAATTTAATGAATTTTACCATTTTACAGTCTTTTTTATTTAATATTATTTAGATAATCATTTAATAAAATATGACTTTATCTGTCTCTTCATTTGAAAATCATTTTTCTTCCATATCCATGATCTCAAAAACTAATTTCAAAAATGATTTTAAAATTATAAAAAAGTTCTTTGATACATTTTCTCATTATTAAATTTAAAAAAAATTAACGAATATATTTTTTCAAACAATTTACTTTTTGTCCTTTTTGTAATAGTGTGAACATATGGTTTTTTAACATAAATAGAATGTATGAAATTACAAATCATCATAAAAACTAAATTTTTGAAGATTACATTATATTTTAACATTGATATTTTTTAATAAAAAAATTTCTGTAATATTTTGGACGTTGTTTGATTTTTAAGAAGTGATTTCAAATTTAAAGGGGATATTTTTATCATGAAATATTCTAGGTAATCTTTTGAAGATATATCATCAAAAATGAATACAATAGAGGTTATTTAAAATTTTTAATTTATTTATATAATCCTATTATATATATATTTACCTAGCCCACTCTACCTTATTTTGAAGGAGTAATAAATGCCTTATGTAATTTTCCCAAATTCCTACTTTACGGAACCTCTTTTGAAAATGACATGAGGTAAAATTATGAACGCCATTTTATATCCATCGGCAATTATTTTTTTTATACCTTATGATTAATTTCATTATCTTGAACAACTATTCATGAAAGGGATATAAATGTGATGGGTTGGGCCAAAAATTATATATCCCTATAATGAAATAGAACATTTTATAGTCTCATGAGACATTATTTAAGAGATTTGGGAGTGAACCTAACCTATTATTGAACTCTATCCATAGTGTCATGTAGTCTTTAGGGTTATCCTTGAGTTATTTTTATGTCATTTATTATACTACTGCAAAATTTCATTTTTTATATTATTATTCAATTGAATTATTTTATATTATGTTTCCATTTTATTAATAAAGTTACTTATATTTTCTGATACCATGTTATAACTTAGACTCACATGTTGTGTTTCCTTATCATGTTTATTCACCTACTAGGATTTTTAGATCAACACTTTATTTTAGGTATTCACCATGTTATCCTAAGAATTGTTAGGATCTCCAATGAATTTAATATCTCATTATGGATAATAAAATATATATGTTTTATTTTAGTCTCACTTTAAAATATTATAAACCTTGCCATCAGAAAAAATTAGACCTCACAAACTTTGGGTTGTAATTATTAGGTTTTTATTTTTAAATTCATAATGAAATAAGTCTCTATATTATTTCCTTAGTTAGTGGGTCTTCTATGTTGTTCTACGTGGAGACATTCCCCCCTATGAATTCACCTCTATGAAAACAATTCCTCAAGATATGTTATTTTTAAAGTTTTTGCATCATTTATTGACTTGATTTTGGATCCTTTGAAAGGGACACCGCTTTTGTGTTATCACAATTGAATGTGATAAGATATTTATAGACTAAAATTTTATACTATAATGTTATTTTTGGATACTATAATAGGAACATCCTTTGATTACTATCTCCCCATCACCTCTATAGACAAGCATCATATCCTTGGTGAAAAAGAAGTAAATTAAGGATATTTTTTGCTGCCATCCAATGAAGGTCACCTAAATCATCTTGATATCTTCCCACCAAACTTATGTTATATGAGACATATATACTTGTACATTACATAACATACATGAATGACAAAATTGATGATGCATTTGGAATACTTTCCATCCTATGTATCTCTTTATTTGTTTGAGGATTAATTATCTTAGAATGAATTAATTCCATGTTACATTAGAAACAATACCATCACATATTTTTCAATAGTGAATATTTCTAGTATTTTATAAATATTTTTACCTTGACCTATAATGATATGTATGTTGTATCTATCATGATAGATTGGGATCCCAAAAATATATGCTACTTCACATATGTCCTCTATGGATAAGCATGTGATCAAATAGGATTAAATAGATTGTCTGTCTCATATTTAATTTTAAGCATGTATTATGTCATTGATATAGACTATTGAAAAGAAAATAGAACTCCCTCTAAACCATTTATAGATACAAGTATCATATTAATTATATATGAAACCTTATTCCATTATGAATTTATAAAAACTAATTATTCATGGAAAAAATTATTACGTTAATATATAAAGTGACATCAACAAATTTTATTCTTTTTTGGAATCCTTCGGAGTCAAAAACTCTTTAGGTTGTTTCATATAGGAATCCTTCGGGAGGTTACAACTATGGAAATATTATCAATTTAACAAATATCATATTCATGGAAATTTTATATTCCAGGTCTTATTTTAAATTATTTTAGCACTGAAACTAGTGAAAATGTTTCATCCTATTATATTAAAAGATGTTTTTTGAAACATGTTACAACTAATTGTATCTTATAAGTACTTAATTTTATATCCATGTGTAGATTTTTTACACCTGAATCTTGGAATTTATTATTTTTTTCATTTTATTGTCTTTTTTTATTTGGATAAAGTTCAGGTAGAGTTCCTCATTAGAATTTTGGGATTTTAGATGTTTTGGGTTATTTTTTTATGTTCATGGTTTGAGAGCACGATTTAAGGGTTTAATATGTGGCATGTTTAGGTTGATGATGTTTTCAGTTCATTTTATTCTTAAAATTTTTTACTTCTATGGTTTGAAAATTGTTTGGTCTAAACCATATGGGGTATTTTAGGAAATCATGTGGCATGTGGGTGGTGTCTAGGGAATTGCACACAACTTGTAAATGATTCCAGGAAACAGTTGGGAAACAGTTAATAGAGTTCTTCAGTATGGGTAATGGAATTTTGTATGGTTGGCACAAAATTTGGGAAATTGTTTTCTCATCCTATGTAGGGTTCCATTTTTTCCAATGTGGTGTGAACTACTGGTGCATGGTTTGTCACACCATGTGTCCTAACCATGCTAGTTTTCCACGCCATTAATAGTTGGAAATTAACTCTTTGTCCCACCACTGCTTTAACACTATTTAGGTTTTTTCATCCTTTTTAAAACTAAGTGAAATGGGGGATCTAGGAGACCATCCTCACATGCTCCCATTACTCTATTAAATCTCTTTGAAGGTTCCATGGTATGTTTCTTTGAGTTTTTGGTTGATTTCCTATTCCACTCTACCTCCTCCATTGATTTATTACATTTTCTTGGTGGATTTTCATCTTGGATGGGCCCTAAGGGTTAGGGTTGATGTGTGGGGTTTTTAGAGATGTTAGGGTGTGTGGGTTTCCTTTTTGGATCATTTATTCTTTTTCTTGATGTTTCATTGTATTTTCACACTGTTAAAGTACATGCCCATCCATTTCCTTTCAGAGATATTCAATCAATGTTTGATCTTTCCTTTAATGCTTTAATTGTTTTATGTTCTAACTTTTTTTCATGTTGGATGAACTTTTTTTTGTGTTTTCATGACAATAAATGTGATCCAAATTGTATTCAAAGGGATTACCTAATTATTCCTATGTTTACATTCATGTAAGTTGTTTGATGAAATACCTATTGACATCTAAAAATAAAATTGAGCACTTTTTGTGATATTTTCATTTTTTATATCTTTTTATCTTGTTTTGAATTATAAATTGGTAATTATGGGTTATTTTAATTCCAATTCATGGATATATGATTAGTGAAATAATGTTTTAAAAGGTTGATATTGTTTTTAAATTCTTACTTATATTCTTGTAAATGTGTACAATTGATGGGTTTGGTGGAAAAAAGTGATGTTTCTTAAAAACAAATTTGGTTAAATTCATTGATACATGAAGATTTAAATTGGATGTAGTCACATCCATGGGTTCATGTAATGCATATATAGATGGGTATACAAATTATGATGGCACATAAAATAGATATTCATCTTGAACCTTGGTATTTTCAAAATAATCTTCTACATTCCTTTCCCTTTTTTTACCAAATTTTTTTGTTGAGTTATAATTGGAGATTTTATCTTTCTATTAACATGAAATTTTTCATAAATGGTGTTCTTTAAAACATGTCCCATATCTAATTTTGAGACATGTCTTGGTAACTAAGTGGTGTTTATAACTGTGGACCAACTGGTATTTTAGAATATGGTTGTTTTTTTAAATATAATGGAGGATCATTTGAAAAAATTATTTATATTGTGTTTTCATAATGGTTTTGAAAAGGTGTTGGTGATGGAATAGGTTTTGGAAATGTGAGGATCATTTGTAACTTGAGATGTTTTAATTTGTTTTTAAAAATCATATTATGTGAAAGACCATTTGGTTTTTATAATATTTTTGAATGATATTTCAAAACAGTGCGATGACAGGAAACTTGATAATCTTTATGGAATGTATTTTATTATAGATATGGTTTTGGAAATGGTTTTGAATTGGAAATAATAAAGGACCATATGTTATTTTATAATTTATTGGAAAATGATTTGAAATCTTACATGGTGTGAATGCCTGATTAGTATTTTGTAATTTATTGGAAAATTAGTTTCAGAACCTTGAATAATGTGATGGACTAATTTTAACTTATGATTGGATTGTCTTAATATGGGAACCACTATAAAAGATTCTCCAGAGTGAGGGTATTTCATAGGTGGTTTTAGTGTTTGGGTTAGGCTAACAAGGTGGCAGTGGGATTAGTTGTGTCAAACATGTGGGGACCTTCCCATCCAACATGTACTACTGTCATGGGATTCCTGTGCATCATCTATAGGGTCATGTGATGGTTTCTATAGACCCCTATTAGAGGGGTTGTGCCCCATGGATTTTTTAAGGGGTTATTTAGGGCATTCCACTTGATTGGATAGTTTAGAGGGGCCAATTGGTCATTGAATAGAGAGGTGAACCATATGCCAATAGGTGAGTCGAAACTGAGTACAACCAAAGATTTCCAATATTGATGTTCAATAAATGATCATGATCAATTTTCTGTATTCTATGCTAATTTATATTACACGTTGGATATTGTATCTATTACTTTTCTCTTGTTGTTCTATTTCCTTTACATTTTTCACAATTTCTTTTTGGTTACTTGTTATGGATTGCACATCAGATTTGTTTTTTAAATAGGTTATGAAAAGGGAAACATTATTTAAAATTGGAATTCTATGTTGGTTGTTTTAGAAAGGGAGTTTTTGGAAAGCTATGATTACTTTTTGGAAATGATTTAAAATGATATTCTCTAAATTAATTTCATACCAGTGTTTTTGGGATATTTTGTTAAAGGAAATGTATGGAATCTTTGGGGATTACCTATTGAGTTATTTAAGCCCACACCCTTCTTTTTTATACTAGGTATTATTAGAGCCATGTAGTATTGTAGGATCAGGTATATGGTTAAGTTTTACCTTGGAGAATGTTGGATATTTTATTGGTGGTGTCCTAGAGGTTAGGTGGAGGTCAAAATATTGTGGTATGATTTTAGTATTGTATTCAATTGTATTTTTTTCAGGACTTGTTTTATCGAGATTATTTTTATTTATTTATTGGTATTTAGTTATTTTTAGGTTTTCTTATGTTATATTTTAGTTCATTTGGTCCAAGTTTTTTGATAAAAAATCATTCACATTGTGATAATTTTAATTTCCATAACTAGTTTACGGCCTATGGGGATGAGGAACACCATTTAGACCAACACGGGTGTCATGTCCGATGGAATCCTGACACGGTTTGTGAAAATATTATTCTTAAATAAACTTTTTTGACCTATAGTCTGTGAATTATCTAAATTATACACTAAAATTTATACTTAGATTTGATACATGGTTTCAATTTTATAATTCATTGATTCCAACTACAAAGAAACCTATATGTCCCACTTAATTCTTCCATATAGTTTTCAAGATCATTACTATCAACTAATAAAAATTGAATATACTTTGTGACTATAAAACCATGTCTTGTAGGTTATCTAACCTCTCTTATACACATATGTAGTATTTATTCCTCTAGAATATTCTATCTCTTGGGGATTTATGGAATCCATTCATGTTAAAAATCATGTTTATGTTGAGCCTGAATGTTATAAAATTCTATATAACTAAAAATATATTTTTTAGGGATGTGATACCATTCATGAATGGTGGGATGTGTTTAATCATAAGATTAATTTCTATAGGATCATATTTGTTCTATCAATTAGTATCATTTAGATACCCTATAATGATAAATTTAGTACCTTTGGTTGAATGACTTTTTCCAAAAACAACCTTATAATATGCTTCACAACCCTACACAAATATAAAAATTAACATGGATTTATTAATATATCAATGATGAAATGGAATTTCAATTGTTTCTTTAGTTGACCCATAGTTTAGTATTTATGCTATTGTCTATAATATGTATCCCCAAAAAGATAATGGAAGAATCACAACACACATTATTACTCATACTATGATAATAGGGTACGATTCCTCCATTAAAATAAACAATTTTATTTTAGTGTATAAGGAGGAGTGAGTTATGATTGAATCCCAAACACCCATAAATAATCAATGAAGTGTTTATTAAGATATCCTCCACTATGGTATAATTAGATCCTTCTAATATTATTAATTAGTAGTTTATTAACATCATTCATATATTTGTTGAATCTATTGAAGTAAACTGAATTATATCTCATTAAGTAGAAGTATCCATCTCTAATAAACTTATCAATGAAATTTTTGACATATGAGTTCCCACAACAGACTTCAACTAGAAAGGGTTCACACACATCAGTGTGAAAAAAATCAATAATCTTAGTAGACCTTTCACCTTTTCCACTAAATAATGATTTGATCATTTTTCATTATAAACCTTCATTACATTCTCTATGTTATTTTAGTTACCAATTACCCAAATATCCATCTTGGCATATAATGGGAAAAAATCTCATTTTCTGGACCTATTTGGTGATTTTATAGTGGGGTTTGGTATATATAATGTGAACTATTGTTGTTATCAACTTCCATTACACAGTTTGTGTAATCTGACATGTAAAGACCATTATTTAAATATGTCTTACCAAGAAAAATGTTTTATTTACAAAATAATATATATTTATTTTGAAATTTAAATATAATTCAATTTTTATCAATTATGGATACTAAAAAATTATTTTTGGTAATTAAAGGCACATAAAAAAAATATTTCAAAACCTTGATCAATATTTTCATAAATGATAGGTCGTATTTCTCAATAGCCCAAATAGAAAGTATGTCTTCTTTGGATGCTCATAGATCTATGTCACCTTGGGAAAAATTCTATAGTCTACATTAATTTTATATTGTAATACACATGCGAGAACTATGTTTTTTATCTAATACCCAATTTGTAGAAACTAATAGATTGGAATCTATAATAAATTCACAATATTCCCCTTTCATCTTTCTCTTGGTGAAATTTTTCTTCTACTGTCTTTTCTTGTCACATAAAAAATAGATAGAATTATGTTCCCTTTGCTCTTCCTTGATCCACATCTTCGTTAATGTTTTTTTTAAAGAATATTTATAATTATAATTAATATTGGATCACATTTCATAACATTACATATTATTCATCATAAGGATAAAATGATTTTTTTCATTATATTCTGGTCAACATTGAGAAGTAGAGAGAGAAGATCTAAGAGAGACTTCTCTAAGTTGTTCATATTGAAATTATCTATAAAGCCAGATAAAATCTGAGATCGTGATAAATTAATAAGAATGGTACATAGTTACTCAGACAGTTTAAAACCTAGAACCTATAGGAACTCAATATAACCAATGAGTTTGACTATGTGAGGCCTAGATAGAACACGTTCCCCAAAGACTCTTGTAAAGAGTATCTTGGATATCCCAAATCATTCATTTATTTCCCTCTCTTGATAAGGATCCTAGACATGCTAGAGTATTTTATGGGCATCCATGTTTTCAAGTTACATTATTATTTCATTAGACATATATGAGTGCATTTAAAACTAAATATTAATCAAATACATTAGGTGTTTTTCAAGGATAGTGAGCTCCTCATCACTTTATTCTCTAGAAGGTGGATGAGAAATTGAGGATTATATCATACCAGACTTCTATTCATGGATCAACACTTCCAAGAGGCATCTCCATCATTCCTGTAAGTTACTGCCATTTATGATATTTTCATTCATTAAATATGATCATATGGATAATGTAGTTGATGAGGTTTTCATTATTTTAAAAAAATAAATGAGAATATTATGAATACATTTACAGATTATAGATTTTGTGAGACATAATAATATATTATTTAATTAAGTCTCTCATAGTTTTATCAAGACTCAATGGACCTCACCATTGAACTTGGAATGTCCCATAACTTTATAATTTCTATTCTAAAGAGTAACAATTTTCCCTATTAAGAGCTAAAATATGGCCATTAAAACCATGATAAGCTGTTTTGGTAGACAGTTTTTCTAAATGGGGGCTTAAAACTCCTTGTTATGTTGAGAGTACACCCCAATTCTAAAATACTAACATTTATTTCCTCACCACTAGCCAAAAAAAATATATTGAATAGACTATGTTTCTTAAATTCAAAACATGTTCGGTAAATTCAACCCATCATATTTCAAAATACTAGCTGATAATTAAAATTTCATTTAGCTATGGAATAAACTAGGAATTTTACAATGATTTTTATTAATTCATATAATTAAATCATAAAAGGATTAATATTAACTTTAAGGGTTTGGTTTATTAACATTAAGGGTTTGGTTTATTAATTCATATAATTAAAGCATAAAAGGATTAATATTAACTTTAAGGGTTTGGTTTATTATGAATTATGATTCTATTTTTATAACCATTATATTTCTTGTTAATATAATGTTGATTTTTCTTTAGGTATTATCCATGTTTTGATAAATCAATCACACAGAACCTGTATATTTTAATTCCAAATTTTCATGTTAGAATATTTATTTATGTGACCTTGGTATTGTATCTGTAAAAAAAATCATGCATAATACAATAAATAAATATATAACATGATCACGAGCTATATCTAACAGTTTATTTAGTGAGAGGAAACTAAACCACCATATGATCCTAGGTAAAAACTCTTTATCTCAGTCATTATACAAGTTGAATCATCCCTCCTATACACCTATGTATTTCATAGGTTAGTTTTTCCCTTCATTTCATATTGAACCACCTCCATGTGACCTTGTATACTCATTTTTTGAAATATTTTCTACAAATAAAACATTGTTGATGGGAGAAAAAGGATTAGTTAAAGTTATTTACCTAAACCAACTTTGGACACATAGGTCCAACATAATAAAAGTGGGAGGGATGAAACACATTCCATCATAGCTAATTTAATAATAAGTAATTACATTACCATGAAATAAAATAAAATTATGCTAAACAAACATATAAAAAGGTTTGGTCATTGCTCATTATCGGTTATACACAAAAAATAATTTCTCATTTAAAACAACTATCAAATATTCATTTTAATACATTTTTTGATAAGATAAAATGAACTTGAATTAATGTAACTAATAATACAATTAATAAATTGTAAAATTTTATCTTATTTCATCTAGTCATTGTGAAATTCCATTCTTCAATGATTTTAAATAAATAAAATAATTTTTCAATTAAAAAATCAAAAATATTACATAGAGATTTGTTCTTCGAAGAAACTTGATGTGTACCTCCCTAAACTAATATATATAGTTCTTGTTGAATCTAGTGTACTAAAAGGAAATATTTTGTGAAAAACATGTATCATAAAATTAATAACACATGGAATGCATGGATATTGTGTTTCTAAAAAAATTCTTTGAGTATATATTATGCAATGGACAATCATGATTCATTATGTCAAATATTAAATGGAATAAATATGTCATTTAATATATTATAAAACCTAACAATCAACATATAATATAAACTTAATGATACCTAGATCAAATTATGATGTCGTTTAAGAGAATAATTAATTAAATTGAATACTTTCACATACATCGGTAAAGTACATAGTGTGTTCATTTTTGTAACGTAGTGTGTGCTTTGCTTTTCTAGATATCAATTGTACATGCCTAAGGACATGGAATGTACTTATTACATATTTTTATGAAGTAAATAATGTATAGAAAGAATAAAATCTATGTAATTAAAGTTACATGGATAATAGACTATACTCATCATCTTTTAAATACACATGGTGAAGTAAGTACATGATGTGTCTTGGACCATAGTTTTCTTCCTTGAAAACACAAGGACTACACGACATGTATGAAATAAACATTACTTGTTGTCCAATAAATCAGTGTGTCCTTGTATCTAGGAAACATGTACTATATTTAATGATAAGAATGTGTATTAATTAAATGATGACCTGCAATCCATATGTGTATCATAGTGTAATGTCCAAGGACCCACAAAATGAGATAAAGGAGTACATGACATATAGCCTTGAATTATCTAGCAAAAATTCCATGCACCACTAGATGGATTTCTCATAAGTGATTGTTAATTATTAACAGATCTTGTTAATGTGAGTGAGAAATGAAGAGATTGATGAGTATATTTCAATGATAGATCAATAACGAATTAAAACATAAAATGATATTTTACTTTTAAAAGTGTAATGACTTATAAAAAATAAATAATTATAAAATTAAAGATGACCAATTTGACACATATTTTTGGTGACATGTGTAGTGAATGTGCTAGTCAAGAATGATACCAACACATTATTTATTAGATTCAGTGTATTAATCGTAATTATATAATTTTTAAACACCATGATCAATGATATTTTTTCAAAATAATGTTGATAAATAAGGCATTTAAGACCAGGAGAATATATATTCATGTTAAATTTATAATTAATTTATCCAGATAAGGGGAAATATTACCTTGTCTAGAGATCATTCTTCAATGAACATTATGATAATATGAAAACATTTTCCATAAATCATTATCTCTATTAAAAAATAAAATTGTATAATACCTCTATTAGTGATGAAAACATGATCTTACAGATTCCAAAAATTATGGATGGATTGTCAGGTGCTAACACGGTGGATCAATCATCTTCTAATATGCATCTTGATTGCTTTCAGGATTCATTCAGACCTAAACAATCATCCTTTCACTCTAGTTCATAACATGATAAATTAAGAAGAAGAATCTATTGAGAATTCTATGCTATTGGGAGAGTGCAATAGATATCATTGTGCAAAAATATTCTCTATCTCCATCATCCTCTACACAATAAAAATAGTTGTATATTTTTTAAAATAGGTTTTAGGGTTAAAATAATAATTATTTTCATAACGACCCATAAATAAAATATTAAAACTTATATGACATCATTCAACTAAATAATAACAATAATATTATTATTTTATCATAGTGTGTGATAACTGGAACATCTATAAAAATTACATTACCATCTTAAATTTTTATACTTATCTCTAAAAAAAATCATTGTTTACTTATTATATTTCAACAATTATAAAATTCTCATATAAATATTTATTCATTTAATAAATAAAATTTTAAATCTATGAAATTACATAATTATCTATTTAATATATATTTATTAAATTTATAAGATCAAAAAATATTGAATAAAGTTATTCAATAGTCATGAGAATAATTATTATTTAAATGTTCAAAGAGAATATAATTGACATCATTATAAAAACAAAGTGTGTGACCATATGGATTTTTTTTTCATAAGCATTAGATGGGAGTTCTTAAATTTCTTGATAATTGTCTAGAAAAATTTCATGGATACCTTGAGAATGAACATAATGTTTTGGTGTCAACAAATTCATATGAGGTGTCACTATATAATATAATCCTTTTTTTACTATATCTCACCAAGCAGGTTGCACAGTCTTGTAATCAACCTATATTAATGATATATATTTCTTTGACTATGTAAGAAATACCACATCATTAAAATATATCCATGGAATTTAAGAATATTGTTCTATTTCAATAAAAGGGATGCGATATCAATATCTATAAATATGGAAGTGAAAAAAATACTTCATTGATTTATTTATCAGTAACAGGTTTCTTTTGATGCACCCATCATACACAATTTCTCAATGAACTACCATGGTTTATGGTAATACATCTAAGTGTTCAGGTCAATATTTAATTAAGAATAATATTAAATCCTAAGTATAAATACACATGTATATATATAGGAATATACAATAAGAAATAATCCTTTTGAATTCATACTGGAAGGTTTGTTCTCACTATCTACCATATATGAGACTACCAAGTATGAACATCATGAGATAAGGTCTCATTTAAATAAAAGTATTGTCATCGAATAGTAAAAACACAATTCTCTCCATCATAGAATGTTATCCAACCATTGATAATGGTTTAATAATATCATTATGGAATTTTATGGTTCTCATTATACCAGATAACTAGTATTCCCTTTTTAATGTGACATATTCTCCACGAAATTGTCAAATTAAAGATAAGATAAATGATTAATGATATGTTATAATATATTTTAAATGATATTTATAACAACCCATACTTTACATACATTGTTAGTACCTAAAAATTTATGTACACTTATTACAACTGATTAGTCACTAAAAGTGGCTAATATTCATTGTTAAGTTCTTAATATTAATGTGTTTAAAAGTTCATAAACATCAATTTTAGTCCAATTCAGAAATTGAACTTCATTTCCCATCATTGTGCAATTCATGCTTAAAATGTCAATTTGGGCCCACTCAATAATTTGCTTGTGTAAATTACAATATTCATCATTTTAATTTAAAGTTTTGGGATATGATTTATCACTTTGTTTGGAACATTTTATCTTTTAGGTCCGATGGATGAATCCCAAAGGAAGATGGAGACTTTTGCGCCTAAAGGCAGAAACTCTCTGGAAAAAGCATAATGGGCCTAAGGCCAATCAAACAAATGTGGGGCCCAGAAACCAAGCCCAATGAAGCTCAAATTTATACAGGAGAAAGATAAAAATATGAGTATCATTTTATTCAACTGTGGCCGGAGCTAATTCTGATGTTATCATGATGATAAAGGGATCTGAAGTTTAGATTTAAATGGTGGACTCGTCATTAATGCGCAGAAATCCGTTCCACCATTTCGACCATAACATCCAAAAGGCTAAGAGAAATTTCCTGAAATTTTTACAGCTCATAGAGGACACATGGACGAAGATATTGTATATTTATGACACCTCCGGAATCGGCCTTCTTCAATTTCGAATTCATACGTCAAAATGGAGGACGAATCTGGACAGTTTTCCGGGTCAACTTCGAAATGTCAATTTCCTTTTGACTCTCTTAATTGTTGAGGGGTGAATTAATGTTGGGGGTGGACCTAAGGCTCCTAATATGCCTATATAAGGAGATGGTGGTGAATGAAATTATCATCTAACATTTTTCCTTGAATCTAACATTTTCCTTTGAATCCATGTTTTTCTTTCAATTGTAATTTCCCGCTTTCGTTTTGTAATGACATCGTCAATTTCTCTAATGTAAGTTTTTCATTCACATTTAGTATTTTAATAAAATTTCTTCTTCTTCTTCACTTTTTATTTTCCTTTTCTTCACACGTTGATACCGTTGAATCGTAGTGTGAATTTATTCACACCCGCACTTGTGAGTTCATCACACAACGGTGGAGTGTTCATTTTGATTAATGTTTTTTTCTTTCTTCTTCAATCCCGCTTCTTTAAGTCAATTACCCGCTTCCATTGATAGAATAGCATCAATGGAGGGCTAACCTACTATGGGTTGATCCTAGGGAGTTGCATGAGTTGGATTGAATGTTATTTGATGTTCTTAAATTCTTAAATTTGTTCTTTATTTTAAGAGTTCCTTTCTTTGATTTATCTTCTTCTTTGTCTTCACCGAATTTAACAACGACTCATTTTGAGTGCTAGTACGATCCAATTCCTTGGAGTGCTCATTAAATTGATCCTCTAAGTGAATTGGTGATTAGCCTTGAAATTGTGTATGGATTAAATCGGAGAATGATATTGAGGAATTATTTCATTTAATGGATACCTCTTGAACTGATGAACAGAAAATCAAATGAAAAACAAATACATCCAATCAAGCCCAAGAGACAACCTAGGATCAACTAACCTTAATTAGGTGTTTTAATTCAAGTAATTTTATTTGTTTTTTTTCTTTAAATTAAATCAATTTTTCTTCAAATCAATTCAATCCAAATTTGGCCACTACATAGCCAATCCCGTATCCAATCTTAGTGTCTTAAGGTTTCTTCTTCGGTCCCTGTGGATTCGACCCCTACACGTACTACATCGACCGCTTTTACCAGTAGGGTAAATTTGGGCGCAACCAAATTTTGGCGCCGTTGCCGGGGACCCAAGTAAGTATCTTAGACACCCACCTTCTATTCTCACCTAACTTCTCTTTTCTCACCTCTATTTCTCTTTTATTTTCCCCTTTCTGTCTTCCCAAAAAAAATAAATCCAAATCCAAATTTCAATAAACTCCAATGGAGTATCATCAACAATTTCCTTTCATAAAATCAGGCTGGAATCGAATAGAAAATCAACATTGGGAATCCCCTCACATAGTAAATTACTTTGATCAACCTTTAAATGAATACCCCACACCCGATAACATGAACGATCAATGGGATGCTGATTTTTTAAAGGATCAATTTCCATACCTCTCAAAGATGATTGAAGAGATCAAACTTAATGATGATGATGATGTACAAACAAAAATCAATCCTAATTCTGAAAAAATTCTTGAACATTTGTGTGAAAAAATGGTTAAAATGAATTCAGAAGTTTCATCACTGAGATTAGAAATACAAAACATTGAGACTTATAAAGAACCCATTCCCACTAAGGATGTCCTTTCCACATCACTTATAGAAGAATCTTGTTTCCCACATAACTCATGTGAATTTAGTGATGAACCCACTTTAGAATCTTGGAAAATAGAGTTGGATAATGAAGTGAATTGGTCAGGTAATTTTGAAAGTCAAGCTAATGAACATGAGGGAATTGTTAACGAGTGTTTAAATCAGGATGAAATTGATTTCATGAATTCAGAAGAGGGAAATTTTTCTTCAGAGATTGAATGTTCGGAATATTTCTACAATGATGATTTTTCAGAAACACCAATCACTGAACCATTAGGAGAAATCACAAACATCAAACCCATACCCATTTATGAAACTCATCTAGAAAATTTTGGGGTTGAATCTTCAATTCAAAGGGAACCAATTATGTTGGGAAACTTTGAAAATGAAATTGATATTGATTCTAATTCCTTATCTATTTTTGAATGTCCTATCCAACCTAAACTTAAAATCAATGTCCTTACTTCCCAAATCAGGCATCCCATCATAGGGTACAAAAAAGACCTCTCAGTTATCATTCAGCCATCTCATGAAACCAATAATGTAGGAATGAACCTTGACGTCTTAGGCAAGACAAAAAATGCAACCACATCATCCATTTCTGACATTCCTTGTATCTTCAGATTTATTTTAGAACATGGATTTATAAAAGGAAAAGATTCTAAAAAAATAATCAATCTCAATATTATTGAAGTGGAAAAAGATGGGTTAATTAAAATGTTGAAAGTTGGAATTGGATAAGTTGGGGGGTAAAAGTCGAGCCAACGACGTTAAAAAAAAGCGCTGCATGGGAGGCAACCCATGGTTTTCATGTTTTCTAATTATTTTGAATCATTTTCTTTTTCATATAATAAATTACCATAGACTGTTGAACTGTTCTTCTTTTATGAGTAAGGATGGGTATGAAAAGGGAGCACCGTATTCATCCGTGTCACGCGGTGTGATCCCTGAGTAATACCTTACCCAGAAATTTAAAGAAGACAATGTATCATCAGTTTATTTTATTTATGTTTTTGTAGGTTTTAAAAAAAAATTATTAGACTCTTGACCTGTTCTTCTTTTATGAGTATGGATGGGTATGAAAGGGGAGCACCGTATTCATCCGTGTCATGCGGTGTGATCCCTGAGTAATACCTTACCCAGAAATTTAAAAGAAGACAATGTATCATTAGTTTGATTAAAAAAAACATGAAAATGATGGTACTTGGAATTAAATAAATCATTGTGTTGTTTGTTTTGTCTGCTTTGTCCTTCTTTTTATGGTTCAGGAACTATTTTGGGTGATACATGTTCAATCAAGGAGGTGCCTACATCCCCAAAGAGATCAAAGGAGTAATTTGGAGCATCATGAACCTCAACTTTAAAAACCAGGTGAATTTATTCCATGTTTTTCATTCTCAATTTTATCTTTGAACTCCTCTCCTACCCCCTTCTAGCTTTTTTTTTCTTTAAACACTGGGGACAGTGTTATTCTAAGTGGGGGGGGGGATAAAAAAATGATTTTTATTTTGAATAAAAACATGCATGAAAAGAAAAATTCCATTAACCATAAACATGATAAAGACACATTGCAAACTCTAAAATTGGATATCAAATAAATTTTGCATGCCTTGATTCTGATTTTAATGCAAGTTTATGTTCATGAGCATAGTTTTTGGAAAGTGAAGTTGTCCGATGTGATTTTTCAAAGTTTACATTTTCATCCTCTTAATAAAAATGCCACAATACACGTCTACTGGATCGTGGGTGTAAATTTGAGTTCTTGGGTCTCTTTCATTATAGCATAGGGTTCTGGGGTCACTTTTAGTTTAATTTGAGTATCCAAAAAAACAAAAAAAAAACAAAAAAAAAATTGAAAAAAATTAATAATGACCACATAGAGCAATGTTTTGTCCAAATGCGTGGCGTCCGGCACTTGGGGATCGTGACTCCATAGTTGTCTTGCCCAGAGTTAGGCTTTATATCTCTATTGTAGAGCATGAAATTGAAAAAATGCGTGGCGTCCGGCACTTGGGGATCGTGACTCCATAGTTGTCTTGCACAGAGTTAGTCTTTTCATATCTATTGTGGTTAAAAAAAATGGATACTCATCTTAAGGTTTAATGTGATTCCCACCTAGCGCTTCCATTTTTCCCCTTGAACAATAAAATGGGCCCCATATCTTTTATGATGCACAACACTTTATCATGCTTAATTGGAATTGGATGAAATGTGGCAATGAATTTGAACAAAAGAATGGGCTTGGGCTTGGGATATGATTATGGACCTAGCTTGTTTTAAATTATTTTGATGGGTTTTCATAATTTTTTTTGGTATTAAATATTTGGGTGAGTAATGTTTATTAAAATGTTTTTGGAAAAGGGGATTTCAATTTCATATTTGTAATTTATTTTGCTCGGGACTAGCAAAACTCAAGTCGGGGGGTGTGATTAGTCACTAAAAGTGGCTAATATTCATTGTTAAGTTCTTAATATTAATGTGTTTAAAAGTTCATAAACATCAATTTTAGTCCAATTCAGAAATTGAACTTCATTTCCCATCATTGTGCAATTCATGCTTAAAATGTCAATTTGGGCCCACTCAATAATTTGCTTTTGGAAATTACAATATTCATCATTTTAATTGGAAATTTTGGGATATGATTTATCACTTTGTTTGGAACATTTTATCTTTTAGGTCCGATGGATGAATCCCAAAGGAAGATGGAGACTTTTGCGCCTAAAGGTAGAAACTTTCTGGAAAAAGCATAATGGGCCTAAGGCCCATCAAACAAATGTGGGGCCCAGAAACCAAGCCCAATGAAGCTCAAATTTATACAGGAGAAAGATAAAAATATGAGGATCATTTTATTCAACTGTGGCCGGAGCTAATTCTGATGTTATCATGATGATAAAGGGATCTGAAGTTTAGATTTAAATGGTGGACTCGTCATTAATGCGCAGAAATCCGTTCCACCATTTCGACCATAACTTCCAAACGGCTAAGCGAAATTTCCTGAAATTTTTACAGCTCATAGAGGACACATGGAAGAAGATATTTTATATTTATGACATCTCCGGAATCGGCCTTCCTCAATTTCGAATTCATACGTCAAAATGGAGGACGAATCTGGACAGTTTTCCGGGTCAACTTCAAAATGTCAATTTCCTTTTGACTCTCTTAATTGTTGAGGGGTGAATTAATGTTGGGGGTGGACCTAAGGCTCCTAATATGCCTATATAAGGAGATTGTGGTGAATGAAATTATCATCTAACATTTTTCCTTGAATCTAACATTTTCCTTTGAATCCATGTTTTTCTTTCAATTGTAATTTCCCGCTTTCGTTTTGTAATGACATCGTCAATTTCTCTAATGTAAGTTTTTCATTCACATTTAGTATTTTAATAAAATTTCTTCTTCTTCTTCACTTTTTATTTTCCTTTTCTTCACACGTTGATACCGTCGAATCGTAGTGTGAATTTATTCACACCCGCACTTGTGAGTTCATCACACAACGGTGGAGTGTTCATTTTGATTAATGTTTTTTTTCTTTCTTCTTCAATCTCGCTTCTTTAAGACAATTACCCGCTTCCATTGATAGAATAGCATCAATGGAGGGCTAACCTACTATGGGTTGATCCTAGGGAGTTGCATGAGTTGGATTGAATGTTATTTGATGTTCTTAAATTCTTAAATTTGTTTTTTATTTTAAGAGTTCCTTTCTTTGATTTATCTTCTTCTTTGTCTTCACCGAATTTAACGACGACTCATTTTGAGTGCTAGTACGATCCAATTCCTTGGAGTGCTCATTAAATTGATCCTCTAAGTGAATTGGTGATTAGCCTTGAAATTGTGTATGGATTAAATCGGAGAATGATATTGAGGAATTATTTCATTTAATGGATACCTCTTGAACTGATGAACAGAAAATCAAATGAAAAACAAATACATCCAATCAAGCCCAAGAGACAACCTAGGATCAACTCACCTTAATTAGGTGTTTTAATTCAAGTAATTTTATTTGTTTTTTTTCTTTAAATTAAATCAATTTTTCTTCAAATCAATTCAATCCAAAGTTGGCCACTACATAGCCAATCCCGTATCCAATCTTAGTGTCTTAAGGTTTCTTCTTCGGTCCCTGTGGATTCGACCCCTACACGTACTACATCGACCGCTTTTACCAGTAGGGTAAATTTGGGCGCAACCAACAACATATAACAAAACCATGAAAGGACCGTATAGGTATAGTGTCTTTAGAAACTGGGAAACATAAACAACTTGTTCATAAAGCCTCTACACTATCTCCCATTTATTTCATCATATCTATAGTCCATTTTGGAATATATTACTTAATAACCTTCTTCCTGACCTGGGGAAAGAAAACATTCAAAAGGGTGAGCTCAAATGCTCAGTAAGAGTTAACAAAAGAAATATCAATCACATCATATTCATAAGAACATAACATTTTGGAAATCTTACCCTGTAAAATAGATCATAATTTCATAACATGGGATAAATCATGGTACTGAAATGTAATCACAATAATCATAACATAAAACATGAAGCTTTGTGGAATACACACAAAATCATAGAGAATCATTTCTTATTAGTCAAGACTCATTTCCAAGACTATCTTAGTGGACAAAGTCCATTTTTAAACCGAGTTCATTCCTCGTTTCAGTCCAATTTCACTAAACCGGTTTAACCTGTCGTTCCAGCCATTTCTATCTCATGAGATATAAAATCTTTACCCAATGCATTGGAGGGAGATATAGGTCCCACCCATCTCATAAGGATACCATTCTTATGTGTTCCACAAAATCATAAACCATACATCAAAGTAAAACCCATTTAATGAAAATTGGATTCTTAAACATCGTGACATCATAAAACAATTAATATAAGATAAATGAATTCATAAAAATAATTCAATCACAACATAATCAAATCAATGTAATAATAGGGATAGAAACAGAACCTTTATTATCTTAGATTGAAAATAATTTTGATAAAACACTTGAACTCCATTCTTGAGGAAAATATCCTTTCTACTTCAAAAACACTTTTCCTTTCTTAACATGTCATAAAATTCTAAACTAATAGAAGTTGATTAAAAATAAACATGAAAAGTTGTAAAGGAAGCTACTTGGAAATAATGTTTTAAAAATCCATTCATGCCGTATAAGTTAAAAAAACAATCTTCTCGTACTTTTTTCGGAAAAGTCAAAATGTACCTCGTACGAAAAATGACAAAAGATTTCTTTCATATCTTTTACTAAAAACACACCGAATGGAATAATTGGATTTAAACAATTTGAGGTGGATGGAAATAATATTACATATTGAGGAAACATGGATGTGGATGATAAAATACTCCCCAGTAATTTCCAAAGTATAAACAATCTCGGATAAAAATGAGATTGCGAGATTTTCCCTTACCTTAGGTCTGATTTTCTTCCTAAGTGTCTGAACCTCCTATATAATGATTTAAATAATGTCATTGACTTATTCCAGAATCATACTCATTGTTATGATATCAAATATGGTCATATTCTTATCTTATTATTAGTAATATTTCATTGCTACTTGTTATTCGGGTGTTTATTACTTTTTGTTCTTATGCGTGTTTTGTCGAATAAATTCTTATTATTATTTTTAGGATATAGATACCTCATTTTCAGAATGTTATTAGTGTAATATATATCATATTTATTCACTCAATTCATTTATGTAATCATTATGCAATGAAAATCATGTAGAACTTGTCGCATCAAATCGTGGAGACGGTATTCTGTACATACGCACGAGCGATGATATCGTTCCCATGATCGTGGAATTGTATTGGAGTGTATGTATACTATTTCAGAATCAATATCACTTTACAATAATCATATATATTCAATATTTACACCATTATACCCATCCAAGAAAGGTGGTGGTGGAAAATAGATTACTCCACGGCGTGGAGATGGTATTCCGTACATACGCACGCACGGTGATTTCATTTTCCGTAGGATGGATAGATGGTGAAATAGGGTTGTTTCATAATTATAATAATATATTAGTATATGAGTGATACTTATGTTATTACTTCATAATGAAACAACTAAATAAGATGAAGTGGAAGAAGAAATAAAGTTGAAAGAATCGGTAACGGACATTACCTCTTCTTTGAAGCGCCTCTTTGAGACCTCCTTTTAGGGCACTAAAATTGGTCTTTGAAGAAGACCAGGACCTCTAGGATGTTTCTAGGGAACTGGAGAAGATAATTTTGTAGGGTTTGGCCGATCTTGAAGGCTCAAAGTGGTGTGAGGAATAGAGGGAGGAGGTGCCCTTTTATAAGGGAGGAGAGGGGCACCTTTGGATAAAATAAAAATATTATTTTATTATAAAGTAATATTCGGTTATTAATAGCTCCAAATTAATTTATTTCGAAGCTAAGGTGGGGATGGTTATAAATACTCTCATCGAATAGAATTTAGATAAGTTTAGGGTTCTATTTTAACCTTATCATTTAGATTTAACTTTAAGTTAAATAATTTAACTTTTACCATGTATTTTTGTTTTCTTACACTATAAGGTTAATAAACTTACCATAACAAGCCAAACGAACCCCAAGTTGTTTATTATTAATATTTATAACCTTATCTAAGTCATTTGGACGAGCCTTAGATTTTTAGGAATAAAATAACAATTAATAATATAATATTTGTTTTAAAAACTATTTTATGTCAATTTTGACACTATTTGGTAATTGATTTTTGTAAAAATTATAACAGAAATATCAGTTCTAAAAAAGTAAATTGAATCAATACTAACATGTCATATTAACATAGAAAATTATTTGAAGTAATTAAAAGTCTCAAATTACATTTATTTGGGTATTTATAACATCAATTATGTCAATATTTCATTAATAAGATAATTACTGCATCATCTTTAGGTCATAAATAAATTAAATTATTTAATGTCTAAAAATTACAAATAAAATAACATTATGTAGGAACTCTTTTTATATTTCTAATTAATATTTATAGTCGAATATATCTTATGTATAACCCTATATTAAAAATTATTTACTTATTAAACTTTGATTTTAACTATTTTAACCCTTCTTTAAATAAATTAATAATAAATGTCCTAATCTAATTCAAGTGGGCCTAAATGGTCATATTTTATTCCTAAGGTTGTTTTTGGTCGAATTAAACTTATCCAATAGAATTATAACATGTGTTAGGGTAATAATAATATCATTGTTACCCTTAATTACCCTATTAACTTTTAACAGTGGTAAATAAATGTAAAAAGTTACTATTCACCAAAAATTATTTTCATCTCATTGAACCACATTTTACTTACTGACATCAACCGTGTCTCTCGGATTTTTGAAATTTCACTCACAGAAGCGGTAAAATTATGTTTTATGTAAATTTGCAAATTCTCCTAGGAGGTGGGTGAATGGCGGTGAAAAGCTCAATAAAATTTTTATATATCTAAAATTATTATAAAATTACTCCAATGAATTACATTGAATATATATAGGTATTATCTATCATTTTTGACCAAAAATAAATTTAAATAAATTAAATAATTATTTATATAAAAATTCAGTTTTTAAATAGTAACCCTGTGTTTTCACTATTCATCAAAAATTGAAAGTTTCCAGAAAAATACCAAAATTTCACCCTAGGCTAATTTCAATATTCCGAATCAAAAAATAAAGTCCATTTTGAAAAATAAAATTTACAAAATTTCAAAAAGTGGTTTTTACTATTCATAACGGCTAGTTTTAATAATATTTTAATAGCATATCGTTGTTTAGTGTAACTCGGTATTGCGTACGACGCAAGCTATCAAGGATGGTCGTGATTGTGTATAAAGCAAGCCAAGCTAGTGTTGTGTGTAACGAATGATTCCTTTTATTATTTATATAAGAAACAAAATATTTCTTATAAATGTCTCGGGTGTTACATTCTACCCCCCTAAAAATGAATTTCACCCTCGAAATTCATCACTTTGTAACAAAAAGATGAGGATAACTCTCCCTCATCATATCCTCAAGCTCCCATATAGCTTCTTCTAATTGGTGGTTCCTCCATAAAACATTCACCAAGCGAGTGGTCTTGTTATATAGGACTTTTTCACTATGATCGAGAATCTCTATCGGCTGTTCTTCATAAGAAAGAACTTGTTCCAACGGTGCAACTTCTGAGTTGAGTACATGTGAAGGATCAGGTATGTACTTTCTCAATAGAGATACATTGAACACATCGTGAACTTGAGAGAGATTCAGTGGAAGCGCCAATCAATAATCTACCTTCCCAACACAATTTAGTATTTCAAAAAGACCAATATACCTAGGGCTCAGCTTTCCCTTCTTTCCAAATCTCATTACTCTCTTCCAAGGAGATATTTGTAAGAACACTTTATCACCCACTTCAAACTCTAAGTCTTTTCTTCGGTTGTGGGCATAACGTTTTTGTCGACTCTGAGCTGCTCTTATGTGTTGTTGAATAGATCGGACCTTTTCTACCATCTCATCAACAAGATCAGGTCCTAATAGCTTTCTTTCCCCCAACTTCATCCCAGAAAGTTGGAGTCCTGTATTTCTCTCCATAGAGAGCTTCATAAGGATCCATCTAAATGCTAGAGTGAAAGATATTATTATAAGAAAATTCCACCAAAGGTGGGTGTTGATCCCAACCACCTTTTAAATCCATTGAGCAAGATCTCAACATATCTTCTAGATTTTGAATTGTCCTCTCAGACTGACCGTCTGTCTGAGGTTGATAAGCAGTGCTGAAACTCAACTCTGTATCCAGAGTATGCTGAAGACTTCACCAGAACATTGAGGAAAACCATGGATCACGATCAGATATAATAGAAAGTGGTACTCCATGCAATCTTACCACTTCCTTTACATATATCCTGGCAAGTTGATCCAGAGAGAAATCCTCTATAATAGCAATGAAGTGTGCAGACATTGTAAGACGATAAACTATGACCCAGATAGCATTATTGCCTTTGGATGTTTTAGGAAGTCCTGTGAAAAAGTCCATGGTGATGTTTTCCCATTTCCATTCGGGTATGGGTAATGGTCGTAACATCCTGTTAGACTTTTGTCTCTCAGCTTTAACTTGCTAACAAACCAAGCATCGAAAGACATATTCAGCAACATCTCTTTTCATGCCATCCCACCAGAAGTACTCTTTCAGGTCCCTATACATCATCGTGCTTCCATGATGAATAGAGAATGAAGAACCATGAGACTCATCCAGTAGATCCTTCTTTAATTCAGGGATTGGAGGATAAGAAACCTGTTTCCTGAACATTATTATCCCATGACAATCAAGGTTGAATTCAGGAACATTTCTCACCATCTTTTGTAACTCTACATCTTCTTTCTGTGCCTCTTTATTCATCACTTGTATAGATGGTTGAACATTCATTTGAGAAAGATATGATTTTTCCCTTTCATTATAATTCCAAGATCCATCCTTTGTAAATACATAAATATTGGATCTTTTGTGATCCTCATCATGGATAAACTGGCATGGTCTTATCGACTTAATGCATTTTCCACCTTGTTTGCTTTCCCAGGGTGGTAATGAATTGAGCAATCGTAATCCTTAATCAGCTCCAACCATCTTCTTTGGCGCATATTCAGCTCCTTTTGTGTGAAAATATACTTTAAACTTTTATTATCATATAAATGTCACACCTTTCTCCATAAACATAATGCCTCCAAATCATTAATGCAAAGATTACCGCAGCTAAATCCAAATCATGAGTTGGGTAATTTTTCTCATGGATTTTCGACTGTCGTGAAGCATAAGCTATCACCATATAATTTTGCATAAGAACACACCCCAATCCCTTCTTGGATGCATCACTGTATATCACAAACCTTTCTCCACTACAATGTAGTGTGGGCACAGGTGCACTAGATAACCTTATTTTCAACTCCTTGAAATTCTCTTCACATTCCTCCGTCCAAACAAACTTAACTCCTTTCTGAGTCAACATGGTGAGTGGATAAGATAATCGTGAAAAATATTTCACAAAACGTCAATAATATCCAGCCAAACCTAGAAAACTTCGGATCTCAGTTACTTTTGTTGGTCTCGCCCAACTTTCGATAACCTCTATTTTTCCCGGATCCACAGATATCCCCTCTTTTTAGATTATGTGACCCAAAAATGAAACTTTTTGAAGCCAAAATTCACACTTGGTAAATTTGGCATAAAGCTTCTCCTTTCTCAGGGTCTTCAATATAATTCTCAAGTGATCTTCATGTTCTTCCATGCTCTTTGAATATACAAGAATATCATCTATAAAGACTACCACAAACTGATCAAGATATTCTCTAAAGACTATATTCATCAGACTTATGAAGATAGCCGGGGAATTAGTAAGACCAAATGGTATCACTATAAATTCATAGTGTCCATACCTTGTACGAAAAGCCTTCTTTCATATATCCCCCATTTTGACCCTTAATTAATGATACCCTGAACGAAGATCAATCCTGGAAAAGTATTGAGCTCCACGTAGTTGGTCAAATAAGTCATCAATGCACGGGAGAGGATATTTGTTCTTGATAGTGATCTTGTTAAGTTCTCAATAATCAATGCAGAGTCTCATTGATCCATCTTTCTTCTTAATAAATAGAACAGGTGCTCCCCAAGGTGACGCACTAGGGAGTATGAACCCCTTATAAAGATTCTCTTGGAGTTTATTCTTCAATTCCTGCAACTAAATTAAGGCCATTCTATAAGGTGTCTTTGAAATAGTTAAATCACCCAGTATGAGTTCTATTGAAAACTCAACTTCACGATTTAGTGGAAGACCCAGAAATTCTTCCGGAGAGACATCATCAAACTCCCGTACAATGGGAATATTCTTAATCATGAGTTTCTCACCAACCATTTGAGATAAATAACCTTCATTTAGTGGAATCAAGACCCATAAGATGGAAGAATTTTCCATTGTAAGTTTATGTTCATCCTTGCATCGATAGATGATCAATGATTGATCTGGAATATGAAATGTGACTTCCCTTCTTTGGAAATTGATATGAGCTCCATATAGAGAAATCCAATCCATGCTAAGAATCACATCAAATTCCACTATGGGAAGGATCACTATATTTTCAAGAAAAACTTTCCCACAAACATTAATTGGAGAATAATTATAAACTTTTGATGTGAATTTGTGCCATTAGGGGTTGTCCCAGCTAACCCAACATCTAATTGTTGAGGTAATACGGTGATACCCTTAGAAACTTCTTTATAAATAAAGGAGTGGGTGGATCCAGAATCAAATAAAACATTTTCTACTTTAGAGTGGATGGTATGTGTACCTTTCACCACATCGTTATCGTACTCCACTTCGCTGATAGAAATTGCATGTGAATTTCCTTTGTCTTTAGCCTTAAGAGTTTGTTGACGTCGATCATCATCAACAACCCTTGGATTAGGGCATTGATTGGCATAATGCCCCATTTCCTTGCACTTGTAACATTGAAGTGTAGGAGGTGCACTCTATGTAGACTTTTTATTGTTCGTATCACTAGACATCTTCTTCCCATCATTGCAGCATTCAAATGCCTAATGACCTTCCTTTCCACATTTTATACATTTACTTGTCCCTTTAAGACAACTCCCTTCATGTGTCTTTCCATGCTTTGAGCATAAGGGAAAACTCATCTTCTTTTCAGTGTGCTCTTTAGATTTTCCATTGAATTCCATTTTCCTCTTCTTATCAAACCCATATAACTGAAGGGTTACTCCAATATCCATCTCAACTTTGAGAGCACATCGAATGATTTCCTCGTATCTATTGAATTCCCTTATGGATAATGCCCTTAGAATACTTGGTTTTAAGCCACTAAATAATCGATTGATCTTACTCTGAAGTTGGATAATAATCCCAGAAGCGTACCTTGCAAGTCTTGTAAAATTTTCTTCATAGGTACCAACAAATTCATCATCCTTTTGCTTTAGTTCAAGAAACTCCTTCTCCATCTTTGTTCAGAGAATACGAGGGAAGTACTTATTGAAAAATAAGTTCTTTAACTCATCGCATTCCATGGACTCAATTTCATCTCTTTGCCCTGTATTCTTGATAAGATTCCACCATTGATCAGCATCACCATCCAAACGATACACTGCTAAGATGACTTTATCATGTTTAGAACATTGAAGAACTGAAAATATCTTTTCAGTAGTACTGATCCATTGTTCAGAAACTAATGGATCAGTAAACCCGCTGAATGAAGGTGGACGCTGTCTCCTAAAGGATTCAACAGAATGTTGCTCCTTCCTTTTCTTGTTTGGAAGTCCTGCATGATTCATAGCTTGAGAAAGTTGTGTTAGCATGGCTACAAGATTTTTCATTCCAGCTCGCATAATGTTTGGTTGCTCAGGGGGGCAATCATTGCATTTCCCGTCACATTCCGCATTAACACGGTTTTTTCAGGTTCCAGCCATTGACTAAAACCTAGAATAATAGTGTGAGAAACAGTAATTATAATAGGAAAACACATAATAAAGAATAAAATTTCACACTTAAGGTCTTATCCTAGGTTGTTCATGGCCATTTCCAAAACACTAAGATTGTGTTGTGTGCTTAGACTTATCCTTAGGGTTCTTACTAAGGCTTTCACATCCTAGTTTTTAAAGGTTGACTATACCTTTCCTCTGATACCAACTATAATGACCCATACGTTACATACATTGTTAGTACATCAAAATTGAATTACACTTATTACAATATATAACAAAACCATGAAATGACCGTATAGTTATAGTGTCTTTAGAAACTGGGAAACATAAACAACTGGTTCATAAAGAATCTACACTATCTCCCATTTATTTCATCATATCTATAGTCTCTTTTGGAATATCTTACTTAATAACCTTCTTACTAACCTGGGGAAAGAAAACCTTCAAAAGGGTGAGCTTAAATTCTCAGTAATGGTAAACAAAAGAAATATCAATCACATCATATTCATAAGAACATAACATTTTGGAAATATTACCCTGCAAAAGAGATCATAATTTCATAACATGGGATAAATAATGGTAGTGAAATGTAATCACAATAATCATAACATAAAACATTAAGATTTTTGGAATACACACATAATCATTGAGAATCATTTCTTATTAGTCAAGACTCATTGTCAAGACTATCATAGTGGACAAAGTCCATTTCTGAACTGAGTTCATTCCTCATTTCAGTCCTGTTTCACTGAACCAGTTTAACCTGCCGTTCCATCCATGTCTATCTAATGAGATATAAAATCATTACCCAATGCATTGGAGGGAGATATAGGTCCCACCCATCTCATAATAATACCATTCTTATGTGTGCCACAAAATCATAAACCATACATCATAGCATAACACATGTAATAAAAATGGGATTCTTAAACATCATGACATCATAAAAAAATTCATATAAGATAAAGGAATTCATAAAAATAAATCCATCCCAAGATAATAAAATCAATTTAATAATAGGGATAGAAACATAACCCATTATTATCTTAGATGGGAAATAATTTTGACAAAACACTTGAACTCCATTCTTGAAGAAAATATCCTTTCTACTTCAAAAACACTTTTCCTTTCTTAACATGTCATAAAATTCTAAATTAAAATAAGTTGATTAAAAATAAACTTGAAACCTTGTAAAGGAAGCTTCTTGTAAATAATGTTTTAAAAATCCATTCATGCCTTATAAGTTAAAAAAACATTCTTCTCATACTTTTGTTGGAAAAGTCAAAAAGTACCTCGTACAAAAAACGACAAAAGATTCCTTTCATATCTTTTACTAAAAACTCACTGAAGGGTAATATTGGATTTAAGAAATTGTAGGTGGATGGAAATAATATTACATATTGAGGAAACATGGATGTGGTTGATAAAATACATCCCCGTAATTTCCAAAATATAAAATCTCGGATAAAAATGAGATTGCAAGATTTTCCCTTACCTTTGGTCCAATTTGCTTCGTAAGTGTCCTAACCTCCTATATAATGATTTAAATAATGTCATTGACTTATTCCAGAATCATACTCATTGTTATGATATCATATATGGTCATATTCTTAGCTTATTATTAGTAATATTTCATTGCAACTTGTTATTCAGGTGTTTATTATTTTTTGTTCTTATGCGTGTTTCGTCTAATAAATTCTTATTATTCTTTTTAGGTTATAGATACCTCATTTTTAGAATGTTAGTAGTGTAATATATATCATATTTATTCAGTAAATTTATTTATGTAATCATTATGCAATGAAAATCACGTAGAACGAGTCACATCACATCGTGGAGACGGTATTCCGTACATACGCACGAGCGATGATATCGTTCCCATGATAGTGGAATTTTATGGGAGTGTATGTATACTATTTCAAAATCAATATCACTTTACAATAATCATATATATTCATTCTTTACACCATTATACCCATCCAAGTAAGGTGGTTGTGGAAAATAGATTACACCACGGCGTGGAGACAGTATTCTGTACGTACGCACACGCGGTGATTTCGTTTTCCGTAGGATGGATAGATAGTGAAATAGGGTTGTTTCATACATATAATAAAATATCAGTATATGAGTGATACTGATTTTATTACTTCATAATGAAACAACTAAAGAAGAAGAAGTGTAAGAAGAAATAAAGTTGAAAGAATCGGTAACGGACATTACCTCTTCTTTGAAGCGCCTCTTTGAGACCTCCGTTTAGGGTACTAAAATTGGTCTTTGAAGAAGACGATGACCTCTAGGATGTTTCTAGGGAAGTGGATAAGAGAATTAGGCAGGGTTTGGCCGAGCTTTAAGGCTCAAAGTGGTGTGAGGAAGAGAGGGAGGAGGTGCCCTTTTATAAGGGAGGAGAGGGGAACCTTTGGAAAAACAAAAAATATTATTTTATTATAAAGTCATATTCGGGTTTTAATAGCTCCAAATTGATTTATTTAGAATCTAATGTGGGTATGGGTTGAAACCCTCTCATACAATATAGTTTAGACAAGATTAGGGTTCTATTTTAACCTTATCATTTAGATTTAACTTTAAGTTAAATAATTTTACTTTTACCGTGTCTTTTTGTTTTATTACACTATAAGGTTAATAAAATTACCATAACAAGCCAAACGAACCCCAAGTTGTTTATTATTAATATATATAACCTTATCTAAGTCATTTGGCCGAACCTTAGATTTTTAGGAATAAAATAAATATTAATAATATAATATTTGTTTTAAAAACTATTTTATGTCAATTTTGACACAATTTGGTAATTAATTTTTGTGAAAATAATAACAGAAATATTAGTAGGAAAAAGTTAATTAAATCAACACTAACATGTCATATTAACATAGAAAATTATTGGAATTCATTAAAAGTCTCAAATTACATTTATTTGGGTATTTATAACATCAATTATGTCAATATTTCATTAATAAGATAATTACTGCCTCATCTTTGTGTCATAAATAAATTAAATTATTTAATGTCTAAAAATTCCAAATAAAATATCATTATGTAGGAAACATTTTTTTATTTCTAATTAATATTTATTATAGAATATATATTATGTATAACCCTATATTAAAAATTATTTACTTATTAAACTTTGATTTTAACTATTTTAACCATTCTTTAAATAAATTAATAATAAATGACCTAATCTAATCCAAGTGGGCCTAAATGGTCATATTTTATTCCTGAGGTTGTTTTTGGTAGAATTACACTTATCCAATAGAATTAGGACATGTGTTAGGGTAATAATAATATCATTTTTACCCTTAATTACCCCATTTACTTTTAACCGTGGTAAATAAAAATAAAAAGTTACTATTCACCAAAAATTATTTTCATCTCATTGAACCACATTTTACTTACTGACATCAACCATCTCTCTCGGATTTTTGAAATTCCACTAACAGAAGCGGTAAAATTAAGTTTTATGTAAATTTGCAAATTCTCCTAGGAGGTGGGTAAAAGAAGGCGAAAAGTTCAATAAAATTTTAATATATCTAAAATTATTTTAAAATTACTCCAATGAATTACATTGAAGTTATATAGGTATTATCTATCAATTTCGACCTAAAATAAATTTAAATAAAATAAATAATTATTTAAATAAAAATTCAGTTTTTAAATAGTAACCCAGTGTTTTCACTATTCATCAAAAATTGAAAGTTTCAAGAAAAATACCAAAATTTCACCCTAGGCTAATTTCAATATTCCGAATCCAAAAATGAAGTCCATTTTGAAAAATAAAATTTAAAAAATTTCAAAAAGTGGTTATTACTATTCATAACGGCCAGTTTTAATATTATTTTAATAGCATACCGTTGTTTACTGAAACTCGGTATTGCGTACGACGCAAGCTATCAAGGAAGGTCGTGATTGCGTGTAAAGCAAGCCAAGCTAGTGTTGTGTGTAGCGAAGGATTCCTTTGATGATTTATATAAAAAAATATTTATTTTTAAAGTCTCGGGTGTTACAATATTTACTTATTTTAATATAAATTCATTAGATATAATAAATAGTTGTCTTTAGGACACAACTCAAACACCTAATCCAAATGGAATGAAATGGTGAGAATCCATCCATCTTGAGTCTCTTGTGTACATGACCAAAAATATCCCCATTTTTACCAAATCATTCAAAAAATTTAAGGTATTAAAAATATAACCATAGAAAACATGAGGTAAATTAATGTATAAAGAAGACAGAGATGAAAAAATGAGTTGGAGGAAATAATTTCCTCATATATGGAAGATGAAAAGTTCATAAACATTATATATGACGGAGAAAAAAGGATAGGGAGAATAGAGATATGGGTTGCTACAGTTTGTTCTAGCTAGCTAGAAGAAAAATTGTTTAAGTAGGGTTTAAATTCCATTAAAATATCCATCCAAATCTCGATTAATATAGGGTTTTAGGAGTATCATCATGAAATTTTAATCCTTCTGTAACATCCCGAAATGGATGAAACTAATCTTGTGCCCCAATATGGTTAACCAAAATTCCTAAATCATGACTATCATTATTACATAGGCTTATAAAAAGCAGTGATATCCTAAGGTATATTATTGAATAGAATATTCCATCATATTAGAGTAAAAAAACAACAAAAATTACAAAATATTATCCAAAGTGGTAAATAATTAGAGTTTTAAAGTACTAAATAAATTGAAATTGGAGTATAATATCATAAAAAATAGAATACGGTAATGGAAAAAATTACAATTTAATACTTAAAAAATAGTTTTACCACTAGTCTAACCATACATATACAAAAGTAAATTAAATATTTGTTATTCAAAGTAAAAGGATCTACTACAGTTTCTAAGACGAACCACATACCTAATCTCCTCATACATATCCAGTCCATCCTGCTTGATCATTCACAGTACTTGGACCCACCAATTTTTATATCCATTTGAACTTATTCTCAAGTACCATAGTGTAATGGAACCCCTAGTAGAGTTTTAGTACAAAACTCAATTGGGGACCACCCATGTGGTCCTATACATAGCTAGTAATATAAAGTGTATGTTAAAAATGAGATAATCATTTGGATAATAAAAACTTTAATAATAACTTATGTAAATATTTAGAAATAAAAATTGAGGTAAGGAATTCTCCAGGAATGTTATCCACCAAGATGAGACACAACTTAAATAATAAAGAGGGTAATAATATAAAATGAAAATACTCAATCAAAAGGTATGTAATCCCTTTCAACCATATAATCTTCTACCTAAGTCAGAATGTTCTTGGACCTATTCCATCACATATATATATATATATATACAATCCCATATTTATAAAAATGAATATTTATATACATGGATATATAATTATCATTTGACATCATAATAAAGTGTCAATGATCCACTTATAAATAAACTCAATCCACATTAGATCATATGATCCTAGATCTCAGATATTTGACAACATATGACAAGATCATAGATATTTATGTCCTACCACTAATGTTTTGTATCATTAACTTGATCCTTAGTTCCATAATCGACAATACCTGCTTCAACCAGCATCTGAATGTCTCTGAACATCCTACCTCACTATAGGGGGATTCATCTTCCAGCCCTAGGTTCACCCGTACTCACCTCTAATAACCTAGATATATGATTCCATGTATCAGTTGAATATCCTAGAAGTTTGGAATTGAGCTAGATGTCATAATAATAAATCCATTTGTAATTCAGTCCGATTTCGAATTTTTAGGTCATGGAATTAACAAAATATGGAAATTGAATCTTGGATAATACATAAGAGGTATTACCCTTAAGTTAAATGAAATGAATACCCCAAATACTAGTATAAAAATACAGAATAATTACATAATTGTATCAATAGTCTCATCCCCAAACAAGTCTGGTCATTACTACATTGGTGAATCCACTAATCTTATAATGTATCCTTAGTGTCAAATGGGGATATCAATTCCCCCATTAGGGATCTCATGAGTATCGTGATAGTCATAGGAAATGTGACATCCAAGAAACCTTTTTCATCCCCTGGAATTCTAAAAGACTATCCATTTTTAGTGTGACCTAATATAAGAGGGGTTCTGAGATTTTCCTTGTGGCCTACCACCATATCCCTAATCATGGAAGAATCCTAGTGAAAATTTAGACTTCTAATAATAGTAACAGTAATATTAAATTGTATAGGAACATAAGTTAAAACCCGGTAAGTATTTCTGAAAATCCCAAAAATAATAAGGCTTAGTAGCCAAATCCTAGAAATTACATCTATAAATCCCAATTAAATAAGGATCAAATGCCATATTGAAGGTAGATGATTTTGTAATACTAAAACAGTAAGGATTATTAGCTAAATCCTAAGAAGTATGTCTAAGTATCAAGATAAAAAAAACCAAAAATAAGAAGGGCTCATCAATCGAGTCCCAAGAAGTATGTCGGGGTACCCCAATTAAAAAATCTAACATCATTTCATAAAAATCATTCACAAACTAGGATGAACCTCCTGATATCATAGATATTGAATCCTTAACCATGATAATTCAAAAATAAATAGTGATGGTGGTAGAACAAATAACCCTCAAATACTTCCATATCACCACACATTAGGCATGGGGTATAAGCTGACGCCCGATACCATCTATTCCCAAGCACATGACACACTAGCTCTATGTCGTTCATGCACTTGAAACCCACTGGGTCCCCTAGATCAAAATTATAAAGAGGCATTCTAATTGGGATCCTCTAAATTTTTATGTAATAAAGGTATCCCTTTTTGTATACTAAAAGGGAATAATAAGATACATCCCATAATGGATCCTCAATTATGTTCATAGTCTCATTTCAAGAAATGAAGATAGTGCATTAGGACTGTTAATAATCCTTATAATTTATCTATCACCATATACCAATTTCTTTTAATTGAAAAATTCATTAGAATTAATTTAAATAGGGGAGCTTCCATCAAGTGAAATCCTGAGCATCAATATAATACCATAAATGTGAAGAAATAAAAAATGGTTGTTATGATAGACCACATACCAATTTGAATCATTAAACCATTTATAAAATGATCTCTGAAACTCCATCAATGCTTGTAGATGCCCTAGAAAGGCTACACCGACTTCCAATATCCAACGTAACACTAGAGAAATAATATATATTAATAAAAACAAGAGATTCATCATTATAAAATTTATATGAAAGGAAAACCAAAATGTCGTAACATGTGATATCTCACATGTAAATACCCTAAAATTTTAAATGATATTTGATTTCCTGATAAAATGTGAGTTATATTGTATCATACACAACACAACCATATCTTTTTAATAATTTGGTGAGTATGGAGGAAAATGGGACAATAAGGATTATACCATTTTTTAACCATTGTTATAATATGACCATTGGTCAATATGACCATTGAAAACAATACTCTATACATTAATTTTTATTTTTTAATTTGTAAGTAAAATGGTAAATAATAATTAAATTTTAAAGGAGAAATGATGGACTCAACCAATAGACTCATGCTGTCTAAATCCAACTTTTCAGATATTGGGAGGGAGATAACATTAATGGGGTTCATTCATAACCATGATTAATTAGATATTCTACATGTGAAGCTCAAATGAAATATCATATTCGATAAGTTCATGTTAGTGGAAATTACAACTTTGTCAATGTTAGCTGAGCCACCCCATAAATCTATCACCATTGCACACATTATTTTTAGGTATCCTTAATATTCAATATAGGTTTTTTAGGACTTAGTTACTAAATGTGTATATACATTGTAGAAATAAAATAGTTATTCCATCAATTTTTTTAAGAAAAGTTTTTTTTAATATAATTGAGATGGAATTTGATAAATTAATTTCTTGGATACAAATTATACTTTCCAGAAAGGATATACATATTTATAATAAACTATTATTTTATTAATAATAATTATTTTAATGAAATTGTTAGATGAAAACATTCTTATTTAAATATAAATGATAAAAATAGTTTTTTTGATCAAGTGTAAGAGATTTTACAATGTATTTTCAATCCATTATTATTTTCAATAGGTAAGGATATTTATATTTAAAAGATGTAATTATCATATTTGGAGAGTTATTTTCATAAATAAAATATACTTTTGCAAATAAATATGTAAAAATTAGGTTACGGTGAATATATGAGAATTTTCAGAAAGAACATTATATTTTTAGGAATAGTAAACATTCAGTATGAGTTTTCTGTTATATTTAATGAATTAATAATTATTTCATAATTATTTAATAACTAATTAACCACAATACAAGACATAAAAATATTTTTATTTTCTTAATATCATGTATTTCGAAAACCTATAATGTACTTTCCAAAGTATAAAATGGAATTCTTAACACTAAATACATTATTTTTGTGAAAACAATACATTTCCCTGACAAAAGAGGTAAAATAAAATGATTATTAACTCCTTTGGAATAAATTAATATAAAATATGACCCTTGTGTCTAACCTATTTGGAATATACCATAGTCAATCCCATGTTTTTTAATTTTTCACAACCTAGGGTTCTAATGCCTATATTTAGAAATTAATAAACAAATCCTCCACTTTAGTAATAAATACACACCCATTTCTCCATTTTATTTCCCTCAAAATCTATAATAGACAAATATCTAGTAGTTTAAATTCCCAAGGAGTCCTTCTAATTTTTACTTAAGCCCCCAAGATCATAATCCTCATGTATTAGGAGTAACTATTTTAGGTAAAGAAAATATCCACTTCTTTTTTCCATTCAAGTACCCCCATTATGTGGTATATCTTACAATTTCTAAAATAAGTTATCTTTTACACTTGTTTTTATACCTTTAATATAATAAGATTCTTTTATGAATCTGATACCCATATTACTTCTCATTTTTTTCAATTTCTAAAACCATGTTTTATTCCCTTTATATAGTAGAATTTACTTCTAAAAATTTTCCCCTATCCTCATGAAATTACCTTTTATTTTATTCTTATGATAACTCCTGGCTCATTAATTTTAAAGTGTATTCAAATAAATGTAAATGCGATGTATTTTAATTTAGTATTCACATACTTAAAACTGACATTCCTTTTTCATGGTTTGAAAATGATATGATATTATTGTTTTTAAGCACATTAGAAACACCATGATTTTGATTGGGAAACCATTTATTATATTCTCCATGGGTTATTTTTGTAATGTTTTATTTTGATTTATTTATCCAAAACTAATTAATATATATGATGGGTATACCTTGATAGTTCTCCAATTCATTGGGTAAAGAATATATTCCCTAGATATGACTTGTTTTATGATACCTTAGTGAATAACATGGGTAATTTTTATGACACCTCTGTGAAAAACCATGATGATATACTTAAAAAGGTATAATTTAAATGTTGAATCCTCAAATACATGTTTTGAATCATATTATGTTTATGACATGACTCACTCTATCTCTCTCATTTGATAATAATATTCCTCATGTTCATATTGATTTTCATCAAGATCACTTGTAAACTCTTTCCCTTGCTATCCCTTAATTGGACTTATGATCACACCTTTACATTGATATATATCCCTATTCTATTTCAGTGGTGGATTTTTGCATAAATATATTTTTCCAAGGAGGAAATAGTGGTTTCTTGGGCGTATGATGATAAGAGGTGTAGTTCATGGTAGTTTTCATTGTCCTATTTTCCTTGGGACTAACATTTTGGTTGGGAATATTCCTCATAGGTCATCTGGTTAAGCCTCCTTAGTCTTCCTCTTCCCTTTCATAAATTTTTGATCCTAAAGGAGATGATATAATCTAAAGGTTATTTACTTTTATATGATGTTTATACTAGTTTTCTTTAAGATTTGGTTAATCAACATATTTTTGTGTAGATGGATCTTTCAGTTGAATGGTCATCGCTCTTTTAATTGAGGATGGATGATGGTTTCAGGTGGTGGGAGCAGATATTCTATCAATATCCTTCAATTTTTTGCATATTTTGTGGTTTTCATGGGCATTCGGTGGTGGTCTATAGAAGAAAACATTCAGAGGCATGCTCCTTGTGTGTCATCTCCTAGGGAGGCCAGGTTAGAGTTCCTCTATGCTCAGTGCCACATAGAAACATTTAAATTTCCCATTTCTCTATTGATGTCGTCCTTACCTCATGGGATTCAGTGGTTCCCTTGTAAACCATCAAACTTCTCTCTCTCTACTTCCTGCAACCTTCAAAGGCTTTGTCTCCTCCTTCACCAACATTTCACATCTGATCTCAACTTTCACCGGATTTCATGCAAGGATCCTTGGATAGAAATCTAACATCGGTGGTTAATGGGATTTCACAGATGGTTGTGTTCCATTTGGGTCTAGAAAAAGAGATTCATATTTCCTATGGATATCTGCATCGACTTATCTTGGTTTCTCTTTTGTAAGGAGATCTTTATGTGAACCCTTAATGGCCTTCTTGGGTTCATATTTTAACATTGTCATAGGATCCATATGGGTCGATAAAGAAGAAGATTCCTATCCCAATGAAGTGTGATACTTTTGATTGATTTTAAAGCCCTTTCACTCACTCAATGTCGAAGGAAATATAAATGGTCCAATTTCTATATCTTCCTAATTTTTCTGGCCAAAAGGGCAGGCGATATTTACCTTTATGTTTTCTTTTCTCATCTCTAATACCCAAGGTCTCGGTCTACATGAATATCATGCTTTTTTGGTCTCTGAATCCAAGAAGTAGTAGTCATCTCTAGTGTAAATCATGGATCCCAAATAGGATCCCTAAAAGAGTTCCTCTATGTCCAAGATAACTGGATATTCGATTTATTTCTATGGGTGACCTGACAATACCCACATTTGGGTTTGCTAGAAGAAGTTTGGTTCGGTGGAAGTGGTGAGTACCATGTCGCAATGAATTAATACCAAGATCTCATGCAATGGGATGGAGGTTTGTTTTCTATTGTTTATGCAAGAAATGATCTGCATGAGAGGTGAGATCTATGGAACTATCTAGGGTCTTCTCAAATTGGTAATCTCTTATGGTTCGACGGGGGGGGGGGGGATATCAACTCAATTACAGATATCTCATAGAAGAATGGTGGTTTGACCTTGTTCAACAAAGGGATGCTGGACTTTCGAGACTTCTTATCATCTACAGGGATGTTGGATCTGGGTTTTTAGGTTCATAGTACACTTGGATAAACAATTGAATGTGTCTTAGTCGCAATTGGAGTGATCTCGATAGATGTACTATGAACATTCATGGGATAGACTCCTTCCCCTGGGGGTCAGTTACTTGTATTCCTCATTCACTCTCAGATCACACTACATTACTAGTGGGACTCCGAAAGGATGTCTCGTGAGATTTTGTGTTCCTATACTCTAACAAATAGCATCAAGATGAGAGTTTTATGCTTATGCTGAAAAGCTCGTGGGATTGCCAGGGGCTGGGAGAACCAGGTGTGGTCTAAAAAACTACCTTAAACACCTCATGGAGGACATTCTAAATTGGATTTAAAGCAATCCTCATGAAAATTATGGTGGGGATAGTATTCAGGATGATATTGACATATTAGAGGAGAGTCTTTATGATTAACGGGACGAGAAGACCTTTATTATCCAATGTGATAAACGTGCCATTATCGAAGAGAAACTATTGGAGATTGAAATGTTATATAAGAAAAAATATTGTGTAAGATGGATAAGGGAGGGGGATCACAAAAATTGAATTTCCATTCATATTTCAAAGATAAAAGAATCAAAATGATCCACATAAATAGGGGGAATGTAGTTTACACATCAAACGTGAAAGTGGCGGGCTATATGGCACTGGATCATTTTAAAGGAATTTTTCTGGGGATATTCCCTCTTAATATGAGGATGGTCAGGAGGAGGTGGAATAAGGGGACTTTTTAGGATTCATACACCAACTGGTAGATCAATGGGAATGGGATGTTAGCTTCTTTAAGAGCAACTGGGTGGGAGGGGTGGTGGATTTTATGGGTTTCCCTCATCTGTATATTCCTTTTAAAAAGAGAGTATGAGACCTGATTTTATATAGTCAGTCCTCAACCCTAATCAAGTGCATGAGTTTTCAGATATTATCGTGAATGAATAACAAGAGATATGTTTTTTATGGGTTCCACCTTAGGTAGGTTCATCTCTTGGGATTACAAGAGGTTGTTCCATGAAAAAAATCCAAGTGATTTGTGGTCATCAAATTTTTGGTGCAAGGTGATTCCTACAAAAAAGGATTTTCTTATCTTGCATATCAGAAACATGGTGTTTCTGAAAGATGATAATATATAAAGGAAGGGAATATGCTTGTTGTCTCACTTATTATGTTGTGAGAATTTTTAGGTTAAATCCACTCTCTGCCACTTTTTTCAGATTAGTTTGGATTCTTACCTATAGTTTTTATTCTTTCCTCATCCATGCATCGACAGCAAGAAGTATTTTCATGGTTTATTGTCAACATGGTTACATGGTATTGAAAGTAGGTCCATTTGTTGTAATGTTTTAACAATGATTCTTTCTTTAGTCTGTTGGAACACATGGGATCTAGGTACCCACGATTGGCTAGGAACCAAATGCTCTTTCTTGTTTATCCAGATGAGGTTACGGTCCCTGATCTTTGATTTGGGATCACTGTTAAAGGGGTGTTATCATTCTATTACGATATAAAACTTCCTCAACATTTCTCATGCACTTATCATAGTGGAGGGTTGCTGGATCAGGTGGATGCCCCCTTCAGGGGATTAAAACTCATTATGGATGTGTGCTTTATGGGAGATATAATGAGAGGTGGTGGGGTGCTTCGAGAATCATGGGGCTTGGTCATACTGGGGTATAGTTCTTCCTATAGACATATAGATCCCATGGGAACAGATATGTGGGCTCTTTACTCTGGTATGATGATTTGTAGGTAGCGTTGTCTCTAGGTGGTTATGGTTGAGTCTGATTCTAGAGTAATATTGTCGTCCATCCAGGGGTGTCATACTATTCTTGGGTCTTTGAACTATATTATTCATATATTCTTTGTGGAGACTAACCATATACAAATTGATTTTTATATTAAGAGGGAAGCTAATTTTTAGGTGGACTCACTCGCTCGTATGGGTAGCTCAGAAGAGGAGTTTGTTATTTATGATAGCATGGGTTCACTTCTTATAGAGTTTAAGGTTGTCATTCATGGGTATTTTATTGGAATGCATCACTTCTGTTCCCCTTTGAGGGTTCCCTATGTACTTTATTTCCTTGAGGTTTTATAAAAATATAATTTTTATTTAGTGAAGTACAATGAGATTTTATGTACACTTAATTTGATACTCCTGGGGGATATGTTTAGTAAATAAAAATATTTTTATAAACCATTATGAAGTATATATAGAAAATATAATTGTTGTTAAAGAATAAAATATTTAAGACTGATGTTTTAGGAAATATAAATTCCTTTAGAAAAATAAAATTATTAAAAGATATGTCTTTTTCACTAAGGTTTTATTATTTTAAAAAATTGTGGGAAATATAAGAAACCATTTAATTAGGGGGAATAATAGACCATGCATTGAAAACCATATAATGGATGTTGTAATGGAAAATATCATGAGAATTATGAATCAATTAACATGAGTTATTAACAATAAATAGAATCAATCCAAGAGTCTGAATTCACTTCGAAGGGAAAAAATTACTTTAATCCATTTATGCGTCAATGAACATCTTCTTTCAGTCGATCATCCAATTCAATGATTCTTGAACAATGGATAAACTCTATCGAAAAAAATATTTTCTATCTTCCCATGTTTGGAAGATGAGAAAGTCACCCTAGCTATGTACCACATAGAGGGAGAAACGGTTCATTAGTAGACACATATTAAAAGAATAAGAATCATATATGGAAGATTGATGATATGAATTAGGAAAAATTCTGGGGATCCTTTTTTTAAAAATAATTCCCCCATTCAATGAGAACAAAAATGGAGAATGAATTCATAGAGATAAAGAAAAGTAAAATGATTCAATAGTAATATATAATATTAGATTCACAATACATTCCCATCACACCTATAAATTTTCCATGGATCCTAATGGAGTAGTTGATAAATTATTTTGTGGACTAAGACCCCATCTGTAGAAGAATCTAGTAAATTAAAAATATGAAAACTATGAGGAGATATTCTAGAGTTCTATAAATGTTGAACTGGAGTTAAAATAGACACAATGGTCTCATGGATTGAATGAATGGTGATATAAATTGAACCTTGATTAAGGAACAACATTGTTCCTGGAAGATGTGTAAAGAAAGTGAAACATTACACATGAAACAAATATGGGAGGAAACATTCATGGAACTTATTTCACATGTGTGGGAAATGTTCAAAGTGTAGAAGAGACGATCATATTGCTCATAACTATCATAGTGTGGTTAATCCTAAACATATCAACACTATCATGAAAGGGATGATGTTGCAAGCCCAACATAAATACCAATACAACAAGGGTGGATAGATTGGGAAGTTTTCTAATCATTATCTAAATCGTAAAATAATAGAGATGAATAATGATCAACATCATCATATAACAAGAGAGAAAGTTGAATATTTTTCTATCATAATTTCTTAAGTTTAATCTTAAATTATTTGGTGGTAGGTAATATCATTTTTCTCTCAAAGTTATATAGTACTTTGTTTGATTCAAGTCATACACATTCCTTTAATTCATCCCATATTGCAAAAAATATTGAATCAATACCTAAACTGTTAGAAGTAGAGTAATTAGTCAAGATTTATAAAGTTATAATACAAGAATTAATGGTGTATAGAAACTATAGTATGTACTTTGGTGATCAAAATCTCATTGGAAATCTAGTAGTCATTCCCATGTTGAAATTCAGCACTATACTAGGGATAGACAAGCTCTCAAAGTATAATTCAATGATTAACTACAGAAGAATGGAAATCAAAGTAATCTTTAATAGACAACATATAGTCATTTACAAAGGAGATATATATTGAAAAAATATTTTTCTATAAGAACCTCCTATATCCTTTCTTTGGAAATGATTGGTGAAGAAAAAGAGGGAAATGAAAGTATACAAATAAAAAAAAATTCCCTATCATTTTGGAATATCATGAAATATTTCCTATGGAGTTTCTTGGACCTCCCCATAAATAGAGGTAGAGTTAAACATTAAACTCATGCTTGGATCCAAGCCAATATCAATGACCCTATATAGAATGGAATATGTGGAGTTTTATGAATTAATTAAACAATTCCTAGATTATTTATAGAAGGGATTTATCCAACCAAGTGTCTATCCATGGGTATAACCTATTATATTTGTGAATAAAAATGATGGATCAATGCATCTATGTTGTGATTATAGAGAACATAAAGAGATTATAGTGAAGATTAAGTACCCTATTCCATGTATTTAAGATTTATTTGACCAGCTTCCCGGGGATCAATTCTTCTCCAGCAATGATCTTCAATTTGGTTATCATTAATTGAGGGTGAATAAAGAAGATATTTGAAATACTTCCTTCCAATCAAGATATGGGCATTATTAGTTGGTTTTTATTCCCTTCGGCATGACTAATGCAACTATAATAATTATGGATTTGATAAATATAATCTTCATGGACTACCTTGATAAATTAATGGTAGTTTTTACTGATTATATTATGAAATATTCCAAAAGTCACAAGGATCATAGGAATCATATAAGGGTTATATTGAATGCTCCAAGGAAATATATTCTTATGGGAAAGTTTAGAAAATTTGAATTTGGTTTACAACAAGTTTTTTTCTTGGAACACATTTTAACCAATGAATGAATCATGTTTGATCCTTAAAACATAATGGTTATGGAGGAGAGGCCTCATCTTAAAATTGATACTGAGATTCATAGTTCCCATTGTTTATCTTGATATTATAGGAGGATTGTGAGAAACACTTCATGACATTGTAATCCACTAACCAAGTTAACTCAGAATAGATCTAAGTTCATATTCACAAAGGATTGTGAATAATGATTCCATTAGATAAATAATATATTGGTTATGACACTCATGTAAAATCTAACCTCTATAGAAGAAGGATTCATTATTTTTAGTGATTCATTTTTTCAAGGGATTGGGTGATTCCTTGTGAGAAATGACATGTTCATTGCTAATGAATCTCGATTGTTAATGTCCCATGAGAAGAATTATACCACATAAGACCTAGATCTAGATGTGGTTTTTTTTATATGGATATATGGAGACCCTATCATTATAGGGATAAATATGATATATACACAGACCAATAAATTCTGAAGTATACTTTCACATAAAAGGTATTAAACAAGAGACATAGGAGATGGTTGGGAAATAATAAAGACTATGATTGTTAAATTCATTGTCAACATGGAAGAGAAAACAAATATAAAATTTCATTAAGTATAAAAGACCCTATTTTTTTGGAAATGATGTGGAATCATGGATATCCTTTGATCAAATCCTTATTAAATCATGACATGAGAATCATAAGAGAAGGGACATCATCAACCATATCCAAAATAATTTCTCAAATATCATTACTTGGGAGGATTAATAAATATTAAAAGGAATATATTTTTTATATAATAAGATAGAGTCTATGAAGAATGGGATGATTCCAGAGTTCAATTTTGATCGGGAAGGTGTAATGAAATTTCGGGCAAGGTATGTCTTCCATCTATTATAGAAATAAAGATGAATCCAATGGATGAAAATCATATATCTAAATTCTCTATACATCCTAGAAGAACTAAAATTTATAGGGACCTTCATGAAAATTATTGGTGGGACAACATTAAAATGGATATTTCATACTATGATGTAGGGTGCTTGGTGTGTCAATAAGTTAAGCCAGGGCGACAACTTCTAAAATGTGTATTGTAATAACTACTCATGCCACCATGGATGTGAGAAAATATCACTATGGAAATTTTCACTGGTACCCTAAAAACATCCAAAGGAAACAATATGATATGGGTTATAGAGGATAATTTCACTAATAATTCCCATTTTATAACTATTCAAGAATATTTTCCTCCTGAATAGATTTCCATTATTTATTGAAGTTGTGAGGTTGCATGGGGTACCACATTCTATCGTTTCTAATCATGATCTGAAGATCATATCAAAATTATGGAGAAGTAATCAACATTATATAAACATGGAATTTAATTCTAGTATGGGATATAATATACAAATGGATGGATAATATGAATGGTCTATTCAAACACTCAAGGACATGATGAGAAAATTCTCAATGGAATTTACAATTGTACGGGATCAATGTCTCTCATTAGGTGAGTTCTCATATAACAAGATATTTCATTAAATTATTAAAATATCCAATAATGAAGCTCTATATGGGAAGAGATTTAAGAAACATATAGTAATGGATGAAGTTTGTGAGAGAAAGATTCATGGTCTTGATCTTGTGCAAGAGATGACAGAAAAGGTTCAAGCCATCCAACAACACAAAAATATTACTCATAGTCGATAGAAGATTTATTCTGAAAAATACCCAAGGGGCTTGGATTTGATCTGTCCACAATTTTCTCCTTCGAATATCACTATGTAATAGAGTCATGTGGTTTTGAAGGAAAGGGATGATTATCCCTATATACATTTTCCCCAATGAAATCCTTCATCATATATGAGTAGTGGACTATCATCTTGCACTTCCACCTAATCTAGTTCATGTTCATGATTTTTTCCATGTATATCTTTGGAAGAAGGACATACCTGACCCTTCACATGTACTAAATCATGAGGTGGTTTTACTATAACATGACCTCTCTTATGAGGAACACATGTAAGAGATCTTGGACAATAGAGACAATGTTATTCAAAAGAAGACTACCCACATTATTAAAGTGTTTTGGAGGAACCATATATATGAATATGTGACATGGGAACCTGAGGAGAAAAATATCCACAAGTACACACACATTTTCCCGAGTAAGAGACAAAGTTGGGAATTTGCGAATGAAATTTATTAAGAGGAATAATATAACAACCTGAACATTTTAAATGATACTTGTTTCATGAGAAGATGTGTGTTCTATTTTATCATACACTACAAAACCAAATCTCTTTAATAATGAAGTGAGTATAAAGGAAAATGTGAAGATCAAAATTAGATATTTTTAATCATTTTTCAAATATTATCATTGGTCAAATATTACAATTGTTTAATATGACCATTGTAAACTAAACTCAATGTAATAATTTTACATAATAATTTTTAAGTAGAAATGGTAAAGAATAATTGATTGAGAAAGGAGATACTATAGCCTCAACTAGAAGAGTTATGTCATATGATGCCCATTTTTTAGAGCATGGGAAATAGGTAGTATCACTAAGGATCACAATTTACCAAGCCTAAGTATATATTTAATAATTTTTCAATTAACAAAATTGAATATGGTATAAATTAATGTTAGTAAAACTTATCACTCGATTAATGTTAGTCGAGATGCCCCTTGAAACTATCATAATATCACACCTTACCATTATGTAATATGATTATTTTATAAGGGTTTTTGTGTCTATTCCTCATTTACTTAATGTGTAATTTCATTGTAAAAATAAATTTTTTTTTCCATCAATTCAGTTCTAATACTATTTTTTCTTAATTAAATCAAGATGGAATTTGATAAATTGATTTTTTGAACAGAAATTGTACTTTACAAAGAAGATATGAATATTTATAATAAACTATTAAATTTTTAAAAATTCTTATTTTAATGAAATATTATGATAAAAATATTATTTTAATATAAAATATAACAAAAATATTTTTTCAAGTGTCAGAAATTATACCATGCATGTAACTTCCCCGATCATTTTTAATAAATAATAAGTTTTATATTTAAAAGTTATAAATATCTTATTTAGATAATTATTTTGATAAGATAAAAATAATTTTGGAAATAATCCTTTCAAAATTTGGTTTTGCTAAATTAATGATAATTTTATTTATTTTTTATTTTTTTCATGAATAGTAAAAATATGGTTCGAGTTTTTAAGTATGTGTAATGACATCATAATTATATAATAATTATATAATAACTAATAAAACCAAATACATGTCATAATATATGTTATTTTATTAATATCAGTTATTTTAATATATTTTAATCAATTTAAGAAACAATAATTAATTCTCCAAAGTCTAAAATGGAAAGTCAAAAATTAAAAAGATTATTTATGTGGAAGCATTAAATTTTCATAACAATAGATATAAAATGAATTTCAAATCATGTGAAATAAAATAATATAAAATATTACACAATTGTCTAAAAACATGTACAATCCCCCAATTTATCATTTTCCAGAACCTAGATTTCCAAGGCCTATATTTGGAAGTTTATAAAAAAATCCTCCCGGTTTGCTATAAATACCCACCCATTTATCAATTTATTTTCACTCCCAATAAATAATCCCTAAATCTCTAGTAGTTTTACTTCTTAAGGAGTCCTATTAAGGTTTCATCAATACCTCAATATCTAAATCCTAATGTTTTAGGAGTAACTCCTTAAGGTAAGGGAAATCTCTACTTCTCTATTCCATTCAAGTTCCCCCTTTATATTGTATTTCATTCAATTTACAGACAATGTTATTTATGTAAACTTTATTTTATACCTTTAGTATAAAATTATTATTCTATGAATGGTATGTCCCTTTTTCCTACCATTTTATCATTTTCTAAAACCATATTTTATACATGTTATGCTACTGAATTTACTACTCAAAATTTCTCTCTTCTCCTCAAGAAAATACCATTTATTTTATTTTTGGGAATACAGAAGCCTCTTTTCTTCCAAGGGAATTAGAATAAATGTAAAAAATTATTTTATTATGGTATTGACAAGCATTAATCCCTAATTCTTTTTCTTTGTCTTGATAATGATATAATATTCATGTTTTAATCACTTTTGAAACACCATGAATTTGATATGAAACCAATTTCATTTATTCTCCATGAGTTATTTATGACCTATATTATTATGATATATATGTATCAAAATATCTAATAAATATAAATTGTGTGCCCTAATATCACTCCAATTCAATGCGTAAATAATTTAAACTCTAGATATGACATGTTTTATGACACCTTGGGGAATGACCATTATTATTTTTATGACACGTTGTTGACAAAACAGGGTGATATGCTTACAAATGTATCATTTAAATATTGTAGAAACATATCCATGTTTTGAATCATTTCCTTATTATGATATGACTCATGTTCCCTTTCTCATTCGAAAATAATAATACTCATGTTCTTATTGATATTCCTCAACGTCACTTGTAAATTGTTTCACTTGTTTCACCTTAATGGGCATTCTGCTCACCCCTTTAATTTGATACATATCACCAAGTAAGGATATGTAGTTAATTTACATAGGATGAACCTTTGAAAAATATTATTGGTGGATTATAAGAATGATTTATGTTCTCGTGTATTATATTGCATTTTTCAATGAAAATAAAATTTGAAAGATCCGCATTTTTACAATATACTGAAAATCTATGTAATAACAAGGATGGAAGTCATATCACTGGATGCCTATTATATGATTAAAATCTTAGAAACCATGTTTTTAGAGTCTACTGGGTAAAGCCATGACCAACAATGTTTAAACAACCAGTCCACAGTTTTAATTTATGGTTTATATTTTTAGAAAATCACCATCGTGGAATAACTCAACCAATTAAGAAGACGTGATTTACAAGTAACCTCTCTAGATGGTCTCTTCCAATAAAAATCAAAAGAATCATCTAAAATAGCCAATTCTTCAATCAAATAGTATATCCAATAAAGACTCCTATAAAAAAACACCTGAAAAAAATAACGATGGAAGAGAAAAAACATTAATGGATGAAGGAGGAAGATATTACCCACTGATGTAGTTTAATTAATCCATGAATCACCTTGATTGGAGAATAATCAAGGGAGAGAAGAATTCAATGAGAACCTCCCATGTTCCCTCCTATTTCTCGATGAAACAAAAGTGGAATTATTTTTATTAAATTTTTTTAAATAAAATCCCCATATGATTCATAAAATGAAACCAATTTCACAACATGAAATAGATTAAAAATGTAAAATAGATTAATGAATTTAATTCCTAGGGGAAAACCCACAATATTTCACATCATGTATCCACCAGGACACATCCCATGAAACACATTCTCATCATCAATGTGATTCATGGTGTGAATGGATTTTTATAGTTTTTTTTACCAGCAAAATTTTCCATTACACATCGGATACTTTCTTAGACCCCTTGAACATCCACTGGTATATAGAACCCATCCAAAAACACAAAATATATATATTTTGAACAATAAAAATATAATTCCAATTTCCTATTCAAAATATTGCTGATCCACTATATAGAAAAACTCAAATTCTATTTAATATTTCAACCCAATAGAAAACATGGGATGTAACATCCTCCCCACCATAGAAAGTTTTATCCTTGATAAGCCTTAAGAAACAATGAAAACATCACCTGACCTACTTGGGTCATGAATTCCAACTCTGATAGTCATGTTTCTTCACAAAATGCCCAATTCACTACCAAATTAACTTTTTTAAACATGTGGTTCTTAAAAAAACACGGTCCAACACTCATAAATGATAATGAGCTTCAATAAGACACTGACTAGATCTATTCTAACCCAAAACACAATTACACCTTCTTCTCTTCCATTAATCATCCTATGATGCTAATAAAAAGTGCTCTTACTTTCAATGGAAAATTCCAAACCAATATACTGACGCTATTTTAATTTCATATTAAATAATTCCCATACTGTTATAAAGATTCCCCTAACACATTTCTCCAATAAAATAATCTAATCATGCTAGAGGAAACTTTTCTTGATCCCCAATTTGAACTAAATGGTCAAATCCCATTGGATCTATCTTAGCTGGTTTCTTAGGATTTTCCTTGAAAAGCCTCTTTGGACTATTATAGTCCAATCATCTAATCCCTATGGCTTGCCTAATGAATTTTCTTACCAACCACATCTGACAATATAAGAGAACACAATTGGAACAACCCGTGTTTGACTATTCTTGAACAAGATCAGCTTATTCAACAGAGAATAACCCAAATAGATTTCCAAATCATTTATCCCAAGGTGTATCAAACTGTTTCCAATAACACTAATTGAAACCCATAATCGACTCCAAATGAAATTTCCTAGCCAAACCATTCCATGCCCATTTTCATTTACATTACATAGGAAACACACCTATACATTTCTGATCCAAATACCCATGTATCATCATAATCTATCATGAGAGAATTACCACACTTGTACTCCCACCATGTCCATATTTTAACCCACACCAAACATTTTATGATAAATTAAATGGTACATCATTCCATTTATCCACAATAAATAAAATTAAAAAAAATCAACCAACAACTAGTTTCATCCCACTCCACACCTTATGATAATCCTTATCATCAACTAACAAGATAGATCCTTGATCACCATATCCAATTCTTATCAATTATTTAAAATAACAACTAGAATGGATAAAAAATTGCTCACACTCGGGTATCAATGAAAACATCACCCTTCACCCACTCATGATCCACGAAAATGGTACCCATGGAAAATTAAAAAGTTTGAGAACACAATGAGGGTCACCACCCTTAAATGAAAAATTTCATACTGTGAACTATATGCCATACCTTTTACAACTTTTTATGTTCAATTATTAAGGAGACCATCTATAAAAGCATTAAAGCATTTGATTCATATCAGTTTATAGCCGACACTCTCTCAGCATCCTCATGAATGTTTTAAGATATTGGTAATGATCTCCTATAAACAATATATATGATAATATTCCATAGATAGGTGTGTATATCTCCCTTAATCCATGATCACATCTAAACTGGATTCTCGTACCTTATCTAACTCCTCACACCACGTATCTCGAAAATGTTTTTCATGGTCGAACCATGGGTCAACTATAACATGAAACCTAATTTATCATTGATGTCTCCAATACCATGGAGGTACATTTATAATTTCATTACAACTCATAGTAAACCATTCCAGTAACAATTATTATTACCATCAATCTTGGATTTGAACACAAAAACATACTAATTTTTTATTTAAATGATACCATGAGTAACCAACACATACCATTATCTCCCACCTCACACTCTCATGATTCATCCATTATAATGAAAAGATGACTGAGCTATATAGAATTCCATCCTCATCAAGACTGAATATCCAATGGAAGTCCACTTCAAAATTGGGTGACTCAAGTATTCCATGATTTATTTCCATGATCACCCATCATTCAGTGTCATTTTTTGAAAATTTATGCATCAACTAAGAAAATACAGGTCTATTGAGATAAGAACCCAAAAATTCATTTTCATCATATATAGTATTAAAAAACAAGAACCTTAGGTGATTTCTCAAAACCCAAAGGCATCTCACTATGCCTATTTCAAAAAAAATGGTCACCTACCATGAATTAGTCTCAAATTATGGTACAAACAAACCCACTTCATAAAAATGCATCCATAGGTGTGGGCCAACCCTACTTAAAGTTTCCCTTGACAAAATAATTGTCTAACTATAAGAGTATGTTTCAAAACTAAGGTCATCTTGGTCTCCAACCAAGCCGTATTGATCATGTCTCATAACTGGGTCTTTAAGTCTAACCACATGTCCCAATGATCAATCTCTATAAGGTAAATATAACATAGACCTATGAGGGTTCTAACTATTAAACATCATACTACTAAGGCACTTATCATATCTGAGCATCCTCATAAGGAAAACCCCCTAGAGGCCATGATGTTAACCTAGGAATAATTATTAACTTACACTCACAATGTATATGCATAGAGTAATACCCCCTGATGGTCCAATTCACTATAAACGATTAGGTGTTTATCAGAGTCATACAAAGTGACCCAACTAATTCACATAAAGTGAATGGACCCACCCATAAAGGGTCTACTAGAGATGAATGATCTTTGGGTGCTGACCTACATAGGTCAGTACTATAATAATATAGTCCGGTCTAGTAAAATTTCATTCTATGATTTTTAGGAAAACACTATATTTGTTCTTACTGGATCATTAAAAAATCCTAAAATAAGAATACAAACCCCAAAAGGGGTCTAAAGGAAGTGAAACATGTGTCATATTGACCTACTAGGGTCACTTCACCTCTCGTACATGAGGACTGAGTCATCACCCTTTCCATCAAACTTCTCAACATAGATCCAAGTAGCCTCCTATCAGAATGATATATATATTTATGTGTGTGTGTTGGACCAATTTAGTAGAATTCAGAAAAACTAGAAGGGTAAGAACATTTAGGTTTTTTTGACACATTAAAAAATTGGTCTCTGATGTTTGAAAAAATTTATAGTAGTTGGCCTATAAGCTTTCAATACTATGTGCTAAATATGATTCATGATTCACCTCTTACCTTGCTGTATAGGAGTAAAAATAAATCCCTACCCTCTTTCCAATGGAAAAGTGCAAGAAATTCATCAAAAAGAAAAAAAATCCAAAAAATATGGGCATTTCTCAAAATGAAAATCACAAAAACTACAAAATTGAATAACAAGAATAGTAATCCCATATCCTTAGAAACTAGGACATATTATCGAAACAGATGTTCTTGATGCACCAATCTGATATCCATCACAGGTTTCGAAACATTCCTAATAATCATGTATACCATATATTAAATAGTAAAAAAATAAAAATTTAATACCTTTTATAACAATTCGTAATGACCGGAACAAAATGACACTAATCTGGTACCCAGAGCTGGTTCTCCACAAGGCCTCAAGCCCACCTCTCCATACGCCATAAGCCACCAACAAGAAGTGAGGGGCTAAGGTGTGTTTTTTGAGAGAATATATTATTATATAAAAGTAATAATCATTCTAAATAACTATATATAATACAAATCATAAAATAATTAGAGTGGTGAAGTATTAAAAAAACAAAAAAAAATGAAATGCATTAAATATCAAAAAGACCTTGCCATACATAAAACATTCATCTCCCACTAGGTCAACCATACATATACATGAGTAAATAAAATAAATTGAAATAAAATTATGAACCTCTAATACTATATCTGAGCTAAACCAAATACTTTCCCTCTCCATACACATCTAAGACAACCTGCTCGATCAGTTCCAAGCCTTGACCCTACCTGTACCTACAACCAAGTGAACATAATCTCAATATCCTAGTGGAATGGAGGACTGAGTATGGTGTGAGTACAAAATTCATAAGGTCACCAACCACATGGTCCCTCACATAGCCAATAATATATAGTTTATGTGAAAGTGAGATACTCATCAAGATAATAGTAATTAAAATCTCAACACATATTCTAAAAGAAAAAGTCATGTATGGAATTATCAGGGAAATAGATCAACCTAGATGGGACAAAACGGAAATAATAAATAAATAAATTAAATAAAAAGAATATAGGCAGTCCTCGATTCTATAACCTTATAAACCATATCAACATCTACCTCAGTCAGAATTTTCATGGGCCTATTACATCCAATATATATATATTCCCATATATATATATATGTGTGTGTGTGTGTGTGTACATGAAAATGGTATTAACCCATGGAATCATACTATGGTGTCTATGAACCGTATTGTGATAAACTCAATCTATAGTCAATACTAGGATTCTAGATCTAGTGGCATGGAAATCATGTGTCTAGTGCTTTAAGTTGTATGTCATACAACTTATGTCTTGTATCATTAAGTCAATAATTGGGTTTGTAATACTGATTGAAAATACTAGCCTCATACATGGCTAGAATGTTTCTGATCTTTCTATATCACCATAGGGGGATATATATCCTAGCCTTGGGATTACCTATACTCACCTCTAATAACCAAAATGAAGGATTCCTTATATCAACTAGATATCTTTGAAATATACAATTTAGATCGATTTAATATTACTCAACAAATGTATAATCCAATCTGATTTCAAATTCCAAGATCCTAGCCCATATGCAATCCTAACATTCCAGACAAAAATAATACCTTAGGGAGACGACCCTTATGCGATATTAAAGGAATAACCACTTTCTCTTTTATAACAACACAGAATCAATTACTAACATTCTAAACAGCCTCATCCACAAATATGTTTGCATGATACTATATTTCTTCTTCTTCAGATCTTAAGAAGTATCCTAGGAATCAAATATGGACATCAAGCCCATCCTTGGGGAGCTCATCATCATACAACTAGTTAGGGGAAATTTTCCCATTCAGAAACCTTTGGTATCCCTTGGAATTATTAAAGACTAGAAATTAATAGATAATCCCAGTATAAGAGGTTCTCTAAGATAATCTGAGTGGATTACCTCTATATCCCTAAATAGGGAGGAATCAAAATGAAAAATTAGACTTCCACTAATTGAAAAAATAACATTCAGTAAAGTAAGATCATAATCTTGGCCCCAAGATGTATATATGTAAATACCAAAATAGTAAGGATCAATATCTATATCCAAAGATTTATTTTTGGAAATTGAAATAGAATAATTCTCAGAAGATGAATTCCAAATAGTACGACTGGTAATAAAAAAATGAATGGATGAACATCCCGATTATAGGATGCATGTCTACCTATCAAGTGATAATGATAGTCAATAGGAAAGTATCATTATCAAATTCCTAATATGTACATATAGGTACCCCAATAATAATACCTTGCATCGGGACAGACACATGGGATACAAACAGGGATGCACCTATGACCATTATTATTACATCATTTGTAACCATGTGAATTTTTAAATAAATAGTGGGGGTCAGAAAAAACATAAAACCACCACTAATTACACAGACCTATGGGATAACAAAAATTTAATGGGTTCTAATGTGACACCACTACCATCTCTACCCAACCCCATGATGCACCATCTCATAGTTGGTGAAGAACTGGGAACACATAGGGGCTCCTAACTCAAACCCATAGAGAGGTATCATAGTCAGGATCATGTAAATCATTATGTAAGCCATGAATAACTCTTAGAATAATAAAATTAATATTTATAGATATCTTAAATGGTTCCATGGTCATGTTAAAAGCCTCAAGTTATTGGATTAATCTAATTCATTTCAGTTTTTAGTTACCCTGGGTCTTCATCAAATACTATAAACCCATTTCATTTAATTAAACAATTCATTATAATGAATTTTAATAGTGCTGGTGTTGCCATAAAGGGTGAGGAAAATCATCAATATAATACCAAAAATGTGAATAATTAATAATGGGTTTGTATGAAATACCACCAACATTTATAAATCTTCAAACCATTTATAAACAACTCTCGGAATCTCTATCCAAGCTCACTAATGTTCGATCCAAGACAGACCAACTTATAAACTCTATCCTAACAATGGAGAGATGAAATAAAGTCCAAAAACATCAATTTAGTCATTAATGATTTTAGTATAAATATAAAACCTAAAATTAATATAATGTGATATATCATAGGATGCCAATTTCTTGAGGAAAATCCAAGTAACAGCGTGATGATTGTCTACTGGGTACCCTTCAGACCATTCAGGGGAAAATCCTGAACCAAAAAAATCCAAAAAACCTGTCAAAATTTTTAATTTATAATTTAAAACATTATAAAATCATTATGGTTAGATACCTCAACCAATCAGCATGTATATATGTTCATATGCCTTCTTGGGTTGGAATCTTACCAGGTAAAGTGAAAACCCCATCTGAAATGATTGATTCTACCATGCATCAATGAAACCAATAAAGAAACCTAAATGAATACTCCTATTATCCTGAATGAAAGAATTTAAATAGTGTATAAGGATGATGGAGGATGATCTTAACCAATTATGTTGTAAAATCACACCCAATATCTTCTTGATTGGTGAATAATATAGGGAGAGGAACATTGACTGAGAGCCTCCCATGTACCCTTATATTTCTTAATGAAACAAATAGGGAAAGACCATATTTAATTTATTTTTTAAACCATCCCCCTATATTTCATGTTGTGAACCATATTTAAAATGTGAACTTGACTCATGATATTAATTACTCTGAAAAAAGCTATAATTTCACATTTTCCATCCTCCAAGACACACCCCATGAATCCCATTTTTGATGTGAATGGGGGTAATAATGTGAATGGCTCCTTGCAACTATTTTATTCAGCCAAACTACCCATTACTCCTCTAGTACTTTACCAAGACCCATGGGACATCCACTAGTACATGTAACATTTACAAAAACCCCATGTATAGATGTTTCAAATGGTTTGAATCTCAATCAAACTTCCAGTTAACAAGGCATATTGTCCACTTAGAATAAAAAATAAACATCTTTAGAAAATTTAATCGTTGTAAAAAACATTGGAGATAAAACCTTCCATATGATCTTTGGTGGTAGGGAAAATTTTTAGAATCACTTTTAATACCTATAATTTTATTGAATACCACTACTAATATTCTAGTGGATTTATTTTAACGCCCAATAGACCCAATATCTTTTACTTATGAAATAATTCCTCTAATATACACTTCTATGACATATTTCATTTATAAAAAATGGGTTAGGATCATTTTATTGGTCTATTCATAAAATATATAATTAAATAATTAAATAAATCAATATATAACCAACTTTCCAAACATTTCTGTGATATGAGAAGGAATAGGTCATTACATATTTTCTTCCCTAACACTTGTCATGCATAATATTCCTTGAAATCTATATTCAAATAAATCATAATATGTATTGATTTCTAAGTCATTATTTTCTCACCGTATTCAACCCCAAAAAATTTTATTTTATTTCATCACATTACCTTAAACCCTGAATTGAATTACTCATAAAGGGACATAAAAACATATAACGAAGAGTCTCAATGGTCTCCCATGATAGTCATTATGTCACCAACATCATCTTAATCTAAATAATCAAATATTCCCTTTTAGACCAAATGAAATCCTCTAGGTGTATTTATAATATCCTTACATGAAATAATAATGTGGTTTAAGAACATAACTACTAATCCAAATATAATGGTATCTAATCAAAACCTATCCTTATAGTCCTTAAAATAATAAGTACTCACTCGTGAAGGGGATTTTCATATAATAATGGTACTAACTATAGAAATTACATACCTAAATTTAATCCTAAATGTTTTCATCCATGAAACCATCCATCTTTGTATTTATCTACTTGAGACTCAGTAAAAACAAAAATACTTCAGGCTGAAATCACATGGGTTACACTAATAAAAATTATTATCTTTGTCCATAAATGTAATGTAATAATCACATGTCACCCTCATTATAATTACTATAAACAAATAAAACCCGGTCCTACATTACCTTTTATATAATTGAAAAACCAATTAAATGATTTCTCATTTACCAAAACTCTTCCAATTTATCAAATCCTCTCTCGTAATCTAATGAATTTTATCCAATTGGAAAATCAATGAATCTGGGGAATTCAAAATAGTTTCCTTAAGTATTATTTTTTATCAATTTTAAATCCAATTTTAAAATTATTTTATAAAATCTCTTTAACAATGGATAATTCATAACTCATGAAAACAAAATTAATTTGCTAAATATATCCTAAAAAATAATTATACATACATTTAGAATTTACTTACACTCACATTTATAACATCTTAATTTTTCTAAAAATCGTTTTTATTTTATTACCTTTTTTTATACCTAATATTTCAATTTAAATTGATTTATAAAAATATAATATGCATTCCCTATTCCATGACATGAGTTTTTTTATAAAATTATTATCACCAAATAATAAAAAAATTAATTCCTTTTCCTATGTAGACTAATCAAAAAAATTCAAAAAATAACATCATCAAAAGACCTTATTAATAAATATTAATCCACTTCCATCATATCATCTATTTTATAAAACATCGAATTTTTTCACTCACATTTAATTAACAATAGACCATATAAGGAGAGTATAGCCAGAAGTACCACTTATAAGATCCTTTTTTATTCTATATATATGGGATTCTCATGATGCAAGGACATCTTAAATGGATCTCATCTAATCAGTATGACACATTTCAAGAGCAAACAGTGTTGAAATGCTCAAACTAAAAGCTCACTAAACCAAGAGGGAATAATCTAAACAAAATAAATCAGCTTAAAAATAAGGGTTCCAATAGAGTACATGTATGAAATGCATACACATGTAATACTCCCCAATCCACGACATTCTATCACCACATATAACTAACTATACCCTAACAAAACAAACCTCGATACCACATTGTTACACATAGACCATATTAACCCAAATAGAAACTGAAAGAAGTAAAATATATAACATCAAATGGATGTACCCATATCTATGAGGTTTTACACCCTAGATGAGGTATTGAATACTTATACGTAGTATATTTCTAAAGATATTATATAATAAGGGACATGTCAAATTGACAGATGTTTTTCTATATGGTATGCATTAAATATAATATAATATAAGTGGGAAAAAATATACATAATAGGTATCAATAAATACATGATGTTATATTGATCGATACATATATAGTATAGTGAATAAATTATTATATTATTGTTTCTGTCCTAACTCACATTACTAAATCAATTAAATTCCTTTGAATCTGATATATTTCATAACTATAACTATGTGTCTATCTCCAATATAAAACTTGTATGTACTATAAAACATGACTTTTAAATAAAGGGAAAAAAATTCATGTTTGAATTTATGGAATGTATATAGTGAAACAATAGGATTCAACAGCTCTCCTTGACTCTCATAGTGATGTGGATGAAGTGGATTCATATTCATATCAATAGTACATAAAATTGGTGAGTGACAAACAATAGACTTGGAAACACAACACATTAATGCATATAAAATTCTATTCCTGCATTCCATCATATAAAAAACACATAGGAACCCAAAATACTCCACTATTACTACCTAACTGAGCTACTTCCCAAAAATATATGATTATTGATATGTATACCCTCATATCCCAATGAGGTTTATCAGATTTTGTCTCATATCTCATTGGATGAGAACAGAATGATGTATCACCTAATATAGAAAATAAAATCACTCATCAAAGGACCAACTAACCCATAAGTCTTATCATTTCCCATAAATATCTAAAACATAAAATAAAATTGGAATTAAAAATATTATCAAGAAATAAAACAATAGGAAATAAAAGAAAAGTTAAATGTTAAGTGATAGGAAAACCCAAAAAATCAATCAATGATGGTCTAAAAAAATAAATTTTAATAGAAAATATTTTGATGATAAAGTAAATAGAAAGCAAGGAATAGGTCACCACATATAAAATAACAATCCCAGCACTCATGTCTTTCCCAATATCCTCCCATCAATCATCCCTAGATATTTTTACAAGAATATCCATAGATATCCTATAGACCTATCCAAAATAGCTCATGTTATAGAGGTGGTTGACACCCACTATACAATAGAACATCCCTATAGTTATATATATATCCATCATATCATATATTAATATCTTCATATTGATCACACTGATATTATATCGATATCATTATCAATAAGTTTATTACATGGCATTGGTTTTATTATAGGAGGATTCCTAAAGCTAGTAGTCCATATCTATGTAATAGAAACCAATTCAAATCTCTAAAAAATGCAAGATTATCTCACCTGAATCCTTATAAATCATTATTACATGTTTGAAAATGAATAATGAATAGTATAACTAAATAGATTATAAATCCTAACTTGGTAAATCTATCAATACATATGACCTATATATAAAGAAATTAAAAAAGAACCCAAATTATCATGATCCCTAAGAAACTATTATATGTAAATTCCTTATTTGGTCCATATAATGAATATTATGGAAACACAGATATCATCTTTAGTGATGAGTTAAGATTCTAAATCAAACTCTACCTCTCAAATTACATTCACATATTCCCTATCTCACACATGTAAATTACTATACAAAAAAGGGAAAAAACCTCTTCTCAAATATCATGATCTCAGTCCCCATTAAGGCTCATCATAACATGGATAACACATACCATAAATTAATCATAATGATCAATGGAAACATCACTATTATTATTTCCCATCTGATATATAGTGTCCAGTCATGATGGTAGTCATAAAATGAATTATGGAGGACAACAACTCATCAAGTGTTTTAATCACCACCCTAAGGCTAATATAAATATCTCCACCCATCTCTTCATTGAATCCCATAATTATCTAAACATGTGATTTCACATAAATCACGATTTCTCACTAAAAATCAATTGTTTCACTAGACCCAGATTATATAAATTGAGTATTTGAGTGACTTATACTTTTACACAACCCATGGGTTCCAATCATGGTCCTGTATACATATCCCCAATGATATGAGAACTAAATATCCCTACACAATGTAAATAATACATCATTAAATATATTTTTTCATTAATTCCACTTATGATATCATGAATAAAAATATCTAAAATCATTAAATAAAACCATTAATAATAAGGGAAAAATAATTACAAGCATTAAAAATAGAGTCTAAAACTAATATGGTCAAAAAAAAAATCAAATAATTTACCAAACAAAAATTTTTTTCATTATTTTTGAAATATTAGTCTTGAAACAAAATTAAATATAATTTAAAATGGATTTAGTTATTTGTATTAAACACCGAGTCCCTAGGAAAAAACTAGTGAAGAAACACTCTTTGAGAAATTAGTACTTTCATTTAAAATTGAATTTCAAAACCCCTTTTTAATACCAACTAGTTCTATTATATTTTCACCATTTAAATTGAATTCCATTGAAATTATATTTCATAGATGAAATAATATAATTTTTAAATACATAAAAAAAACAATCTCACGCATCTAAACATATCAATATAACAGGGCACTAACACTCGCTCGACTATGGCACCAAGATAAATTCGTATAAAAATTTATTTGATCCTTGATGACTATTAGATCCACCTAATATTATCATATTTATTTATATAGATATTAAATTCTTAAAAAATCTTCAATGATAATTATATTCACATGAACATAATACCAACAACCAAAAGAATTAAATAATTAATGCTAATTCTTAATGGGTAAAGGATACCTAACTCATTCACATATAAATTTATTTAATTCAATCTCATACCAACCTATACCAATCCATTGAGAATTTATATCGTTGATAATACTCATAAATCAACCACTAAAAGATTTATAAATTAATTAATGTATCTAAATATTGAAAAACTCACCACATGGAATTATGATACTAAAATTGTATAGAACAAAGGTTAATACACATTTAAAACAACCACAGTCATACCATTTGGAAAAAAGAAAAATTATAACACCAAATTATTCATATATTATACAAAAATTCACTAAAATACAAAAATAATTTTTCTAAGTAACATACCTAATTACAAACATCATTCCATAATGAGAATCTATCTTTCTAGATCCTCCTTTACATATCACACAAAAAAATCCCTATTTATTTTAATTGATACCTCTATGAAATTTTAGAATAATACAAAAAATCCCTAGCTATGCTTATCAAATTAGAGGATATGGATGGGGAAAATAAAAATAGGAATAAAATAATGGGATTACAGAAATATTTCTCAATGAACAACACTTAAACTACCCCATATTGAGGGAGAATAAAGATTGATAGTGGAAGGAAGAAAGTGGATTATCTACATTTTCCAGGTCGGCTAATGTAGGAGGTTTCTGAGTTGGCATAAGACTCCCTCCTAAAATAACCTCCCCAAATACATAATACGGATTTTGGGTAGAACCACTAATTTTTTTAGGCTTACAAAAAAATTATAGTGGGAAAGTGGTGTGGCACCATCATTCCAGACACTATTACTCTAGTGATCTACCATTGGTATTTTGATGTTTTCCAAGTATAATCAATCAATGATGAGTGCCACCAACTATGAATAATTTCATCTATTATACCTTTAATGACCTACATGATTTACAAAATATCTACCTAGACTCTTTAAAGATGTAAAAAATGTCCTCCACTTGATATATTATTAGAATTTAAAATTAACCTAGTAGATCATTCAATAAAAACCAAACCATACAACATTTAAATTGACATAAATGGGAGTTGTTCCTTAAATGAAAAATTCATCAATATTAAAGTGGAATTAATTTATCAACTCAAAAAAATTTATTAAATGAAATTTCTATGAAACTATAATTTAATTATTTATCAATCATTCTTATTTTTTGTACCCCACTCTTGAATCACCACCGAAAAAGTGATTTACTGGATCATTACACATAGGATAATAGGGGATATTAGTTGATAGAGAATTTATTAAACCATAAAATTTATTTATATATGGTAAATCCTCCTTCAACATTATTTATTATAACATAATTGATCATAAGAATCATATAATCTTTCAAAATATAACCATCTATTTTGGAACTCTATTCACATGTTTAATTTTTTTACTAGACTATAAGTATTCACATTGAATGAAAGGAACCACCAATCTATAATAATGTAATTGAACAATTTCTAAAATATTAAATATTATTTATTTCAAAAAATAAGTCCCTAAATATATATAAATAAATAAATAAATATTTTAATTCCCTTACATTCCAAAATTATCTAAAATTTAAAACTATATTATATATTTATAAAAAATCCCCAATGGTTAATCATCTCATTATTAATTGAAAATTTCATTTAAAAAATAAATTTAATACCAATAAATTGACTATTTTTGTAACTAATGTCAAAAAATGTTAAAAAAATTACCTACGAAGTCAGATAAACTCTATAAATAAAATTACAAGGCTCAATGTGATAAAATATAACTTTAAAGACCCCCAAAAGTGAATCCAATCATGTTGATTGGGATTTTTTTAGTAATATTAATAACGATTAAATTAGTACTTTTACATAAATTCTTGTGTCCATGGATCAAATGTTTCAAAATAAAAATATAATTTTTAATTCATTGCTAATGAAAGAATATGAATTATGGGTTATTTTGGCATGTGATTTTGGGTTAAATTTTGGTTTGGCCATCCTTAATTGTGTATATTTGAGGCATCATCGACATTGGTGGTGGATAGGAAGCAATTCTATTATTTATGAGTCTAAAATATAAATATTAAATACATGTTCATTATCATGTCATAGAATTGTTCATTAGTTTTTACATACGGATACATCATATTAAAAATTCAGTGTTGGTGTCTACATTGGCCATGATAGGTAGTAGTGGTGGTGTGATGCATTGAATGTGGGGAATTATTCCATAACTAGGGTTATCAAGGTGTAACATGACCTAATTCATTAATAATGAAGTTAATTATTTCCTTTTGGTGGTTATTCACTACGTCGTGATCCAACTGGCCATGTCACAATGGAATTTTTATTCAGTTTTCTATTATTTGAAATAATTGGTTTAAATAATTATTAAAAATGATAAAACAACATCTTTTCAGTCAGTAACTATGGTACACCAACCCCATATCATATTCTTTCATTCTATTTTACTCCCAAATTGTATTTCCTTCAATTGTGTTAGTTTATTTAAGTCTTATATCATAAGGTTTCACTGCTTGAATGTATTAATTTCATCGATTTTCATTTTCTATTTTTGTCATTATTTTAGTGGGTTTCAACTAATATATCTATTTTTAGTTATTTCCTCTGGAATCTAGATTTTATCCACAATGGGTAGAGTCATGGAATATAATAATGAGAGTATGATCCTACTTGCACTAGATGGGAGGATCCAAGATATTTGAAATTTTTATATGAGTTTTACATCTCATCATTTGTGGGTGAGGTTGAGGGTGTGTGATTGTTTAGGAATTTAATAACTTTTTGTTTTCACGGTTCAATGGATATGTCTTAGGGTGGTATTTATGGGTATGGATTAGAAAATTTTATGTAAAGATCATTCTTTTTTGGTTCAGTGGGGCATGTTGGAATTTCCCCATGGTTTGTCAACTTATTTTTAAAGGTATGGGTTGAATGATGTTGTTCCTTTAGAATGTGATGATGGGAACTATGTGAATATGGTGTTATTTAATTCAATAGGGTGGTATTAAGGTGACATATTATCCTTAAATGGTGCAATTATGGATCTATAAAGGGTTGTGGTCATTCAATGTAGGTGATACTATACATAATGGTGTTGAGGTTATTTGGGTTCTGTTCGTGTAGGAGGGGCCCATGGGAAGATTTTGAACAATATTAAGCTATTGGTTTCCTCAAAAGAAGAGTGAATTTGGGTTATTATATTGATAATATAACATTAGTAGTTTGGGAACACTATAACAGGTATTTGGGGATGTGAGTTTATTCTGATCAACAAAATGGGAGATACAGCAATGGTATGTGTGGAATCATTTAGGGTTGAAAATCTGATAAAAAGAAAGAGTCGTTATATCTTTGTTGTTTACATGATAAATATGGGAGCTCCATTATATTGGCTTAGTTGAGAATATTTGATCAGATGGGTTTGATGTGTCTCTCGGCATGTAAAATCCATGGATATGTTATAAAACATTGGATTTAGCGAACACATATAAGATAATGATTTTGACTGGTCGATCATAGAGTAGAGAAGGATTTGATATTTTTTATTAGTTATCTTATGTTGGTCTTTTTATACACCTATATATATTTGGATATTATATAGGGATACCATTAGTGGTATCCTAAAAATTTTATACTCACATCTTATGTGGCCCCTTCTTTACATATACAAACTTCATGGTTTATGAAACAAGTATGTTTAATGGACTTGTGACCAGTGTGTAGCTAGAATAAGGGTTAGTATGTCCAAGAGTGGGATATTGATGGATTGTTTTAGATTTTCAAAATTTATCATTGGTGTCTTGTATAATCTATTTGATTCTTTTGGGCTTTTTTGTATTTGATAATCCTACAGGTAATCTAGTTTACATTTTTATAGATCATTTCATGATATCACAATTTATTATATTTTCTCAATGGTTTTTATAATGGAAATATTATTTATTATATCCTAACTTTAGTGTTTTAATTTTTTAAATGAAATCAATATTCATTGAAATAAATGTATAGAACTTTGGAGAAAAATGATGAAATATAATGAAAAAAGTGGACATTAACCTAGACTTGGTTACCATTCAAGTGATGGCTTAGGTGGAGGAGTCATACATGAGAAAAGAGAATGGTGGGTCAACACTAGCCAAAGAGAGCAGAGGTCCTGATATAGGTTTACACTTGGATAGAATAATAGTTTTAATTTCATGGGTTATAGATTATCAATAAGAAACTTTGAAATATGAAACTCTAATATATGATTCAAAAGTTTATGAACTATTTAAAATAAAGATAAAAAGCATGTGATATGAATAAGACCTCATTTATCACATTTCTCATGTGGTAGGGATGATTTTTTTCATGATACTAAACCCTATGACTTGTAAGATAATTCCATGAGATATTGAGAATACTACCTGTAAAGATAAAATTGAGAACAATCACTAAAAAATATTCTCAAATAGGGTGCGCAAACACACATGGTGGATGCAACAATGGCTTCTTTATCAATGCTACATATGAGAAAACTCATAGATTTTAGACCAATAATGGAATTTTAAATTCGATTAAATGATTGGAGAGATTGATCATGAAACATGAATATGATAAGGGAAAGGTCACATTAATGTTATTGACACTAAAAAATGTGTATTACCATAGTGTATGAAACTAAAAAACCAACAAACATTGATAATAACCATATAATGTATGATAATAATCATAGAAAAAGATTAAATGAAATAGTTATTTACACATACTCTATGATTTTAGAATTCCATTACAGCTATGAGAAAATGTATTTGTTGTAACTTAGGTGATATTCAAGTCATTCATATGGATGTTTCCTTATTATTCATAGAAAAAATAACGTAATTGTTATCAAGGGGGGTTTATTAGTGCATAAAATTATTTCACAACATGCATATGGGTTCATTCCATGCACATGAAGTGGTACAGTTTTTTTATGAGTGATAGAAATCATGAAAAAGGGTCTTACACCATAGGGTCCTAAATAATGTGTTATATAAGAGTCAGTGAAAAAGAAAGAATATATTACATAATATTAAATCATTATCATGGTTTTATTAATGTATAAGATAATTATTTCGTGGTATTTTAATTTTTTTCGTTTAAAACATGATTTTTTGAGTAGTTTCATGTTTTTTACTACATTGAAGGGTGATGATATTCAGGAATTGTGTCTTTTTATGGTGAAGTGTTCTTGTATCCAAGATATAAAAGTGGGATTTATGCACTTAGGAAAATGAGAGTTGATATGTGCCATCCAGCCATGGTTATGGTCTTCTAATGGTGAAGAATAAGTTTTAGTATTTTTTGAAATAATTATTCCATGTATAGAAGCCATTGTATTTTACAAGAGATTTTGGTGGTTTATGTTAAAAAAGTGTAATTTTTTATTGTATGATGAGTAATCCAATTTCATGGCGTACAAAGTAAATGATATTAAAAAATTCAATATTCCTATATTTTGGGGTGATATAAGGATTTTTTAATGGGGATATTTTATATAAGTTTGAAATGAAATTAAAAGGAAAAAAATAAAAAATAAGGAGAGGGATAGACAAGATAGCTAAGAGTACAACTAGCATCAAACCTGCAGTGATGATAGTTAGGGTTTTTATTTTCCTTAGATTTTCATAGGTTTTGTTGTGTAATATTGGAACTCATTCATGGATGATTCATATTTCAAGTATTAATAAATTTTTTATTTTATTTTTCTATACGATCTTAAATGTGGATTAGTTTTATCATTCTCAATTAGCACACAACAATGAGTTCCTAAACACTTTAGATATAGTAGTAATGATCGAAGATGTGGAAGGAACTAGGAGCATGGTGAAAAACTAAAAGAGTGATATTTTAATTTACAACAACGAATAAAATATAAATTAATTGATTATGATAATTTATTATAGGTTTATACTAGGGGCATTTTGAATATTAATTTTAGAACAAAAAAGAGACAAAAAAGTTACCTTTCTGGAATGATTCAATATTGATGATATCATCTCTTCTTTAAAATTTCATAGCTACAAAAGACCAATGTATATTACCTCTAGGTCATCCACATGTATTCCCCATATCCATGGACATCATTAATTGATTTCTAGGTTCTAGTGTTTACTATTAATTTCCCTAGAAAAACCATACAATAACTAAGATATCAAGCAATAGATAATAAAACATAGATAAATCCATATTTATCTTTTTTTTCCTAGAAAAATGATAATATGGTAGATTATAGAAAAATTTTATCAAATCATTCATAAATTTTTTTCCATATTAATGGCCCAAAAACAAGCTTTAATATAGATATTTAACATTTAAAAGTTTCCCATAATCCCTTGGATAATATAAACCACTAAAACCGGACCAAAAAACATTGAATAACATATTAAATGTATCATATATTTCATGATAATATCACCATTCAATGGTTACAAAATAAAATCCATTCATTGAACCTAAACCATAAACTCAACCTATTCCTGCAATAATTATTTAATGAACCTTGAATAGTGAAACATTCATTTGGAAAATTAAAAATTCCAAAATTGACATTTATAATTAATTAAACATGAAATTACCTTGGGAAATAAATTAACATTTTAATATTCAAAAATATAAAAATATAATTGAATTAATGTACTTGTGAAAAATCACATGGACACTCACTAGTCCCCGTATGTGGGGTCTACATTGTCCTCACATCCAATTCATTCAAATCGGTGGAGCCTATCAAATACACTTTTCATGTGACACTCTAGGATATTATATCGATATCAGTGTGTCTAATTCCTATACCATGTATGGTATCAAGAAATAAATCATGTCTCCAAGATATAAGATGAAAAATAAAATATACAACTACCTCTTTTGAATTATTACCAAGTAATATAATCAATTTTCTGGATATCTCCTTCTAATACGTTGCATCACATGTGTCATCAACCTATATTCCTGAATTCCTTTCTTTTACTATCTAATAATGAAATAAATAAAAAAATCTATTTCCATATACTTATCAACATATTCCATTTCCCTTAAAATCTATAATATATCAATCTCTATTAATTTATAAAAGGAGAAAATCCTTTCTCGACTTATTCATTAATGAAAAATCATTTGTGGTGTACCCAACATATCCAACTTCACTATAAACATATGTAATCATGGTTTAGAAAATAAATAAAATTTTCATAATCATAATATAAATTAATAATAATCTTAAAGTATAAGTATCACTACACACTGATATATATAGAAACATCCAATGAAACATAGGACATGTGGATTTCCCATTGGAAGGTCAGTTATCATAACTTCCGTTATTGGAAATTTCTATTGGAGAAATCCATGGGAAGAATTATCATTTTATTCTGACCCCTACACCATGATACGTGGTAGAATATATGTCTAATCCAATGATTTTATCTTTGAAAAGAACATATATTTAATAACATCTCATGGAACTTCATGGTTTTTATCATGGTGGGGAAAATATTACTATTCGATGTGAAAAATCCACTATGAAAATAATCCCATTTAGTTCTACATAGAATACTGATAATAATGATAAAAGATTATTATAGATGATAAAAACTATGAATATATATGTAATAAAAACAAAAATGGCAGTTAGTTCTAAAGAACTAACTCCAATAATCTCTCAATATCACTCGATCCAACCATTATACATTCAAATAGTTATCCTGCCTTCCTAAACATGCTTCTGCTGAGTATGGATATGACTATTGGGTGTAAAAAACTTATATGTTTGATCATATTACTTCAATATCATCCCCTCAAAAAAATATCAGGATGTAATAATACCGAGTAAATAACCTTTTTTTATATTATCCATGACATTATGGAGAATATCATAATTAAGGATCATCATAATCTAAATGATATTACTATCTTAAGATGATTTAGAAACCAAAATAAACTCATTATATATATATATATTCAAACTAATATCTATAATAATCATAACTAGTTCATTACCTTATCTCAAGCATGATATTTTAATATCATGACCTAGAATGATACTTGTTTTTTTATCTCCTTCGCAACAAGTATTCTCATTTCTATAATAACTTGGAACTCATCCAGATTTACTTTATCAATAACTATCAGATAGTTATGGATACAATCCTTTGTTATCTTTTTTATTTCCCTTAATTTTCTCTCTCTATGATATATGCATAAGTAATATAAAACCACAGTATATATCATTGAATGTGAGATAGATTCCCAAAATTAACTTATTCATAAATAGTCTACACATTACATTTCTTATATTTTTTTATAAGGACATGTCAATAATAGATATATATATTCCATGTGACTATGGAACCAATCCCATGTTGGATTATTGTATAATAAATCTATTCAGTATCAGATCAAGGTATGTAATATGAATTGGAAGAATTAACCAAAAATATACACCTTTTAGTTCATATTTAATATAATTGGGTGGTTAGTTTAAGTCATTCTTAGATAAATTAGATGTATTTTTATATAAATATAAGACTAATCATCAATTTTCCATATGTGATAAAATATTTATTTTTTATAAAATTATTGTTTTCACAATAAAAAATTTTAGACACCATGAAAAAAATCAATCCAAATTCATATTAAATGATTATTATGCTTTCTTTTTTCCAAAAATACATCCTAAAAACATTCATATCATATTTTCTTTCTTTAGTGTCACCCATCCTTTCGATTCATGTCATAAAGACACCTTTGATAATTTTCCCTCCAATGAATATGATCTTGAAATCTATAACCCATCATGGAAATAATATATAGTTTATATGACATGTATAACATAATTTGATATCGCGATGATGACCTTATATGATCAATCAAGCCTTATTGGTTCAAAACTTGTATTATATGTGATTAGCTTCTTTTAAATACCCCATATAGCTTTACATCAACTAGAAAAAACTACCAAAATATAAAACTAGTTTTTTGTACATGGAATCAATTTTATAATACATTTAAACATTTAAATCATAGAACATTTTACCTTACATTTCATTATATGATACAACAACTACTGTGGTGAATGTAAAACCACCAATGTGGTATTACCTTCCAATTTAGTATGTGTCCATGGAACAATTACTTCCATAATTTATCATGGAATATTATGTACCTATTCCAATCAGTTGAACCAAGATACAATATTCAACTGACGTATTTATTTTTCCCACTGTAAAATATATGTACTTCCCACAAATATGTATAACTTTTAAATCTATTCTATTTTCAATCATGGGAAACAATTAATATCATCACTAGCCATAGGAAAAGAAAACATGGTAAACCATCTATATTCTCGATGCACATTTAATGTTGAAACCATTTTTATAAATGGTTCCCATCAAAACACATAAGGATATGACATAATGGACTCCCATCATATCATAACTAAAATGATTTCTATTATTCGATTTCGATGGAATTTACCCAAATTTTATGAGAATTTTTGAAAAACATGTCTTGAAATAAATCAAGGAAAATTTTCAATATATATAAAAGTCAAATCATTCATATCATTTGTACAATCAACATATTTTTGATTTTAATAAGGTAATTTGAGTTTCGTAATGACTTCACTGTTAATTAAATTTATCAATGAATATGTGGTTAATAAATACTACATCAAACCCCCTAGTGGTATCTTATATATTTCTACCAATTGAATATATTAATTTTATTTTTATTCCCAAAACCACCAAAGAGAATTTTATTATTTATATAAATTTACCACAAATTTATCCTTGTAGTATTTTATACGAATGATAAAGCAACCAGTATTTTTCACACATAACTATTACATATTATTTTATGAATATTCACTACATAACCTCAAGAAACACACCCAGACCATATAGGTTTACTTATTTTGGAGACTAGATATATAAACATATTATTTCATGAAATTTCTTCAATATCTTCAATAATGATCTTCCAACATCATATATTTACTATACATAACCTTATTAAAACATTTCGTAATAACATGGGGGAATAAAACCTAATAATGGGTGTGATCAGATGATTAGTAAGAGTAAATATATAAGACAAAGATCTATGATCATATACTTTCATTATATAATAATAATAGAATAATAATATTATCATAATGCAAAATAATCATACCCAATCAATAAAAGGTCATGAATCAGATATCATAACATATTTCTTTTTCACAACAAAATGAAAAATTCATAAGTGTGTGGTATCAAAAATTTATATGTATTTAATGACCTACTAGACCATTCTATGAAAAATTTCATTTATGAAAAATGGTTTAGGACCATAAAATTTTAAAAAGGATACTTTTATTGGTACATTCCCAAAATTTATAATTAAACCAATGAATAAATAAAAAGATAACCAACTTTCAAAACATTTCAGTGACATGGGAAGGAATAGTTCATTGCATAATTTCTTTTATAACACATCTCATCCTTAATATACCTTGAAATCCATATTCAAATTAATCATAACATATATTGATTTCTAGTTAACTATTTTCTCACCATATTCAATCCCAAAATATTTTCTTTTATTTCATCACATGATTGTAAACCCTCAAGGGAATTACTCATAAATGGATATAAAACTATATCAATAAGAGTCTAACTGGTCTCCCATGATAATCATCATGTCACAAACATCTTCTTAATCAAAATAATCCAAAAATTCCCTTTGATCCCAAATTTAATACTATTAGTGTCAATATTGTATACTTAAATAAAAAACTAATGTTGTTCATGAACACAAATTCAAATCCAAAAATAATGGATTCCAATCAAAACCTATCCTTATGGTTTTTAAAATTATAATGACTCACTGATGATGGAGATTTATATATAATAAAGGTACACGCTATAGAAATTTCCTACCAAAATTTAATCTAAAATTTTTGATTCATGAAACCATATATCTTTGTATTTAGCTACTTGAGACTCATCCAAAACACAAATACATTAGGCTGAAAGAATAATGGTTTCTCTAATAAATTTTTTTAGTTATTTCCATACTTGTAATGTAATAATCCTTGGTCACCCCCTTTACAATCACTAGAATCCAACAAAAACCCAGTCCTACATTACCATTTATATAATTTAAAACCCTATCGAATAATTTTCCATATACCCAAACTCATCTATTTTATCAAATCCTCCCTTGGAATATAATTAATTTCATCCAATTGGAAAATAGATGAATCATGGTCATTGGAAATATTTTCCATAAATATTATTTTTGTTATCAATTTAAAATCCAATTTCAAATTTATTTTATAAAATCTCTTTTACATTCGTAAATTCTTAACACATTACCAACACATTAATTTTTTCAATATCACCTATAAAATAATTATATATAATTTTGGAATTTACATACACTCGCATTTATAATATTGAAATTTTTACTAAAAATCAATTGTATTTTAGACCTTTGGTTATATCGTATTTTTAATTGAAATTTAATTATAAAAACATAACATGCATTCTTTATTCCATGACATGAGTTTTTTTGAATAATAGGATTACCTCAAAATCTAAAAACATTTAATTACTTTTCCTATGTAGACTATTCAATAATACACAAAAAATAACATCATAAAAAACCTCACTAATAAATTTTAATCCACACCCCTCATATCATTTATTTTAGAAAACAATTAATTTTTTAGTCATAATTACTTAATAATAGACCATATGAATAGATTATATCCATAAGCAACACTTATAAGATCATTTTTAATTCCATATATATGTAATTATGATGATTCAAGGATAACATAAAAGGATCTAAACTAATAACTATGACACATTCCAAGTGTTGACCATATTTAAAGGCCAAAGAAACCTCACTCACCCTAGAGGTCCTTCTCTAAGGAAAATACATCACCAAAAAACATGGGTTCCAACTGAAGACATGATTTTAAGGCATACTATTGGAATAACCCCCAGTCCATGACATTCAATCACTGCCTCTAAATCATTATTCCCTAAAAAACAATCCTTAATACCACTTTGTTACACCGACTCCATGTTAACTCAAATAGAAACTAAACCAAGTAAAATGTCTAACATTAAGTGAATCTACCCATATGTATGAGTTTTTAAACCTTTAATGCGATATTTAGTAGTTATATAAAGTATATTCCCTAATATATTATATTATAAGGGACATTTCAAATATACTAATATTTTTATATAACCTATTATAATAATTTAAATACCCAAAACATATAAACCTAAAACATGGAATAAATTTGGGCATACCAGAATCCACAATAAAAAATATAAATCATGGATTATTTTATGTATTAAATATAATATCATTGAAGTCGATAAAATATTCACAATAGGTATCAATAAATACACGATGGTGTATTTATCAATACATATATAGCACATTAAACAAATTATTAGATTATAGTCTCTGTCCTAACTCACATTATTACATAAAATAAAATCCTTGAAATATGATACATATCCTAACTGGAACAATGTATATAACTCCAATATAAAACTTCTATGTAGAATAAAACAAGAAATTTAAACCAAGGGTGTAAAAAACCTTTCATGTATGAATTTATTTCATCAAAATAGTGACACAATAGGATTCACCAACTCTCCTTGACTCACATGGTGATGAGAATAAAGCGGATTAATATGCATATCAATAGTATATAAATGTGGTGAGTAACAAAAAAAATACATGAAAACGCAACCCATTCATGAATATAAAATTCTATACCTACATTCCATCATAAGAAAAAAATTCATTAGAACCCAAAATAATAAACTAGTACTACATAACTGATCTAGTTCCCAAATACCTATAATTATAAATATGTATACCATCATGTATCAATAAGGTATACCAAATTTTCTATCATATATAAATGGATGATAACATAAGGATGTATCACCTAACATAAAAATAATCTCAATAATCAAAGGAGAAACTAATCCATAAGTCATATCATTACCCATTAATATCTAAAATATGAAAAAATTGGATTTAAAAATATTATCATGAAATAAAACTACAGGAAATCAAAGACAAGTTAAATGTTAAGTGATAAGAAAAAAAACAAGTCAATCAAAGAGGGTCTGAAAATTTATATTTAATTAGAAGAAATTCCCATGGTAAACTAAATGGTAAACAAGTAATAGGTCCCAACCATATGAAATAACAATCCTTGGACTCATGTCTTATCCAATATCCTCCCATCGGTCCTCCATAGAGCTATCTAAATGAATATCCCTAGATAACCTATAGACCTATATAAAATAGACAATTTTAGGGAAGTAGTTGACTACCACTATACAATAGTACATCCCAATAGTCATATAATGATCCATCATATCATATATCAATATCATTAAATTGATCACTCAGATATTGTATCGATATCATTATGAAAAAGTTTATTCCTTATAATTGGTTTTATTATAGGGGGATTCCTAATGCTGGTAGTACGTATCAATATAATAAAAACCAAAACAAATGTCCCAAAAATCAAACATTATCTCACCTAAAACCTTATCAATCATTAGTACATATACAAAAACTAATAAGGAATAGTACAACTAAACATATTATGAATCCTAAATGGCTAAATCTAACAATACATATGACCTCTCTACAAGAAATTAAAAAGTCACTCACTCGACCATGATTCCTAAGGACTTATTATATGAAACCCCCTTATTTGGATCATATCATAACTATTATGGATGACATCGACATCATCTTCATGGATGAGTTCGGCTGCTAAATCAAACGCTACCTCTCAAACTATATACACATATTCCCTATCTCACACATGTAAAATACTACACAAAGAAGGATGGAAACACACTCCTTTGTAATATCATGATCTCATTCCCCATTACGGTACATTAGAACATGAATAATACATTGAATAAATTAAACCTAATGATCCATTAGAGCATCAATATTACTATTTACATCTCATCCATGGAGTTTAATCATGATGGTAGACATACAATGAATTATAGAGGACAATAACTCATCCAGAGTTTTAATCACCACCCTAAGGCTAATATTGATATCTCTACCCACATCTTAATTGAATCCCAAGATCATCTAAAGACCTTATTACACATATAACATTATTTTTTAATAAATATCTATTGTTTCACTTGAACTATATTTTTTAAATTGAGTATTGGATGGTCTTATACTTGGAAACAACCCATGGTAACCTATCATGGTCCAATATACATATCCCAACTAGAAGAAAACTAAATATCCCTACCCAGATTAAATATTCAATCATTTAATATAATTTTTCATTAATTAAACTTATGATATCATGAATAAAAAAACATGGTAAATCATATAATAAAACAATTAATAAAGAGTGAGAAAATAAATACATGTTTGAGAAATAGGTTATAAAAATAATGTGGTCTAATAAATCAAAATGTTTATAAAATAAACCTTATTTTGAAAATTCGTGCAATATTATCCTTGAAACTAAATTAAATATAATTTAAATTTATTTGTTTATTCGTATAAAAAACCAAGGCCCTAGGGAAAAACTAGTGAAAGAACAATCTTTGTGAAATCAGTACTATCATTTGAAATTCAATTTCAAAACCCTCTTTTAAAATAAACTAGTTCTATTTGATTTCCACTATAGAAATCGACTTCCATTGAAATTCCATTTCAATGGTTAAATATTATATATTTCTAAATACATTTCAATATAATCTCACACATCTAAACATATAAATATAATGGGCCACCGACACTTGATCGAATATGGTTCCAATAAAAATTCATATAAAAAGTTATGTGATCATTGATAACTATTAGACCGACCAAAGATTATCTTATTTATTTATATAAAATTTAATTCTACAAAAAAAATTATAAAATATAATTATATTCACATGAAAATAGTAACAACAAACAAGATCAATAAACAAATAATGGTCATTCTTAATGGGTAAAGGCTACCTAACCCATTAAAATATAAATGTATTTAATCCAATCTCATAACAACCAATAAAAATCCAATGAGAATTTATCTCATCAATAATACTTATAAACCAATCACTAAAAGATTCATAAATTACTTAATATATCTACATATAGTAAAACATAACACATGGAATTATGATACTAATACTGTATAGAATAAAGGTTAATACACTTTTGATACTACCATATTCCTACTATATGGAAAATTGAAAATTTATAACACCCAATTATTCATATAATATACCAAAATTCACTAAAATCTAAAAATATTTTTTCCAAAAAACATATGTCCATACAAACATCATGACATAATGAGAATCTAACCTTCTAGATCCCCATTTACAAATCACAGAAAAAATCAGCATTTATTTGAATTGATACATCTATATAATATTATAATAATACAAAAAATCCCTAAAAAAGATTATCAAAACTATAAAATATGGATATATAAAATAAAAATAGAAATAAAATAGAGGAATTACATCAAAATTTATCAACAAACTACTCTCAAACCACCCCATATTGAGGGGGAATAAATATGGATAGGATAGGAAGAACGGTGATGATATCATATTTCCTATTTATCTAATATAGGAGGTTTATGAGTTGTTATAAGAGCCCACCCCCCTAAAATAACCTCCCCAAAAACATAATTTGGGGTTTTCGTAGAACCACAAAAATTTTTGTAGCATGGAAAACAAATTATAGTGCTAAAGTGGTGTGGCGCCATCATTCCAGACACAATAACTCTAGTATTCTACCATTTTTATTTTAATGTTTTTATAATAGAATCAATCAATGAGGAGTCCCACTAACTATGAATAATTCCTTCAATAATAACTTCAATGACCTACGTTATTTCAAAAACATATATCTTGTAGTTTAATGATTTCAAAAACAACCACCACTTTATCTATTATCATAATTTAAAATTAATCCAATTTCTCATTTAATAGAAACCAAACCATCCACCAATTTCATTGACACAAAAAGGAGTAGGTCATTACCCTATAAATTCATCAATACTAAAGTGGAATGAATTTTTTATGTCACATAAATTTTTTACAAGATATTTCTATGAAAGTATAATTTAATCATTTGTGAATCACACTTATTTTTTTGTTCACCACTCTTGATTCACCACCCAAAAATAGATTTATTTGATATTTTTATAGGGTATAAGGGGGGAAATTATTTTATATAAAATAAATTAGACCATAAAATTTATTTATATCTGGTAATTACTCCTTCTCCATTAATTATTATAACATAATTTAACATAAGATTCTTATAAACATTTAAAAAAGAACCATTTATTTTGGAAATATATTCACCTATTAAATTTTTTGATAGGACTATAAATTATCACGTTGAACAAAAGGAACAACCTTTTTATAATATTATAATTCAACCATGTCTAAAATATTAAATATTATTTATTCTAAAATATAAATCCCAAAAAATATATATAGAAATAAATAGTCTAATTCCCTAACATTCCAATATTATCTAAATATTGAAAAAACATTATAAATTTATAAAAAAATCCCCAATGGTTAATAATTCCATTGATAATAGAAAAAAAATTGAAACCAATAAATAGAATATTTTATTAATTGACATCAAAAAAATGAAAAACCATTACCTATAATGTCATAGAAACTCTAGAAAAAAACATTACAGGGATCCATATAATCAAATAGTTTCTTTAAATACCCCCATTGGTGAATCAAATCAAGTTGATAGGGATTATTTTTTTAAAATTAATAATAATTATACTGGTACATTTACACTCATTCTTCTAAACAAGGATCCTATGTTTCAAAAATAAAAAAAGGTTCAATTCGTAGATAAGGAAAAATTATTATTGATTGGTTATTTTGGCATGTGACTATCGGATAAATTTCGGTTTGACCAAGTTTATTTTTGTATATTTGAAGTATCATAGGTTATGGGGGTGTCTAGGAAACAATTTTATACTTCTCAAGTCTGAAACTGAAATATTATCAACATATTCATGGTCATGTCATATAATTGGTCATTAGTTTTTAGAGAGGGATGCATCAGATTAAAAATTGAGTGTTGGTGTCTTCTCAGGCCAAAATAGGTAGTAGTTGTGGCATGAAGCCTTGATTAGGGGGAATTATTCCATGATCGAGGTTCTCATGGAGTAACATGTCCAAATTCCTTGATAATAATGTTAATTAATTCATTTTGGTGGTGATGAAATACCTCGTGATCCAACAGACCATGTTATAAATGATTTTTATTCAGTTTTCAATTGTTTTATTTAATTGATTCAAATAATTATTAAAATGAGTAAATAACATTATTTGAAGCCGAAAAAAATAGATATCAACCCATTATCATATTATTTAATTCTATTCTCCACCCAAATTTTGTTTCCTCCAATTGTGTTATGTTCTTTAAGACTTATATCAAAAGGTTTCACTACATTCATGTATTAATGTCCTCAATTTTCTATTAATATTTTTTCATTATTTTAGTGGGTTTTAACTAATATATAATTTTTAGTTTGTTTCATCTAGAATATATATTTCTTCCACTGTGGGTAGATTCATGGAATATAATAATGAGACTATGGTCCTACTTACACTAGATAGGAAGATCCAAGATATTTCAAGTGTTTATATGATTTTTTACATATCATCATGTGTGGGTGAGGTTGAGGGAATTTGATTCTTTTGGAATAGAATTAATTTTGGTTTTCCTGGTTTATGGAGATGTCTTGGGGTAGTATCAAGTAGGCATGGATTGTGATTTTTTATGTAAATATCATTATTTTTTGGTTCATTATGGTGGGTTGGAATTTATCCGTGGGTTGTCAACTGGTTTTTTAAGGGATGGGTTGAATGATGTTCTTATTTTGGAATGTGACGGTGGGAACTATGTGGATTTGATGTTATTTAATTCTCTAGAATTTTATTAAGGAAATATATTAACCATAAATGGTGAACGGATGGACCTCTAAATGGTTGTGTTCATAGAATGTTAATGATACTACTCATAATGGTGTTGATGTTTTTTTGGGTCTTGTTCATGTAGGAGGGGCCCAAGAGAAGATTTTGGAAACTGTATGGCTAGTGGTGTCCTATATAAAAGAGTGTAGTTGGGTTACTTTGTTGATTATAAAACATTAATAGTCGGGGAACACTATTGTTGGGCATTGGGGATGTGGGTTTTGTCTAATCAAAACATAGTAGATATACTAATCATATGTGTAGAATCATTTAGGGTTGATAATCTGATGGAATGAAACGGGAAATTATCTATATGTTACTCAAATGAGAAATATGTGTTCTCAATTATATATTCTTAGTTTAGAATAGTTAGTTGGATGGATTTGATATTACTCTGGGTATGTACAATCCATAGATATGTTATATAAATTGGGATTTAGCTGATGCATATAATTTACTGATTTTGACTGGTTGAGTCTAGAGTAGAGAAGGATTTAATAATTCTATTATTTATCATGTGTTGGAGTTTTTATACACCCATACATGTGTGGATATTATATATGTATACTTATTATGGTATCCTAATAAGTTTATACTCACACCCCATGTGGCCCCTCCTGTACATATAAAGACATCAAGTTTTATGAAACATGAAAGTGTAATGGCCCTATGACTAATGTGTAGCTAGAAAGAGGTTTAGTCGGTCCACAAGTGGGATATTGATAGATTTATTGAGATGGTCAAAATGGGTCCTTGGTTCCGTGTATATTCTGTTTGATTATTTTGAAATTTTTTCTATTTTATCATCTTAGAGGTAATCCAGTTTACATATATATGGATCATTTGATGATATCACAATTTTAATATTTTTTTCATTGGTTTTTATATTGGAAAAATAATTTATTATATCCAAATTTTAGGGTTTTAATTTTTTAAATGTAAAGATAATTATTACATGAAAATATAGATAACTTTGGATTAAAACAATAGAAATAATAAAAAAAGCCGACATTAACCTAGACATGGTCACTGTTCAAGTGAATGCATAGGGGGGATCCATACATGAGAAAAGAGTAGGGTGGGTTTGCACTAGCCAAAGAGATTGGAGGTCCTAACATGAGGTAGCACTAGGAGGGTACCATAGTCTTAATTTAATGGGTTATATATTATCAATTAGAAACTACAAAATTAAAAACTCTAATATATGATTCATAGGATTAAGAACATTTTAAAATAAAGATGAAAAACATGTGATATGAACAAGATCTATTTTCACACTTCCTCTTATGGTAAAGATTATTTTGTAATTAGTATAGAAGCTATGACATATAAAATAATTCCATGAGAGATTTATCTTAGTTCTTATAGGGATATAATTGATATCGATCACTAATAAAAGTTACTGCATCAGTGTGCAGAAAACACACATGGTGCATGCTACAAAAGCTCAAGATAAATATTACATATAAAAAACACATATAATATAAACAGGTAATGACATTTAAAATACTATTAATTTCAGGGGGAGATCTAACATGAAACATGACAATGATAAGTTAAAGCTCACATTAATGTTATTGACACTAAAAAAATAGTATGAACATACTGTATGAATCAAAACAAACTAGAACCCATTGAAAAGAACCATAGAATGTATTATAATAACCATAGAAAGAGTTGAAATGTAATAGTGATTTACACCTACATTATGATAATAGATTTGCATTAAATTAATGAGAAACTATAGTTTTTGTAACATAGGTGATATTCAAGTCATTTTTATGGATTTTACCTTATTGTTAACCAAAAAACTAATGTAATTGTTATTAATGGGGATTTATTCATGCATAGGAGTCTTTCACCCCATGTAGACGGGTTCATTCCATGCACATGAAGTGGTAGAGGTTTTCTATGAGTGATAGTCATAATGACCAAGCGGTTTACACCACAGGGTCCTAAATATAGTGTTACATAAGAATTAGTGAAAAATAAATTTTATATTTCATAATATTTAATGATACCAAGGGTTTTATTAATGTGTACGATAATTATTTTATGATATATTAATGGTTTTTAGTTTAAAAACATGATTTTTTGTGTAGTTTCATGTTTTTTACCACATTGAAGGGTGATTGGCTTAATGAATTGTGCCTTTTGATGGTGGATTATGCTTGTATAAATGATATGAAAGTAGTATTGATTCACTTAAGAATCTAAGTGTTGATATGATCCATCCAACCATAGATAAGGTCTGCTAATGGTGAAGAATAATTTTTTAGTATTTTTGAAAAAGTGATTTCATGTATAGAATTAATTATATTTTACAATAGATGATGGAGGTTTATGATAAAAAATGGGAATTTTTTATTTTATGAGGAGTAATCTTATGTCATAACATGCATAGTGATTGATATTAAAAGATTTAATCTTCTTATATTTTTGGGAGATATAAATATTTTTAATAGGGATATCTCATATATGTTTCAAATTGAATTAAATTAAAAAAAATAACTAATAAGGAGAGGGATAGACATGATAGAGAAAGGTTTAACTAGCATCAACCCGATATCAACCATAGTTAAGGGTTTTTATTTTCCTTTGATTTTAATATGTTTTATTGTGTAATATCGGAACTCAATCATGGATGATTCATCTCTCAGTTATTTTTCAAGTATTCTTCAATTTTTTATTATATTTTTCTATATTCCCTTGAATATGAATTATTTTTTTCATTATCAATGACAACTCAACAATGAGTACCTAATCTCAGTAGATATAGCAGAAATGATTGAAAAGTTTGAAGGAACTAGGAACGTTGTGAAAACATAAGAAATGTAATATTTTAGTTTTTAACAATGAATATAATAGAAATTAACCGATTATGTTAATTTATTCTAGGTTTATACTAGAAACATTTTGAAAATTAATTTCATTACCAAAATGATACAAAACAGATAGGTTTTTGGAATGATGAAATCTAGGTGATATCTTCTCTTTCTTAAAATTTTATAGATAGAAGAGACCAATATTGATTCCCTCTAGGCCATCCATATGTATTCCCCATCTCCATTAACATAATTAATTGATTCATAGGTTCTAGTGTGTAATATTATTGTCTTCACAACAACTATAGAATAACTAAAATATCAAATATTTGATCATAAAACTTTGATAAATCCATAATTATATTTCCCTCCATATAAAAAGTGATAAAATGGTAGAGTATATAAAATATTTATCAAATTATTCAAAAAAATGTATCCTTCTATTCATGGCCCAAAAATGAGCTTTAATATATATATATTTAAATTATTAATGATTCCCTTAATCCCATGGATAACATAAACCAATAAAACCAACCCAGAATACCATTGAAAACTTAGTAAATGTATCATATATATCATGATCATATCACCATTCCACGATTGCATAATTTAATTTCTTGTGGTGAACCTTGAACCCTTTTCTCAACTTTTTCCTCTTATACTTATTTAATGAACCTCGGACAGTGCAATATTCATTTGGAAAATAACACATTCTAATATTAATTTTTATAATTAATTAAACTTGTTATTACCTTGAGAAATAAATTAAAATTTTATTATCTAAAACTAAAAAAATATAATTTAATTAAAATACTTCTAAAAATTACATAGACACTCAATATTGCCTACATGCAGGGTCCACCTTTCCCTGACATGCAATTCATCTGAATTGGTAGAGTGTCTCAAACAAACTTTGTCGGTGACCCTCTAGGGTATCATATCGATATATTTGAGACTAATTCATAGTCTAAGAGTGGTAAATAAAACAAATCATGTAACCTAAATATAAGATGAAAAGTAAAATATACAACTACCTCATATGAATTATTACCAATTAATATAATTAATTTGTCTTGTTATCTCCTTCTAATAGGTTACATCACATGTGTCATCAACCTATATTCCAAAATTCCATTATTTTCTTTTCTAGTAATGAAATATTTTAAACAAAATCAATTTATATATACGTATCAAAAAATTACATTTCCCCCAAATTCCCTATGATATAAATATTTATTAATTTATAGATGTATAAAATCCTTTCTCGACTTATTCATTATTGACACGTCATTCGTGACACACCTAACATATCCAAATTCACTAAAAATAAATGCCATCATAGTTTAGGGAAGACATAAAATTATTAAAATAATAGTATCCATTAATAATAATCTTAACGTATAAGTATCATTACACAATGTTATAGATATAAGCATACAAGGAAACATAAAAGATGTAGATTTCCTATTGGAATGTCAGTTTTCCTAACATCCTATATAGGAAATTACCAATGGAAAATCGATGGGTAGAATTATCAATTAATTATAATCCCTTTTACCATAATATATGGTAGAATATATGTATAATAAAATAATTTTATCTAGTAAAAGAACATATATTTAATAACATCTCATTGAACTCCATGGTTTTCATCATGGTGGGGAAATAATATGACTATTTGATGTGACAAATCCTCTAAGGAAATTATCCAAATTAGTGCCATGTAGAATAATGATAATATTGAGAAACGGTCATTATAGATACTAAAAACCATAAATATATATTTAATAAAAATAATAATGTTAGTTAGTTATAAGGAACCAACACCAATAGACTCTCACTTTCACTCGATCCAACCACTATCTATTCAAATGGTTAGCCTCTCTCGATTAGAATGCTTTTTTTGAGTATAGATACAACAGTTGGGCCTAATCCACTTCTATGGTTATTCATATTACTTCAATAGAACCTCTTAAACAAAATATCTCAAGATGTGTTATTACCGAGTAAATAACATTTTTTCTATATTGTCCTTGATATCTTTGAGTAGATCATAATTAAATTTCATCATAATCTAAATGTAATTAATATATTAAGATTATTTATGAACCATAAAGAACTTATTCTATATATATATATATATATGAAAACCAATAGATATAATAATCTTAACTAGTTCATTACCTTATCTTAATCATGATATTTGAATATCATGATCTAGATTAAGTATTGATTTATATCTACTTAATAGCTTGTATTCTCATTTCTATAATAACTTGGAACTCATATAATTTTACATTCTCACGAACTATCAGATAATTATGGATTCAATCCTTGGATTTCATTTTGATTTTACTTAGTAATTTCCTCTAGGACATATGCATATGTAATATAAAACCACTGTATATATCATGGAATGTGTGATAGATTCGAAAAATACCCTTACTCATAAATAGTCTACACATCACATTTGTTGTCTTCTTTTCTAAGGAGATTTTAGTATTAGAGATAGATATTCCATGTGACTATAGAACCAATCCCATGTTGGATTAATGTGTAATAAATCTATTCAGTATCTCATCATGGTATGTACTATGAAATGGAACAAGTAACCCAAAATATACCCCTTTTTAGATCATATTCCCTATAATTGGGTTGTCACTTTAAGTCATTATTAGTGAAATTATATGTATTCATAAACAAATATTATACTAATAATCTCTTTTATATATGTGATCTTATATATTTTTTAAATAAAATTACAGTTCTCACACTAACATATTTTAGACACCTTTAAAAAGTCAATCTAAATTCATATTAAATTATCATAATTCTTTCAATTTTCCTTAAATAAATCCTGGAAATAGTAATATATTATTTTATTTCTTCAGTGTCATCAATCCATTTGACTCATGTCATAAATATACCATCGGTAATTTTTCTTCCAAGAAATATGATCTTCAAATCTATAACCTAATATGAAAACAATATATATTTTCTATTACATGTATAATTCAATTCTATATAGAAATGATGACTTTTTTATGATGAATCAAGCCTTATTAGTACAAAACTTGTATTATATGTGATTAGTTTCTTTAAATACTCACCCATAGCTTTAAACCACCAAGATTAACTTAAAAAATATATAACTTCAAATTTTCACATGGAATGAATTTTATAATTCATATGAAATTTTAAATCATATAATGTTTTATCTTAGTTCTCCCTAAATGATACCACACCTACCTTGGTGAATATAAAACCACTACTATGGTTTAACCTTCCTATGCGGTATGGGTATGTGGAACAATTCCTCCCACTATGTATTGTGGAATAAAATGTTCCTATCCCAATCGGTGAACCTGGATACAAGATTAAACAGATGAATTTATTTTTCCCACTCTCAAAGACATGTAATTACCCCAAAGATATATAACCTATATAGATATTCTATTTTCAATCATGGGGACGTTTAATATCCATAACCGCTATAGGAAAATAAAACATGGTAAAAAATATATATTCATGATGCACATTTAAATTTGAAACCATATTTATAAATGGTTCCCATAAAAACACTTAAGGATATGACCTAATGGAATCCTATCATATCATAACATAAATGATATCTACTTCTCAATTTCGATGGCACGTACCCAAATTTTATGCAAATTTTTTAAAACCAAGTTTGGAAATATATCAAGAAAAATTTTCAATATATATAAAAGGCTAATAATTAATATTATTTGTACTATCAATATATTTTTTATTTGAATAAGGTAATGTGAGTTTTATAAAACCTTCCCTATTAATTTAATTGGTCGATGAATACGTGGTTAAGAACAACTCCAACAAACCCCCTTGGGGGATTTTATATATTTCTACCAAGTGAATACATTAATTTCATTTTCATTCCAAAATCCTCATAAAGGGATTTGATGATTTATTTTCATTCACCAAAAATTTGTCCCTATAATAGTTTATTCCATTGATATAGTGACCCATTTTTTTTACACATAAATATTAAAAAAAATTATAATAATATTATCAATATAACCTTAAGATCCAAACCCAAACTATACATGTTTACTTCCTTTGGGGACTAGATACATAAATAAATTATTTTGTGAAATATCTTCACCATATTCAATAATGATATTCCAACATCATACACATCTTATACATACACTTCATAAAACATTTCTTCATAACATATGGAAATGAAACCTAAGAAAGAAAGAGGTCAAATGATTATAAAGCATAAATATAGGAGATAAAATTATGTGATCATATACTTGAATAATATAATAATAATTGAATAATCATATGATCAAAACATAGGATAATCATACCCAATGATTCAAATATCATTATTCATATTTCATTGCATAAGGTTTTTTCATAACAGAAGGAAAAATTCATAAGTGTGTGGTATCATAAATAATGAATCATAAGACATGAGATCATATCATAAGTGTAGAAAATAATTTTTTTCCACACACATAAGCATAGAAAAAAAATCTTTTAGATAAGTTACATTCCTAGGACTATCATAGTAAATTAGGTTCACTCACCATTTTAAAATATCCTTAGTCAATGTTCACTCCCAGGACTATCATATTGAACATAGTCCCTTACTGAACTAGTTTCACTCCCAATTAATGTTATAATAATCTCAATATATATAAATCATTTCCCATTTCATTTTAGGGATGTATACAATTTCAGATCCACTTATTATATAATCATAATACATTCATATGAACTACACAAGATCATAAATCATTCATTATATCAACATATCAAAACCGGTGAAAATGAAAATAGCTCAATAAAAAATTAATCACCATAATCATAAAACATATGAATAACGAATAATGATGGTTTCATTTTATCATATCCCTATTAAAGAGTAATTAACATAAAATTATTTAATCTTAGAGTACAATTTATATAAAAAAAGCATTGGAATATTTCTTCAGAAAATTTATATTTTTATTTTGAAATCGCTTATTTTATATATAAATACTTCCAAAATATGAATGAAATTATTTTCATTGAAAATAACAAAATAATTTTTTTACACTTCATATAAATGTGTGGTCATAATAGTGGTAAATTTTCTTCATGATGTAATCGTTAAAACAAATATTTTGTTCATGCCATTAGTAAAAAGTAAATTATTCAGAAAAAGACAATATAATTTTATAAACATTTTTGTAAAAAGTAAAACGTCGGTAAAATTAATTTAAAATTAATTTTGAATATTTAAAAAAATTCCTTAAATCATTTTATAAAACATATATATGGAAAAAATATTTTTTCTGACCAAAGGAGGAGAAATAAGATCAGATTTTCTAAGAAACTTTTATTACTAATTTGGAGTAACAAAGAGATGAAAATAGTAATACACATTAATTTTATAAAAATTACATGGGGATGAGAAAAATGGAATATTTTTACCAGTTAAGGATAAAATAATTTCCTCAATAAATATTCAATCATACATAATCCTGATTAAAATTGGATTTAAATAGTAAGCAATTACCTCAACCATTGTCTTACATCGTACTTGTTTGAACCTCTTGTATACTAAATATAGATTTATTATACATAAATTATTGAACCTTAATCTTGTATATAATATCATATATTATTTACTTATAATGTGTTATCAACTGTATATTAATAAATATTTATTAAATTTTAATATGTATTTATTAAATATTTATAAATATTTATTTAAATCATTGTTCTAGGAGATATTTTCCTCATTTAACATGAATGTTTAGATTTGAAAGTCATATTACTTGTACATTGATCAGGGTCCTATCAAATATATGATTTTAATAATGATTTAAAAATAATTTATATTCATTATAAACATATTCAGAATCCTTCTTGAATTTTTTACATGAGAAATTAATCACTTTTCTTCAGGGATGCGTTGGTCCAAGTGTACACACGAGTGACATTATAATTTTTTCATTAGTGGAAGGGTAACATGGTAAATGATTTATTATATTTATAGGACCATAATTATTTAATAAATATCATACATATTAATTACTTCCATATTTATAACGATCCTAGTAAAATAGTGAAGGAAACAAACCATACTGCTACAGGGAGACAATATGTTGTATATAAGCAAGAGTAATGTTTTATCTTTATGTATGATAGAAATGAAGTTGATAATGGATTTTACATAATCATAATAATAATGAATTTTATTTAAATATTATAAATTAATTATTTTATAATATATTTTGTTGATTTATTGGAGTTATAAGAAGAAATAAAATTGAATGTGCTTGGTAAAGTGTTATAGCTCTTTCTTGAGAAACCTCTTTTGGCTTACACCTTAACCATTGAAAGGATGGTATTTTGGAATTAAAAGATGCTCTATGATGTATATAAGGAATCTAGGAAGGTATTATGGTATGTATTGGTATATTTATAAGTCTTGTTAGGTGTAAATAATAGAAAATAGGTGGTATCCTTTTATAAGGGAGGGAAAGGAATCAAATTTAATTATATAAACGATTAAATAACATCTACATAATAATGCTATAAATTAGACCAAGAGAACCCAAAATAATTAGATAAGCCATTATAAGAAAAATTAAACTCATCTTATCTAATTTTTACTTGTTTTAGATGCATTTCAAGTATTATCTTCCTATTAAACCACTTTAAACTCATTATAATCTTAACTATGTTAACTCAACTTTTCACTAACATTATTTTAAGAACTGAAATTTAAGGATAATTCAAACCAAATTTGGACATATTAATTCAAAATTTTTAATAAATTTAATTTGTTTTAATTTATATTGAGTTTATAAATTACCTTTTATATAAGAACAAAAAATTAATAAAAAATATGTTTTTGGAAAATATTTATTTTATGGGTAAAAACTATTTTTACAGAAAAAATAATGTAATATATTGGTTTCAATAAAACAATTTTGTGGAAATAATAAACTATATAATGATTTTATTATTTTAAATAAATCCAAATTTGAATGTAATCTGTAAACCATCCCATTAAATGTAAAGAACCAGAAATAGTTTTAAATTTAAATAATTTATAACTTATTTTCACAAAATTCAATCTTGGGTTCCCAAATTAATTTTTTATAAAATAAATTATTTGAAAAATTAAACATATCATTGTTCAAAAAAACCAATAAAAAAGGTTAAATTAAATTTTAAGGAAGATTTTATAGCTTTACCCCAGGAATTTAACCTGATCATACATATTTTACCAAGGTGAAAGAATATTTATTATTGTTTCAATTGACAATGGAAAAATATTGTGATAACACTATTTAATTATATTTATTTTAATAATTCAAAATATTGAATCCATTATAAAAATAATAATTCAAAGAAGTGGTATAATTTAATTTAAAATTAATCCACCAAAACATGATGAAAAGTGGTTTTCAAGAAACAATTTCTTTTTTGTTATAAAATATGTTTATACCAAACTCAATAATAAATTTTTTTCAATGACCTTATATACATTATTTTTGACCTATATATATATAATTTACATTTAAAATTTTTATAAAAATTGGATCAATTTATATTATAGAAACAGAAAAAGAGTTTTCAATAAAAATTATTATTTTTCACAATTCATTGTAAAATACGTCATTTTATAAAAATACCAAAAATTCACCCTAATGAAGTTTTGATATGATTATTTTAAGAATGATATAATTTCCCTAATATGAATTTTTATTAAAATAATAATTAAAATTTCTCACATAAAACCATAAAAACCATTTTGATTAAAATATATTTTTGAATCCTACAATGATTTTCAGGAAAATTGGTATTTATATATCAAATAATTTATATTATATAAAATAATTGTACATATTTTTTAACTGGTTTATTCATATTCATATAACCAATTTTAATGGCTATGTTATAATGGTCACATTTAAATAATAACAATTATATTAAAGTTATTATAAACATTGTGTCACATGTTAAAAAAGCTATCAATGAAATTAAATTTATTTATAGAGAAATATATCATAAAATATGAAGGTATTACATTTTATCCCTTAAAATAATATTTCTCTAAATTCTACCACTCTAATATAAAAACAATTGATACTTTTGTATTTTCGCATCTTAACATTCCTCATAGATTTATCTAATTTATGGTTTCTATATAAAACATTGACCAAGTGAGTTGTCTTATTTTATAACACATTCTCCCTATTATCCAAAATATCTTACATTTGTACCTCATAAGAGAGATATTGTTATGGCAATATGACTGATGAGTTTAGTACATGTGAAGGCCCGAGTATGTACTTCCTCATGAAAGATGCATGGAACACATCCTGAACATGGGAAATATTTAATACAAGCACGGTGTGATAAAAAACCATCCTGATATGATTGAAAATTTCACAGCCACCAATTTATTTACTGAACATCTTTCCCTTCTTTCCAAATAGCATAAAATTATTCCAAGGATATGTTCACAACAATACATTTTGCCCAATATAATACTCTAGACCTCTCTAACAATTATTAGAATAAATTTTGACTTTAATCATCCGCTACGTGATGGTGAATGGATCTGACCTTCTCTCCCATCTCTTCTGCTAGATTAGGTGCTAATATATTTCTTTCAAAAACAGAATCCCAATATTTTGGAGTTTTGAACATCTTTTTATATGGGTTATCAAAAGGCAGAATTTTAATTCTTTGGTGAAAGATATTTTTGTATGAAAATTCCACCTAAGTAAGGTATTGATTCAATCCAAATTCTATATTCATAGACAATTATATCAACATTCCTTAAAATGTTTGAATGGTACTATCAGAATGACCTTATATCTAGGAATGATATATTGTAATTAAAATCAACATTTTATCCATAAAAATTTGGGGACTTTTCCAGAACATTGAGGTAACACTTGGATTCTGATTAGATTTAATATATTATGGTACACCTTGTAATCATACCACTCCTTTAATTTATATCCTAGTATGATGATAAAGATAAAAATTTCCTCTAATGGTAATAATGTGTTTGGTATTTTTTTTGGTGATCCCTAAATAGAATTATTTCCATTAGATTTTTCAGGGAGTTCAAAAATAAAATCTATAGAGATCATTTCCCATTTCCATTATGCTATGGGTAATGTTTGTAACATCCACTTATTCATATTTATCTCAGCCTTAACATATAGTTTTACCAAGCACCATGATATATACTCTACAATATCTCTATTCAAGTTGTCCAACCAGAAATACTCTTTTATATTTAAATACATATTTTTACTACCAAGATAAATAAATAATTATGAAATATGAGATTCATCCAAAATATAATTCCTAGGATATTTTATTTTAGGGAAACGTAGTTATTATATAAACCTTATCATTTCATCAAAATCATGGATGAAGTGAGGAACATTTCTCACCTTCTTCTATGATTCTGGATCAGACTTATTCACGTCTTTAATAATCACATGGATGGATGGTTTAATATTTTTTGGATAAATATATGATATGTCCCCCTTCAATATGACTTAAATATCTATATTCTATAAATCCATAAATATTGTATCTCTTTCAATCCTTATTGTGGGAAAACTACTGTGATCCTTCTGACTCAAAGCATCATCCACCATGTTCTTTTTCCAAGGGTGGCAACATATTTAGGAATTATAGTATTTAATCATATTCAATATCCTTTGGAACATATAAAACACTTTATATGTAAATACATACTTTAATATTTTATGATCGGTATATATATAACAACATTCACTATAAAGATAATTCCTCCATAATTTCAATGAAAAAATTCCTACTCTCAGCTCCAAATCATGATTTTGGTATGTATGCTCATTAATTTTTAATTAGCGCGAGGAATAAGTTACAACCACATAATTTTTCATGAGGAAATATCACATTCCTTTTTTTATGTATCATGAATGATCACAAACCCTTCTCCATTATAGGTTAGTACAAGTTCATGTGCACAGACCAACATTTTTTTTCAACTCTATGAAATTTTCCTCTCATTCATCTATTGAAGGTAACTTGGTCCCATCCTGATTAAAATTGCGTATTATATTATATATAAGTGAAAAATCCCACAAAATGAAATGGAAGTATTTGGATGTCCCAATAATACTATGGATATATTTTATTATGGTTAGTCTAGTCAACTATTTTATAATATCCCTCAATAAAGGATCCGCTTATATACCCTCACTTGAGATTATACTACCCAATAAATTGATCTACTATAGCCAAAATTCAGACATGGTAAATTTATCATACATATTATCCTTCAATCGGGTCTTCCACACAATCCTAAAATATTATTCATGGTATTCCTTCCTCTTTGAATGTATAATAATATCATCTACAAAGACTACCAAAAACTGATCAAGATAATCTCTAATGGCTTTATTCATTATATTTATTAATATATCATGATAATTGGTAAGTCCAAATGGAATTATTAAAAATTCATAAATAATTTTCCCTGAATATAATACTTTATTGGGTATATCATCATTCTTAACTCTTAATTGATGATATTTGAAATGAATTAAAATATTTTAAAAGTATTTATATTATCTTAATTGATCAAAAAAATAATTGTTACATGGTATCATATAATTTTTCCTAATTGATGTCTTGTCAGATTCCCAATAATTAATGTATAGATGAAGTAAATCTGATTTATTCTTAAAAAAAATGTAGGTTCACCCCATGGTGGTGAACTCAGGCATATGGATCCCTTAAGAATATTCTATAGGAATGTTTTCTTTAACTAATTAAACTCAATTGGGGTTATATTATATGGTATCTTTAATATAGTTTTATAAAGAGATATTATTCATATTTTAAACTCAACACCAAGATTCAGGGGGTGACAAGGAGGAACTATAAGAAATACATCAACATAATAATTAAAAAATTGTAATATCTTTTATTTTGAGTTTATACCCCACTATTTGACATAAAAATCCACCATTAATAGTAAGTCCCTTAAAAATAATGAAAAATTCAATGGAAGTTCATATTCATTCTCACACTGAAATAAAATCATGGGTCAGTTCAGAATATATAATGTGACTTACTTTCCATGAATGACGATATGTTCTTTATATACAGAGATCTAATACATGTATAAAATCATATTAAAATCAACTAGAGGAATAATTATATGATTATTAGAAGCCAAATTCCCTCAAAATATTAATAGATAAGAGGTACAAACTGAAGATGTGATCATTATAACATTAAAAGTTTTTACAATTAATTCAATATATTATCATTTTGGTGGTGATGTGATACCCTTAGAGAATTATTTATATTTTAATAAGTTGGTAGATCTAGAAACAAGTAATACATTTTCAATTCTAGAGTGGATGGAAAGTGTGACTTCCCCACATCATACACATGACACACTTCAGAAATTATGATCACATGAGTTTTCCCAATGTCTATATTATTAAGAGGTTTTTAATGTTAATAATCATAATTAACCATTATATTTTACCGTATTTTAACATAACTCTCATACTCCTTTTCTTTAAAAAAATTTGTGCGGGTGGTCCATTCTGTTGAAATTTTTCATCATTCCATTTTTTGACTGGTCTCTTCACATAACTTTTTTTCCTTTTTCTCAATGGAATTTTTTCCACAATTAAAATATTCATTATCCCCTTAAGAATATTTCCTCTATATTTGATTCCATGCGTCAAGCATATATTAAATCTCATATTCTTCTATCCATGATTTTTATTAATGTAATTTACTATGAATTCCATTTATATTTTTTATCAAATCCTTCATAGTGAAGAGTAACTCAAATCTTCATATCTACCATAGTATAAAATGAATTGATTTATTCACATATACAAAATTTATTTATGTCTGACACCCTTGGGAGACTTGGTTTTAATTTTCTAAATAATCAGTCAATACTAATTTCTAAATCAATAATAATACCATAAGTGTACCATAGATTTGTTGTAGAATAAGCATCATTTATAATAATGGATTTATTAACCTTATACATAATCTTGGTGAATTCCTTCTCCATTTTCATATGAATAATAAAAGGAATGTTATTTTTTAAAAATAACCTCTAAATTTACCACACCATAGAGTGAATTTCTTCACGTGGGTTTATATTTTTCATAAGATTCTGAAATTGACTAACTTCTCCTTAGAAATGGTAATATATCAATATAACATTTTCATGATTTTAACACCACATAATATTAAATATCTTCTCTATAGTACTGATCCATAACTCTGCAACTAGTGGATCAACAGACCAAGTAAAATATGGTGTATTCTACCACATGAAAGACTCAATATAATGATGTACCATTATTTTCTCATTAAGTAGATTGTCATGATTCATTTATTTAAAATTTTGTGTAATCATAGAAAAATTATTTCTCATTTAATCTCCCATATAATTTTAACTTTTAGGAGGAAAATAATTGCATTCTGTGACACATTCATTATTAACATGGTTTTTATTGGGTCCATCCCTTAAATAAATCCCAAAAACATAGCGTGGGGAAAAATAATGATAGTAGGAAACCGTGTAATTATTAAAAATCATTTTTTGAGTATCTACATCCTATCATACTCTTTTTAATATATAAAACCATTGGTTTAACCTATTTCATTTATGGTAATAATATATTCAAATCCATTATAATTATTTTTATAGAAAAAGTGAGTTAGCCCAAGAATATCCCTTGGAAGTTTTGAATGAGTCATTCCGTCATGGGCACACTGTCCATGCATTGGTTAAGATGGAGTTAATTCTAGTCAAAATATTTGAGGTTTATTTTCCCAAGGATCATTTATGGTACCACCATATAAACATGAAATTAATTATATAGAAATTTATTCCTTAGAAAACCACATAATCTCTACTTTACCAAAACTATCCATTTTTTATTATACTTAGAATTATACCCATGGTTTTAAATATTTTTTTTAAACTACCATATAAATATTAACTAAAACATTATATGATACCAAATAAAAATACACATACATTTTACACATATATATTACATCTTATTAGTTGAATACTAATTACATAAAATTATGATCTTTTCCAAAACCATAAATTCTTAGTGTCTTTGGAGACTAGATACATAAACATATTATCTTACGAAATATATTAAACTTATTTAAAAAGTATCTTCCCACATAGAAAACTTATTATACATACACTACATGAAATCTTTAGTTATAACCCAAGGAAAGGATGCATAAAAAATTTTGAACTTAGACACTCAATAAGGGAAAACATAGAATATATCAATTGATGATCATATTCAGAGATAAGACAAATAAAATTTAATAATGAAATGATCATAAATTACAATTATTATTCCTAGTCATTCAAAGATTATTAATCACAAATCATGGAATAAGACTTTTTTATAACGAAATAATAATTTCATAATGTGTATGGAATCATAAATAATCAATCATAAGAAATGAGAGCACATAATAAACCTAATACATATGTTTTTGGCATACACGTAAGTATATAAATAATTTACATTATCTAAGTTCATTTACAATACTATCATAGTGGATTTGGTTAAATTTATATTTCATCATAGCATAAGTTGTTTTTTCACTCCAAAAACATTCATTTTAACTAGAGTCCCTTACTAAATTTAGTTCAATCATCAGTATAGTTATAATTGTCTCATGAGGAATACATTATTTTATAATTAATTTTATGGTTATATAATTCTGATCCCACCAATCACATAATCATAAACCATTCATATGTGTTCCACAAGATCATAAAACATTCATCATATCATCATATCATAACCCATTCATGTGAAATAGGTTCCATAAACATTTTAACACCATGATCATAAATCATCTAGAGAAAGAATAAGTATAGTATCAATTTCTCACATTCCCATAAAATGATTAAAAAAATTAAAGTATTCAATCATAGATGAATTTTTTTTATGAAATTACATTGGAATATTTCATAAGGAAAATTCCCTTTTCATTTAGAAATCATATATTTAAAATACAAATATTTTAAAATTAAAAAGTAAATAATTTTATTTTAAAATAACCATAAAAATATATAAATTAATATTCAATGCATTTAGTGGCCATAATGGTGTTAAATTATGTTTATGATTTATTCTTTAAAACAAATATTCTATTTAGACCTTCATTAAAAAGATCATTATTCAAAAAACAAAAAATTGATGATTCATAGTTTTTTTATAATAAATATTGGGAACAAATGATTTTAATTTTTTTAATAATAGTTAAAAAACATTATTGAAAACATTTTTTAAAACATTTATTTGTAATAAAAATGATTTCAGACAAAATGAGGAAAAATAAGATTGGATTTTATTAAAAACATTTTTTAAACTCTTTAGAGTACCAAATAGAGAAAATGGTAAAAAAACAACAAGGATCCAGAATTAATGAAAGGAGAATAATAATTAAAAGGGTTTATCATATAATGATATCATAATTTCCTCTTTGTAAATTCAATTATCAACAATCCTAATTAAAATGGGATTTAAAACTAAATACCTTACCAAAAGTCTCATCTTACTTTGTATGTGTCCTTTATAATAATTATAGATTTATTATAAATATAATAAAAAATATAGTCATTTATATAATACAATATTTTATTTTTTTATAACATCTAATGAACTATTTATTAATAAATCATTATTAATATCACTGTTCAAGGTGAAATGCTTCATTTTTCATGCATGTTTTGGATCGTAAGTCTCGATCCTTATACCCTGATCATGGTTCCATAATATACTTATTTTTAAAAATGATATAAATATTATATATATTCATCATTTAAATATTTATAATCATTCATTTATGACATATATGTAAATTTAATCACATCGCTTCATGGGGGTGGTAGTCCATATGTATACTCGAGGGAAGTTATATTTTTTTAACAAGTGGAAGGGTAGGAAGGTAAAGGTAATATTATATTTATATTATCATAATTATTTCATAAATATCATATATATTTATTTTATCTATATTTAAACCATATATGAAGAATGATAATGCGAAACTTATTACACTGCTATATAGAGATGGTAAGTCATACGTACACACGAGTGATGTTTTTATTTTCTATGGGATGGATTTTTGGTGGAAAATGGTTTTTCCATCATCATAATTGTAACGCCCCAACCCCAGTTACACAGAGTCAGTGTATTATTACATAACATTGGCATGATCACAAGAAAGATCAAATCTCGAAACACTGATTGGTTTAGTAGCCTTGGAAACACTATATATTCATAAAGTTTTACAGTACATCATAAAGTGAAAAACTACTATGAAAACATATTGTCTCCATAGTCCACACTATTATCCCCTCATAATATCCCTGTAGGTCATTCATAATTTACTTATTCAAAATCTTAGGAAAAATTAAAACATTGAAAAGGGGTGATCTCAAATGCCCAGTAAGGATAACAATATAGAAGAAACCTTTATAAACAAGAATAAACATTTAAGGCAGTGTATAACTAAAACAAAAGCCATTTAAACATGAACTTAAACATAGTATGGAAAAATAAAATTAAATAATTCCATTTACTTATTCACATGGATATTCTACTAATCGAATAATCACATACAATATCAATAACAACTTTCATAATGATGGAATGCATAATGCCAGACTATCATAACCACATAGACAAGGCCACGTGCCAAGACTACAAATAAGATTTTGTCAAGGCCTTGTGCCAAGAAACTAGTTTTTCTCATGAGACCTACTGATGCATCGAGGAGCTATAGCAGGCTCCACCCGTCACATTTTAAGTCCAATGAATTCCCATATGAAAAGGTTTAAACATAAAATAAACATTTGTATTAAAACTAACATACGAAATGTAAAAACTTCATCCATAAACCTTGAATGGTATAAAAAAACACATCCATAGTCAAACATATCACAAAACCTTCAATACAATATAGAAGTTTTGTATCATAATAAATCAACTTCAACTAAGAGTAAAATCCATCAAAGGATGTTTACATAGATGAAATCAAAACACTTTTTAGAGAAATATCTCTTTCTATTTTGAAATCATTTAAGAGTCATATATTTATAAAATAAAACATTTTCTTTGAAAATATCCTTATAAGCCTCTAATGGAAGCCTCGATAATTTTATAACGACATAATATAGCCACACCCGCCGTATAAGTTAAAAAAAACATTCTTACCTTAATTCTGTCGAAAAGGTTAAAAGCACCTTGTTTGGAAAACGACGGAAAGATTCCTTTATAAACCACTTATAAAAATTCAAACAAAGGTATAAATGACTTTAACCCATATTCACGTAAATAGTAAAAATGTTTTGAAATACATTTTTAAGAAACATGGATGTGGATGATAAAGATATCCCAGTAGATTATTACGTATAAACAACCTCGGATAATGAAGAGATTGCGAAATAAACCCTTACCTTGTACTTTTCCTTGGTTGGGGGTAGGTTAACCTCCTATATAATGGTTAAATAATTGTTATTAAATTACTCAAGAATCATATACATTAATATGATATCATATATGATCTTTTAACATTTCTTTGTTAATAATATCTTAGAATTATCGTCGTTCCGGGTGTTAACTTACTCGTTTTCTTTTATATGTTTTGTTACGTAAGTCATGTTTGTTATGGATAGGTTGTATCTAAATCATATCCAGAATGATATTAAATCCTTAGATACTATTATTAATCATTAAATGAGAATTATACTTGAATGGATACGATGGAGAATGAATCTTATCACGTTCATGGAGACGGTAGTCCGTACGTACGTACGAGCGATAATATAATTCTTTTGATATTAAAATAATATATAAATGGATGGTATATCATATATAAAGAATCATTATCATGTTATATTTATTATTTACATGAATTACACATCATTATTATACCCATCCAAATAATAAAATATTGAATAACAATTACACCACGACGTGGAGACGGAAAGCCGTACGTACGCACGTATGGTGACATGTCATTCAAAGGATGGATATAATACTGAATATAGTTTTTCCATATTTATAATAATATTAAAGTGTATAGGATATGCTGGATTCATTATTTAATAATGGGAATAACAAAGAAAGAAGAAGTGAAAGAAGAAAGGAACATGAAAAAGGGTGGTGAAATCATAACCTCTTCTTCGGGTTCTTGCTTTTGATTTGATCAAAAGGGCTCCTTAAGTTGGCTTTCTGACTAAAGGAAGGCCTCCAGGATGGAGTGATGGACGTTGAGAGAGTATTTGGGCAGAGTTTGGCCGAACCAAAATGCCTTCAAGGTGTGAGTTAATGAGAAGGGGGAGTGCCCTTTTATAAGAGGGGTGAGGGGAACCTTTGGAAAAGCCAGAAATATTATTTTATAATAAATTCATATTCGGTTTCTAATGGCTTATAATTGGATTATTTAAAGGTTAAGGTGGGGATAAGTCTAAAACCACTCAACCAATAGAATTTAGATAGGGTTGGGTTACTATATTAACCTTATCATTAAGTATTAACTCTTAGTTAATTAGTTTCACTTTTACAATGTCTCTTTGTATTTTTATATTATATGGTTAATAAAATTAATATATATATCCAAGCCACCCCCAAGTGGTCCATTAATGATACACCTATCATGGTATAAGTCTCTTGTCCGAACAATATATTTTTATGAATTTAATATCAATTAATAATATAATATTTGTTTTAAAAACTCTTTTATTTCAATTTTGACACTATTCAATAATTGATTTTTGTGAAAATCATAAAGGAACGATTACTTCTAAAAAGGTCAATTAAATCAATCCTAATATGTCATATTATACTAGAAAATTAGTTTAATTCATTAAAAGTCTCAAATTAAATTTATTTGGGTATTTATAATATCAATTTTTTTAATTTTTCACTATTATGTTAATTACTACGTCATCATTGTGTCATAAATAAATTAAATTATTGAATATCTAAAAATTATAAATAAAATATGAATATGTAGGAAATCGTTTTAGCTTTCTAATTAATATTTACAATCGAATATATCTTATGTATAACCCTATATTAAAATTTTTTTAGTAAATAAACGTTGATTTTAACTCTTTTAACTCATCTTTGAATTAAATAATAATTAATGTCCTAATCTAATCCATGTGGACCTAAATGATAATATTTTAATCCTAAGGTTGTTTTTGGTCGAGATAAACTTGTCCAATAGAATTAGGACATGTGTTAGTGTAATATTAATATCATTTTTACCCTTAATTACCCTATTTACTTTTAACCGTGGTAAATAAAAGTAAAAAGTTACTATTCACCAAAAATTATTTTCATCTCATTGAACCACATTTTACTCCTTGATATTAACTGTGTCTCTCAGATTTTCGAAATTCCCATCACAGAAGCGGTAAAATTAATTTTTATGAAAAATTAAATTTTTTAACTACCACTTAGTAGTTTCAATATTCATCAAAAATTGAAGTTTTTCAGAACAATGCCAAAATTTCACCCTAAGCTATAATTGATATTCTGAATTTAAAAATGATGTCTATTTTACAAAATTCCAAACATAAAGGGTGCATTAATTAATTTTATAATTAATTCCCGCTGTCATAACAAATAGCGTGTTTTTAAGAAACAATATATATCAAAAGATTGACAATTGTTTATGTCCAATTTCAAAGTGAAATTAATTATAATGAACACCATTGGATAAAATGGTAAAAATATATTTTAATTATACTTTAAAACCACTAAATAATATAATTTATCACTATAAATTATTTTGATTAAAAAAGTTGTTTTTAAGTATTTTTCACTATTCATAAAAATTGGAAGTTCTCAGAAAAAGAACAAAAATTCAACTTAGGATAATTTCAATATTCTGAATCCAAAAATGAATTCCATTTTGAAATATAAAATATATATATTTTCAAAAAGTAGGTATTACTATTCATAACATCTAGTTTGATTGGTTGTGGTGTGTTAGAACTCGATGTTGCGTACAACACACGCTATCGCATTATTCCAAGAGAAGCGTACCGTAGAATCTTGGGGTGTTACATTCTCCCCTACTTCAAATAATTTCGTCCTCAAAATTTCTAGAATACCACCGCATGAAAAGACTCGGGTGGTTCTTCATCATAAGTTCCTCGGGTTCCCACTTTGCCTCCTCCATCTTATGGTTTCTCCACAAGACTTTTACCAGACGCCTCGTCCGATTTCTCAGCACTTGTTCTCTCGTATCAAGAATCTTGACGGGCTCTTCGCAATAAGATAGATCGGGTTCTAGTTCTATTTCCTCATAGGTGAGTACATGCATTGGGTCAGGCATGTATTTCCTCAATAGAGATACATGGAACACATCGTGAACTTTGGAGAGACTTGGCGGCATTACCAACCGATAAGCTACAGCCCCAATTCGTTCTAGAATATCGAAAGGTCCGATGTATCTGGGACTCAATTTACCTTTCTTACCAAAACATATGACTCCCTTCCATGGAGATACCTTTAGGAAAACATTATCATCGACTTGAAATTACAAATCCTTCCTTCGATTATCGGCATAGCTCTTCTGCCTACTTTGAGCTGCTTTGATGTGATTTTGGATTACCTTCACCTTTTCAATCGTTTCCTCCACCAGTTCTAGGCCTACAAGTTTTCTTTCACCAACGTCATCCCAACAGGTTGGTGTGCGACATCTCTTTCCGTATGAATCTTCATATGGTGCCATCTGAATACTCGAATGGAATCTATTGTTATAGGAAAATTCTACCATAGGTAAATATTAATCCTACATACCCTGAAAGTCAAGTGAGCAGAATCTCAAAATGTATTCTAAGGTTTGAATAGTTCGTTCTGATTGTCCATCTGTTTGAGAGTGGTAGGCAGTGCTCAAATAAAGTTCAGTATCCAAGGCTTTCTGAAGAATTTTCCAGAATCTTGAAGTAAAACGAGGATCACGATCAGAAACAATCGATAGGGGTACCCCATGAAGTCTCACAACTTCATTAATATATAGTCTTTCTAGACATTCCAGTGGTAGATCTTCTCTTATAGCAAGAAAATGTGATGACATGGTAAGACGATCAACAATGACCCATATTGCATCGTTCCTTCTAGGAGTCTTTGGTAGCCCCATAACAAATTCCATCTTAATATTGTCCCATTTCCACTCTGGTATGGGATGTGGTAGCATGACTCCTCCAGGCTGTTGCCTTCCAGCATTCACTTCTTGACAAACCATACATCTTGACACAAAATCAGCAATCTCCCTCTTCATGTTGTCCCACCAAAAATGTTCCATCAAATCTCTATACATTTTGGTGCTCCCAGGGTGTATTGAGAAATTGGAACTATGAGCATCATCCAGTAATTCCCTTTTTAGATCAGGTTTTTCAGGAACACAAAATCTCTTCCCGAATTTCAAAATTCCTTCTTCATACACAAAGTCTCTCAATCTCCCATCATTCACAGCCTTAATTTTCTATTGAAATTCTTCATCATCGGTCTGAGAACTCTTAATCCTTTCTAGTAAAGATGGATTGGAAACCATTTGAAAAATAATTGATGTTTCACCATCCCTGGTTATTCCCATGTCCATCTTCACTAGATCCATGAAGATTTGATCCCTTTCAATTCTCATATTGTTCAAAACTCCACGATCTTTTCTGCTCAATGCATCTGCCACCTTGTTTTCTTTCCCCGGGTGGTAGTGTATCGTACAATCATAATCCTTGATTAATTCAAGCCATATCCTTTTCCTAATTTTGAGTTCTTTTTGTGAAAAAATATACTTCAAACTCTTATGATCAGTATAAATCTCATATTTTTCTCTATAGAGGAAGTGCCTCCATATATTCAAAGAAAAGATCACAGCTGCTAACTCAAGATCATGAGTAGGATAGTTTTTGTAACACCCCGAGATTTTATGAAAAAATATTCTTTTTAATTTCTTTAATGTCTTGTGTTGTATGCTACACCAAAAGGAGCTTTCAAAACACGCATCCTTGACTTGCTTTGCATTACACGCAATCGTGACCTTCCTCGATAGCGTGTGTAGTACGCTATAACGAGTTTTACTAAACAATAATATGCTATTAAAATATTATTAAAACTAGCCATTATGAATAGTAATAACCACTTTTTGAAATTTTGTAAATTTTATTTTTCAAAATGGACTTCATTTTCGGATTCGGTGTATCGAATTTAGCATAAGTTGAAATTTTGGTACTTTTCGAATAACTTTCATATTCTGATGAATACTGAAAATTACTAAATTTTAATTAAAAACAGCCTTTTTAATTGAAATAATTAATAGTGATAAATTATTAATTTGAGTGGTTTAAAAGTATATTTATAATATATTTTTACAATTTTATACAATGTTGATCATTGGATGTAATCTCACATTTAAACCAGTCATAAACAAGTGTCAATCTTTTGATAGTTATTATCTCTTAAGAACACGCTATTTGTTTTGACGACGGGAATTAATTTTTAAATTAATTAATGCAACTGATATGTTTTGAATTTGATAAAATAGACATCATTTTTGAATTCATAATATCAAATATATCTTAGATCTAATTTTTGGTATTTTTTATGGAAGCTTTCATATTTTGATGAATAGTGAAACCACTAAGTGGTAGTTAAAAAACAGAATTTTTCATAAAACTTAATTTTACCGCTTCTGTGAGTGAAATTTCGAAAATCCGAGAGACACGGTTGATGTCAGTAAGTAAAATGTGGTTCAATGAGATGAAAATAAATTTTTGGTAAATAGTAACTTTTTTCTTTTTTTACAACGGTTAAAAGTAAATAGGGTAATTAAGGGTAAAAATGATATTATTATTACCCTAACACATGTCCTAATTCTATTGGACAAGTGTAATTTGACCAAAAACAACCTTAGGAATAAAATATGACCATTTAGGCCCACATGGATTAGGTTAGGACATTTATTATTAATTTAAAGAAGGGTTACAGTAGTGCAGAAATCGTTTTTTACATCACCATTTTTTAAATCGGTTATATATAACCGACGTAAAAATGTGGCGAGTAGATTTTTAACGTCGGTTATTTTAATAAACAACGTTACAAATCGTGCCTGTTGGGTTTTTACGTCGGTTATCTTTTAACGGACGTACAAAACCAATGCGCGGGGGGGTTTTTACGTCGGTTTCCAAATAACCGACGTAAAAAACCCACCCGCGCTTTGGTTTTTTACGTCGGTTATAAAATAACTGACGTAAAAAACGCGTAGATATCGGGTTTTTTTTACGTCATTTATAAAATAACCGACGTAAAAAACCCGTAGATATCTCGTTTTTTACGTCGGTTATAAAATAACCGACGTAAAAAACCAAAGCGCGGGAGCTTTTTTACGTCGTTTTTTAGATAACTGACGATATAAATTTAAAAAATTGTTTATAACATCGGTTATATAATAACCGACGTTATAAAACATTTAAAAAAATTAAAGCCCGTGGACTGTCATTTACGATTTTTCGATTGACAGTCCACCGGCTCGTCTCTCTCTCACGTGGTAAACCCTAATCAGCTCGTCGATCGACCTGCGTTAAACTCATTTTGGCTTCATTGTTTATCTTCTTCACTCCTCTCGGATCTATCATCTCAACTCGCAACATTCAAGTAAGCCTTCCACGAATTTACTTCATTCGTTTTTGTTTCGATTCTTGATGTGCTTTTCGTTCGTTTTTGAATCTCTTGGAATTTTTTGTTATTGCAAATGGTTATTATGTCCATTCAACTCGCAACATTCAACTCGCAACATTCAACTCACAACATTCAAGCAGGTGTATTTTGGATAAGAATATTTTTAACTCTTATTCTAGATTTTTATTCTGATATACGCTTTACGATTCTATAGTACAATGAAAAAGTAGATTCATTAAAGCTTCTTAAACTACTTATACTTCATCTTTTCTTCTGAAATACGAATCAGTAACAACTCCAATATGATCGCTATATTGGTCTATCTGAATACCAGCAACTTCATTACGAGCAACCTCTTAAGTATCTAAATAAATCAATATCTGATAAAAATATTACTATGACCATGAGAACATAGATATTTGACTTCACAACCATTCAAAGTATTCAATCATTTAGAAAGAATAATTAATTTTAAAACATTGAGGATTAGCTTCAGCAAAATCTGAAAAATAATGTGTGGTATTGTAACGTTCCATTCTTCCAGCAACATTATTATTTCCTACTTAGCTGGAATGTTTCTTTCTGGATGAAGATTGGTAGTACATATTTTCTTAAAATCATATTTTCAATATGATTGTCCAGAAAATGATTTTCATGAATGAAATTGGACCAGGTACAATCGGTAATACCTATCCTTAAAATTTCATTCAACATTCTTACATCATAATTTTTTTTCAAAAAATTATGATTTTTTGAACTCCTAGATCAGAAAACCATCATCTGTTTTCATCTGCATTCATAAAAATTTCAATTCATACCTATTACAATCAAATATTTTATTCTGGACTCACGATGAGTCTGATAATACATTTCTTCTTTCATTCATCTCCTAAAAATGATGGACCTTTTCATGCAAAGTGTATCTGATTTATTGAATACGATGGTATGTTCGATTTTCAAAAAAACCAAGTGAGTTGATTTCTTTTATTATTAATAATTCATAAAAAAATTATAATACCTAAATATTATTATCATCCTTTTCAGATTTTTCATTATAAAAAAGGTAAAGGGTACTTTCTTTTCATTCTCAAGTTAAATTATATTTTTTATAAAGGTCTTTTCTATCTAGGTAGAAATAATTTAACGATAATTAGATTGAATTAGGTATATTATCTTATCTTACCATCCAAACACATTTTTATTTATTAATAATTATTATGTTTTGTAAAAACAATTATGACCCCCATTTCATTTTTGTTAGTTAATTGATCTACGAAAGTGTTAAAAATGATTTGATGATCACGATTCACCCATATATACGGTTAGTCATTATGTGACATTTTTGTCCATAATATCCTTCTAATGCATTCGACAATGCATTATATATCATAGATCAATATGGGATACAGATGGTTATACCATGTCCAATGTGTTATGTTATGTGTCTCGTAAGAAATATTATAATAAATTATAGGAAAGGTGATTAACATATCCCAATATGAGGTGAATGAAACTATGTTTTCCCTTGACATTTTTTATGACTTATATGATTATGTTTGTGCCACACTCTTATGTTATTCCACATACCAATGTTGTGATCTTGTGAATAAGGTTTTTTAAATCATGTTCCCACAATCATATAAATCATGTCTTATGTTATGCTAAAATTGTTATACTTGGACTCAGGTTTTATGATCTATGATTATATAGAACTGTTTCACTTATATTTTTGATCATGTGCTTTGTGTATGCTCTTATACCCCCATGGATATCTTTTTTTGAGATTAGATATTATATTTATATATATCATGTTTACCCATAATGAGTATCGTAAATCAAAACTTTTATTATTTTCATTCCCTAAGTTATAAAAATAAGTATTATGTAGTATGATTAAAAAATTTAATCTGTGAGATGAGTTGTTTTATGTGTGAAACCCAGTCCAAACACATATGTATTCTTTTATTGGTATTACATATATATAGTTCGACATATACTTTTTTTTACATTACCATGATATTAACATTACTTTTTCTAAAGAAATATTAATGTCCTTAGATTATATATCGGATCAAAAGGATATAGTAATTCTAATATATAATCAGAATGATCAGATAATATGACAATATTATTAAACATAAAACAAATGGTCTATATTCATATTTCTAACATGACACTTACGATGTATAGCTATTTGGTGTTGGGTACTTATGAAAACTACTACTACTTTCATGATTTTGGCACTTCAAAGTGTTGAGTACTTTAGATCATAATGATTGAACAACAAGCATGAATAACACATGTTATATTCTCCATTAGGTATTCCTATATTTTAACATGTTTATTAGTATATTGGCATGAGATTATTATAAATGTGTATCATCTGATCATATTCACATATTCCAGATAAAAATCATTTTGTTTATGTTTTATTGATGTATATTTTATTTGGAGAATCATTAGGCGTCACGGTTTTCTTTGATTCAATGAAATTTAAAACTGTTATATCTAACTATATTTTGTTTTAAAAATAATATTCAAGCATATTTTTTTAAATATTTATAGATTTGTTTTATATTTTATATTTTTTTACATTCAAATTATGATTTTTTTCATATAAACATGTATTTGTCTTATCTTAAAAATATATATTTTTTGTTGATATTTGTTATAGGTAATAATGAGTCGAAGTTGGATTACGGCACATCGAATGAGCAATGAATTTGAGGAAGGCGTTGATGCCTTTTTGGAATTTGCAAAACGAAATGTTCCAAGTAGTGACATTTTTTTCTGTCCATGCCTGAAATGTTTGAATATGAAGAAGTTGAAAAGTAGAGAGATAAAAGATCATCTGATATGTCATGGTTTTAATCCGAGTTACAGCCCTTGGATTTGGCATGGTGAAACTGGAAGAAATGTCACTGATGATGATGATTTGCAAGATGGTAACTTTGATGGAATTGAAGAAATGATTCGCGATATTGTAGCAGAACAAATTGAGATAGAACCGACAGTTTCACGTCTATATGGTGATGCTGAAAAACCATTATATCCGGGTTGTACAGATTTTACGGTTTTGTCGGCGGTGTTAAGATTGATTAACCTAAACGCAAAGCATGGATGGAGTGACAGAAGTTTTACAGAGCTGCTACAATTGATGAAAGACATTCTTCCAAAAGATAACGATCTTCTAGATTCACATAACAAAGCCAAGAAAATATTATGCCTGATGGGATTGGGATACAAGAAAATACATGCCTGTCCGAATGACTGCATTATATATAGGAAGGAATATGAATTTCTGTCAGAGTGTCCAAAATGTGGGACATCATGGTATAAGGTGAAAGAAAAATCACAGGGTGATGTAGAGATTACAAAGCTCCCTTCAAAGGTATTTTGGTATCTTCCTATAATTAATCGTTTCAAATGTTTATTTGCTAATTCACATGATGCAAAAAGGTTAAGATGGCATGATGAAGAGCGGGTATGTGATGGAAAAATACGTCATCCAGCTGATTGTCCACAATGGAAGAAAATTGATGCGCAGTATTCTACATTTGGAAATGAAATAAGTAATCTCAGACTAGGGTTGTGCACAGATGGAATGAATCCATACCGAACACTCAGTAGCACACATAGTTCATGGCCTGTTTTATTGGTAATTTACAACCTCTCTCCTGAAGTTTGTATGAAGCGCAAATATGTCATGTTGAGTACAATGATCTCTGGTCCAAAGCATCCCAGTAATGATATTGATGTTTACTTGTCACTGTTGATTGATGATTTGAAACTGTTATGGGCTGATGGTATTAGGGTGTATGATTCTTATAAAATGGAACATTTTCAACTGCATGCAGTGCTTCTGTTCACTATAAATGACTTCCAAGCGTATGGAAATTTGTCTGGATACAGTGTTAAAGGGCATAAAGCATGTCCAATTTGCGAACAACAGACGTCCTATTGTCAATTGCATCATGGGAGGAAAACAGTGTACATGGGTCATCAAAAGTTTTTGCCTATGGAACACCCTTATAGAAGACTAAAAAAGGCATTTAATGGCTCACAAGAATTTGATACTTCTCCAAAACCTTTATCCCCTGATCTGTATTTTGAGAGGGTGAAAAACCTTTACGTGACATTGGGAAAGACAGAGAAATCTGGTAATGATAGACATATTTGGAAGAAAAGGTCAATTTTTTTAAGCTACCATATTGGAGGTATCATGAAGTTAAACATAATATTGATGTCATGCACGTGGAGAAGAATATCTGTGATTATTTGATTGGAACATTGTTAGATATTAAAAGAAAGACTAAAGATGGGTTGAATGCAAGATTAGACTTACTATCAATGGGAATACATTTGGAGTTAGCTCCCACTCCTAAAGGAAGACGAACATTTCTTCCCCCGGCTTGTCATACATTATCGAAGAGGGAAAAAATTAGCATCTGTCAGTGTCTTCATGATACCAAAGTGCCTCAAGGTTATTCTTCTAATGTAAAAAATTTTGTCTCATTGAAGGACTTGAACTTGATAGGTATGAAATCATATGATTGTCACGTCATGATGCAACAAATTCTACCAGTTTCATTGCGTGGAATATTTCCCATTCGTGTCAGAAAGACTATAATGACGTTGTGTTATTTTTTCAATTCAATTTGTAACAAGGCGATTGATGTGAATGCTTTGAACATTTTGGAAAAGGATGCAATTTTTATACTTTGTCAATTGAAAATGTATTTTCCTCCAACTTTTTTTGATATAATGGTGCATTTAATGATTCATCTGGTTCGAGAAATAAAGCTTTGTGGACCTGTATATCTTCATTGGATGTATCCTTTTGAAAGGTATATGAAAATATTAAAGGGGTATGTTGAAAATCTATATCGACCTGAAGCCTCCATTATTGAAAAGTATATTTCTGAGGAGGTAGCAGAGTTTTGTACGAGCTACTTGGATGCGGCGCAACACATTGGTTTGCCTCCATCTCGCCATGAACGAGTTAATAATGAGGGAAAGGGGATTCGCGGCTTGAAAGTCAAATCATTGTCAGCTGAACAGATGAAGAAGTTAGAATCATACATCTTGAATAACATAGCTGATTCTCAACCATATATCACATTGCATATTAATGAGTTGAAACAATGTCATCCAAAGAAGAAAGAAATGTGGATTTTGAATGAGCACAACAAAACCTTTTTGTCATGGATTAAAAATACTTTTCTTGGTAGATCAGATGTATCAGAGACATTAAAATGGATAGTGGGTGGTCCATGTTTAAATATGATAACATGGTCTGGTTATGACATTAATGGTTATACATTTCATACAAAAGCTCAGGACAACAGAAGTGCAGTTCAGAATAGTGGTGTATTGGTGTTTGCAGAAGCAATGCATTTTTCAAGTGCTAAAGGAAAAAACCCAATTTCTGCATCAAATGCATATTATGGAGTGATTGAAGACATATGGGAGGTTGATTACTTTAAAATTAATGTTCCCGTTTTTAACTGTAAATGGTTTAATAGTAACAACAGTTTCAGACATGATGAATTTGGAATGACACTTGTTAATCTGAATAGATTGGAAGACACAGCTGATTCTTTTATAATGGAAACACATGCAAAAAAAAAATTTATGTAGTAAATCAATCAGATATGCAGTGGGCTATTGTTTTACAAGGAAAAAACAATATGTTGGTGAGGATGAACTTGATGAATATGCTGATTTATGTGAGATCCCTACTTCCATGGAAATATTAACAGAACATAATGACGATCATGTTGAAGACATAGTTTTTTCCATAAGGAACGATCACGACGAAGGAATTTGGGAAAACAATCCATCTGTACATTCCTAAAATTACAGGTAACATATGTTTATTTCTTGTTTACATTTATTTTTTCCATAAATGTTAGATATTGTAAGTTTTATATTTATTAAAACATGTTTTAAAATAAAATAAGTATATGTTTTTGTTTTTTTATGTTTGTTTAGTTTACTTTATCATGTTTATAACCATTACATGAATTTTAAAATCCTTATTTTGGTTCACTGACAATTAATTTACCATGTTTACAATGTTTACCAAGTTTACCATTTTTACCATCTTGACCATCTTGACCATCTTTTCCATATTTAACATTGTTTAACATGCTTACCATATTACCAATGTTTACTATTATGTAACTTAGTACACTTTTCTATTTTCTGATTACAGTAGTATTAAAATATTTGAATTTGTATATTTGTTCACTAACAATTACTTTACCATGTTTACAATGTTTACCAGGTTTACCATTTTTTTCATTTTGTACCATCTTTACCATCTTTACCATCTTGACCATCTTTGCCATCTTTACCATTGTTTAACATGCTTACCATATTACCAATGTTTACTATTATGTAACCTAGTACACTTTTCTATTTCTTGATTACAGTAGTATTAAAATATATGAATTTGTATATTTTTGAACTGACGTTTGTTTTTTTGATTTGAAGGATAATGACAGATCATTCAAATGTTCAACCACATGATTCTGGAGAGGAGAATATTGCTGGTCATACCTCTGGGGATGAACATTCACATGCTCCTATTACGAAAAAGAGTTCAAAGGTTGGTAAACGTGGGTGCACACATTTACCAAAATTATCACAAGCCCGTACGCAGGATCAGAGGATAGTAGTTGAGTTTGATGATGATGATATTCCTAGAGGTCCGAATGCCAAAGTTTTTAAGAGTTTTGTTGCAACTCAGGCTAAGACCAAAGTAAGCATTCTGTATGATGACTGGAGAGGTGTGGATAAAGCGATTATCTCTCAGTTGTGGGAGATGATTTTGGTAAGATCTTTTGTCATTGTTTGACCATTCTTTTAATGTTTCTAGTATATATAATATGTTTAACCTCTTCTTTATTAGATGACATTTGATATTCCTGACACTGGAGGAGTCAGGAAGAAATGCTTATCGTTGGATGCCAGGAGATGGAGGGATTTCATGTAGAGACCCGTATCTTGACGTACATGAACATTACATTACTTTTGCGGAATACTTATTACATAACAAAAACACACACACACAAGGATCGTAATAGTTTAGTGTCTTTGGAAACTCGGAACGTAATCTTCTAATCGTGGTGAAAGATCTTCAAAATCTCACATAAAGATATTCCTTTTTTTTTACCTAAAACCTTTCTTTATATCCTGGGGAAATGAAAACATAAAAGGGTGAGCTCAAATGCTCAGTAAGGGTAAACAAAATAAATATCCATCACATCATATACATAAGCACATAACTTTTGGAAATCTTAACCTGCAAAGGAGATCATAATTTCATAACATGGGGTAAATCATGTCAGTGAAATGTAATAACAATAATCATAACTTAAAACATGAAACTTTGTGGCATTCACACATAATCATAGAGAATCATTTCTTGTTAGTCGAGACTCATTGCCAAGACTATCTTAGTGGACAAAGTCCCTTTCTGAATCGAGTAACCCTCGTTTCAGTCCTATTTCACTGAACCGGTATAACCTACCATTCCAGCCATGTCTATCTCATGAGATATAAAATATTTACCCAATGCATTGGAGGGAGATATAGGTCCCACCCATCTTATAATGAATCCTTTCTTATGTGTGCCACATAATCATAAACCATACATCATAGCGTAACCCATGTAATAAAAATGGGATTCTTGAAACATCATGACATCATAAAACAAATCATATAAGATAAAGGAATTCATAAAAATAATTCCATCACAACATAATCAAATCAATGTAATAATAGGGATAAAACCAGAACCCTTTATTATCTTAGATGGAAAATAATTTTGATAAAACACTTGAACTTCATTCTTGAGGAAAATATCATTTCTACTTCAAAAACACTTTTCCTTTCTTAACATGTCATACAATTATAAAATAAAAGAAGTTGATTAAAAATAAACTTGAATACTTGTAAAGGAAGCTTCTTGGAAATAATTTTTTAGAAATCCATTCATGCCGTATAAGTTAAAAAAACATTCTTTGTACTTTTGTCGGAAAAGTCAAAAAGTACCTCGTACGAAAAACGACAAAAGATTCCTTTTATACATATTACTAAAAACTCACCGAAAGGTAAAAATGGATTTAAACAATTGTAGGTGGATGTAAATAATATTAAATATTGATGAAACATGGATGTGGATGATAAAATACACCCCAGTAAATACTTACGAATAAACAATCTCAGATAAAAATGAGATTGTGATATTTCCCTTACCTTAGGTCCGACTTGCTTTGTAAGTGTACGAACCTCCTGTATAATGATTTAAATCATGTTATTGACTTATTCCATAATCATATTCAATGTTATTATATCATATATGGTCCACTTATGACTTTATATTACCTGTTCTTTTGTAAATTCATGTTAAAGTAGCGTTTTGGGTAAAATCGTTTCATTTATCGTAGGTGTTTTGACTTTTTGTTCTTGACATTATTATTACCTATATCATGATTTACTTACTTCCATAATATAAAATATGATTTATATATCATATATATTCAGTATATATATATATATAATAGATAGATAAATGAAATGAAAAACACCGTTCATGGAGACGGTAGTCCGTACGTACGCATGAACGCTGTTTTCCTTTCCTTATTGTCTTGAATGGAAGTAAGTAGATGAAATACATATATGTATATATACATAAATCCAGTAGCTTTATAATGTCATATATTTAATTATTATTTCTTATATATACTTTATAATCATTCTTAAATGGTTAACAAGGAGAATGAATCTCATCGCGTCGTGGAGACGGTAGTCCGTACGTATGCACGAGCGATGATATCATTTCCATAAATATTGGATTGAATTGGAGTGGATTATAGAATATATCAGAATCAATATGATGTTGTAATAACTATGTATATTTATTCTTTACACCATTATACCCATCCATGTAAGGTGGTGGTGGAAAATAGATTACACCACGGCGTGGAGACGGTATTCCGTACGTACGCACGCGCGGTGATTTCTTTTTCCGTAGGATGGATAGATGGTGAAATAGGGTTGTTTCATACTTATAATAACATATCAGTATATGAGTGATACTTATGTTATTACTTCATAATGAAACATCCTAAGAAGAAGAAGTGGAAGAAGAAATAAAGATGAAAGAATTGTTAACGGTAATTACCTCTTCTTTGAAGCGCCTCTTTGAGACCTCCTCTTAGGGCACTAAAATTGGTCTTTGAGGAAGACCAGAACCTATAGGATTATTCTAGGGAAGTGGAGATGGAATTTTGGCAGGTGTTGGCCGAGCTTGAGTGCTCAAATTGGTGTGAGGTGGAGGAGGAGGAGGTGTCCTTTTATAAGGGAGGAGAGGGGCACCTTAGGAATATCTCAAAATATTATTTTATATTAAAGTCAAAATCGGTTTATAATGGTTCCAAAGGGTCTTATTTCAAAGATAAAGTTGGGATGGGTCGGAATCCTATCAACCAATAGGATTTAGACAAGTTTAGGGTATTATTTTAACCTTATCAATATGATTTAACTCTAAGTTAAATAATTTAACTTTTACCGTGTCTTTTTGTTTTCTTACACTATATGGTTAATACACTTACTATAACATGCCAAAAAAACCCCAAATTGTTTATTATTAATATATATATCCTTATCTAACTCATGTGGCCGAACCTTAGATTTTTAGGAATAAAATAACAATTAATAATATAATATTTTATTTAAAAACTATTTTGTGTCAATTTTGACACTATTTGATATATGATTTTTTTTAAAGTCATAACAGAATTATATGTTCTAAAAAAGTTGATTAAATCAATACTAATATATCATATTAACCTATAAAATTAGTGAAATTCATAAAAAGTCTCAAATTATATTTACTTGGGTATTTATAACATCAATTATGTCAATATTTCATTAATAAGATAATTACTGCATCATTGTTGTGTCATACATAAATTAAATTATTTACTGTCTAAAAATTAAAAATAAAATACCATTATGTAGGAAATCTTTTTAGATTTCTAATTAATATTTATAGTCAAATTTATCTTATGTATAACCCCATATTAAAAATGTTTTAGTAAATAAACTTTGATTTTAACTCTTTTAACCCTTCTTTAAATAAATTAATAATAAATGTCCTAATCTAATCCAAGTGGGCCTAAATGGTCATATTTTATTCCTAAGTTTCCTTTTGGTCGAATTACACTTATCCAATAGAATTAGGACACGTTTTAGGGTAATAATAATATCATCTTTACCCTTAATTACCCTATTTACTTTTAACTGTGGTAAAAAAAAGTAAAAAGTTACTATTCACCAAAAATTATTTTCATCTCATTGAACCACATTTTAGTCCTTGATATTAACCGTGTCTCTCTGATTTTCGAAATTCCATTAACAGAAGTGGTAAAATTAAGTTTTATGCAAAATTCAGTTTTTAACCTACCACTTAGTGGTTTCACTATTCATCAAAAATTGATGTTTTTCAGAACAATGCCAAAATTTCATCCTAAGCTATATTTCATATTCCGAATTTAATAATGAAGTTTATTTTACCAAATTCATAACATAGAAGTTGCATTAATTAATTTTATAATTAAAGCCCGCTGTTAAAACAAATAGCGTGTTTTTAAGAAACAATATCTATCAAAAGATTGACACTTGATTATGTCTGGTTTAAATGTGAAATTACAACCAATGACCAAAATTGTATTAAATTGTAAAAATATATTCTAAATATACTTTAAAACCACTCAAATTAATAATTTATCACTATTAATTATTTCTATTAAAAGAGTTGTTTTTTAATTATAATTTAGTAATTTTCACTATTCATCAGAATATGAAAGTTATCCGAAAAGTTCCAAAATTTCACCTTAGGCTAAATTCGATACTCCGAATCCAAAAATGAAGTCCATTTTGAGAGCTAAAATTTCTAAAATTTTAAAAAGTGGTTATTACTATTCATAACGGTTAGTTTTAATAATATTAGCATATCGTTGTTTAGTGAAACTTAGTATTACGTACTACACACGCTATCGAGGAAGGTCGTGATTGCGTGTAATGGAAGGCAAGTCAAGGATGCGTGTTGTGCAAGCTCTTTTTGGTGTAGCGTACAACACAAGACATCAATGAAATTAAAATGAATATTTTTCATAAAATCTCGCGGTGTTACATTCTACCCCCCTTAAAATGAATTTCGCCCTCGAAATTCGTCGGGGTTATAAATGGTTTACTACTTAAAAGTTTCTTTAATATAAACCCACATCGTAAAAAGGAATACCAAAACCAATCTTTAAAAACAAAAGTATGAAACGTAAAGGTTACCCAAATAAACAAATCACTGGGTTCCACATAGGTGAAAATATGGATATGGAAGAGAAATCTAACCATCATGTTCTGATGGAGAGTGGTAGAGAACATGGCTATGGAAAAGCCAGCCTTCACAAAGCCATAAATTTGTGACGATCTAAGGTACCATCTGATTTATCAGATATAAGATCACTAAGACAACATTTTTGGTTTTCAAGATCGTTTCCCTAAAGTTAAAGAATTTGATTTAGAATAAATACTTACTTTATTTTGGTACAATCTCACTGTTGTTCGTGCCTTTAACAATTTCCACATCATCTCTTAAATAAATGAAGTTGAATTTGTTATTCGTGAAGTGTTAGTAGATCATGTGATAGAATGACAGGTCATTCCATCTGTTTCAAACAAAAGGTTAGCAAAAATTATATACATAAGTCGATCTATAGTGAGATTAATCATATATGGTTCCTAAAATGGACTTATACTTCGTATATCATACCGCTTAATAAAATAAAACTAGTTTCTACTAAACAGGGACTTCCTGTTGGCCAGTGGTAGGCGATAAAGGCCAGTCGCACTTCGGTTGTGGGTTCGATTTCCACAGCTTTGTCCGACGCGATGGGCTGTCGCCCGTCCTGCAGGTTGTCCTTTTTCTAAAACTATATTACCATAACATCCCATCAATAATATCGAAAAAACTCATATCCTTAAACAATACTAACTTATGTCCAACATAATCCATTCCAATCTTTAGGCTTATCCATAATACTGCAGTTCACTCTCATAACATAGTGAAAACGATTACCAGAGATTTAACACCATCGTCGATCCCCATATATCATAAGATATGTTTTGTTGGTCACATTCCAAACATTCAAAGTCCTTAATCATGTATTCTCTTGAATACCTTAGTGAAAACATGAATGCAGTTAAAACATAACACCTTCCATACCAAAATCCTCAAAATTCTATATACTAAAACCATGATATCACTTAGTCCTTATATCAATCATGAGCTCATGAATACTATCAAACATTTCATTTTCTCCTTATCCCTTCATTATGGGCATATTATCTACTTTCCAAAATATTTTAATCACTTTTCATGGTTACCGGTACCTTAAAATTATTGAAAACCACAATAGACCAATACATAAATATTTCAATACACCATAAAAGTACCTCAACAACATTATTCTTGAATACCAATACATAAACACTTCAGTCCATCCACTTCAATGATTGTCCTGGAAGAAGTCCTTCCTTGATTTAGAAGTATCTTTTTAGGTCAGGGCATTGAGTTGGGTAATGCCCATGTTCTCCACAAATAAGACATTGAACTCCATAACAGTCTGTCACTCTATGACCCTTTTCTCCACACAGATAACATCGGTCCCTCCATTTGAGGTATTCCTCAAGGTTCTTCTTCCCTTCTTTAGAAATCTCAATCTTCCTTTCTTTATGCTCCTCAACATGCGAACATGAATAATAGTTTATCTTCCTCTTCTTTGATGAATTAGTCATACCACTAAATTTCACCTTGTTAATCATATATCGCGATGACTGATTTGGCATAATCACAAGATCTTTCTCTCTAGGAATTACACAATTTGTTTTCTCATAGTCACCAATTTTTCCATTGGATTCAATGTTAACTGAATTCCTTCTGGTTCCCTACATTAACTAAAACACAAAAAGAATCTTGTGAGAGGAAAAAATCATGCTAGGGAAAACAACATAGTAAAGGGGGAGTACCCTCAATATCTAACATCTTAGGTTAAATTCTAAGATCGTTAGCGCAATTCTAGCACTATAACCTATATGTATACTTAACCTTAGAGACATCCCTAGACATACCTTAGAAATATCTCTAGGGATCTCACTAAAGTTCTCGCATCCTAGTTTCCAAAGGTTGACTAATCCTTTCCTCTGATACCAACTGTAGAGACCCGTATCTTGACGTACATGAACATTACATTACTTTTGCGGAATACATAGTACATAACAAAAACACACACACACAAGGATCGTAATAGTTTAGTGTCTTTGGAAACTCGGAACATAATCTTCTAATCGTGGTGAAAGATCTTCAAAATCTCCCATAAAGATCTTCCTTTTTTTTACCTAAAACCTTTCTTTATATCCTGGGGAAATGAAAACATAAAAGGGTGAGCTCAAATGCTCCGTAAGGGTAAACAAAATAAATATCCATCACATCATATACATAAGCACATAACTTTTGGAAATCTTAACCTGCAAAGGAGATCATAATTTCATAACATGGGGTAAATCATGGCAGTGAAATGTAATAACAATAATCATAACTTAAAACATGAAACTTTGTGGCATTCACACATAATCATAGAGAATCATTTCTTGTTAGTCGAGACTCATTGCCAAGACTATCTTAGTGGACAAAGTCCCTTTCTGAATCGAGTAACCCTCGTTTCAGTCCTATTTCACTGAACCGGTATAACCTACCATTCCAGCCATGTCTATCTCATGAGATATAAAATCTTTACCCAATGCATTGGAGGGAGATATAGGTCCCACCCATCTTATAAATAATCCTTTCTTATGTGTGCCACATAATCATAAACCATACATCATAGCGTAACCCATGTAATAAAAATGGGATTCTTGAAACATCATGACATCATAAAACAAATCATATAATATAAAGGAATTCATAAAAATAATTCCATCACAACATAATCAAATCAATGTAATAATTGGGATAAAAACAGAACCCTTTATTATCTTAGATGGAAAATAATTTTGATAAAACACTTGAACTTCATTCTTGAGGAAAATATCCTTTCTACTTCAAAAACACTTTTCCTTTCTTAACATGTCATACAATTTTAAAATAAAAGAAGTTGATTAAAAATAAACTTTAATACTTGTAAAGGAAGCTTCTTGGAAATAATTTTTTAGAAATCCATTCATGCCGTATAAGTTAAAAAAACATTCTTTGTACTTTTGTCGGAAAAGTCAAAAAGTACCTCGTACGAAAAACGACAAAAGATTCCTTTCATACATATTACTAAAAACTCACCGAAAGGTAAAAATGGATTTAAACAATTTTAGGTGGATGGAAATAATATTAAATATTGATGAAACATGTATGTGGATGATAAAATACACCCCAGTAAATACTTACAAATAAACAATCTCGGATAAAAATGAGATTGTGATATTTCCCTTACCTTAGGTCCGACTTGCTTTGTAAGTGTACGAACGTCCTGTATAATGATTTAAATCATGTTATTGACTTATTCCAGAATCATATTCATTGTTAGTATATCATATATGGTCCACTTATGACTTTATATTACCTGTTCTTTTGTAAATTCATGTTAAAGTAGCGTTTTGGGTAAAATCGTTTCATTTATCGTAGGTGTTTTGACTTTTTGTTCTTCACATTATTATTACCTATATCATGATTTACTTACTTCCAGAATATAAAATATGATTTATATATCATATATATTCAGTATATATATATATAATAGATAGATAAATGAAATGAAAAACACCGTTCATAGAGATGGTAGTCCGTACGTACGCATGAACGCTGTTTTCCTTTCCTTATTGTCTTGAATTGAAGTAAGTAGATGAAATACATATATGTATATATACATAAATCCAGTAGCTTTATAATGTCATATATTTCATTATTATTTCTTATATATACTTTATAATCATTCTTAAATGGTTAACAAGGAGAATGAATCTCATCGCGTCGTGGAGACGGTAGTCCGTACGTATGCACGAGCGATGATATCATTTCCATAAATATTGAATTGAATTGGAGTGGATTATAGAATATATCAGAATCAATATGATGTTGTAATAACTATTTATATTTATTCTTTACACCATTATACCCATCCATGTAAGGTGGTGGTGGAAAATAGATTACACCACGGCGTGGAGACGGTATTCCGTACGTACGCACGCGCGGTGATTTCTTTTTCCGTAGGATGGATAGATGGTGAAATAGGGTTGTTTCATACTTATAATAACATATCAGTATATGAGTGATACTTATGTTATTACTTCATAATGAAACAACCTAAGAAGAAGAAGTGGAAGAAGAAATAAAGATGAAAGAATTGTTAACGGTAATTACCTCTTCTTTGAAGCGCCTCTTTGAGACCTCCTCTTAGGGCACTAAAATTGGTCTTTGAGGAAGACCAGAACCTCTAGGATTATTCTAGGGAAGTGGAGATGGAATTTTGGCAGGTGTTGGCCGAGCTTGAGTGCTCAAATTGGTGTGAGGTGGAGGAGGAGGAGGTGTCCTTTTATAAGGGAGGAGAGGGGCACCTTAGGAATATCTCAAAATATTATTTTATATTAAAGTCAAAATCGGTTTATAATGGTTCCAAAGGGTCTTATTTCGAAGCTAAAGTTGGGATGGGTCGGAAACCTATCAACCAATAGGATTTAGACAAGTTTAGGGTATTATTTTAACCTTATCAATATGATTTAACTCTAAGTTAAATAATTTAACTTTTACCGTGTCTTTTTGTTTTCTTACACTATATGGTTAATACACTTACTATAACATGCCAAACAAACCCCAAATTGTTTATTATTAATATATATATCCTTATCTAAGTCATGTGGCCGAACCTTAGATTTTTAGGAATAAAATAACAATTAATAATATAATATTTGATTTAAAAACTATTCTGTGTCAATTTTGACACTATTTGATATATGATTTTTGTTAAAGTCATAACAGAATTATATGTTATAACCAAGTTGATTAAATCAATACTAATATATCATAGTAACCTATAAAATTAGTGAAATTCATAAAAAGTCTCAAATTATATTTACTTGGGTATTTATAACATCAATTATGTCAATATTTCATTAATAAGATAATTACTGCATCATTGTTGTGTCATACATAAATTAAATTATTTAATGTCTAAAAATTAAAAATAAAATACAATTATGTAGGAAATCTTTTTATCTTTCTAATGAATATTTATAGTCGAATATATCTTTTGTATAACCCCATATTAAAAATGTTTTAGTAAATAAACTTTGATTTTAACTCTTTTAACCCTTCTATAAATAAATTAATAATAAATGTCCTAATCTAATCCAAGTGGGCCTAAATGGTCATATTTTATTCCTAAGTTTGCTTTTGGTCGAATTACACTTATCCAATAGAATTAGGACACATGTTAGGGTAATAATAATATCATCTTTACCCTTAATTACCCTATTTACTTTTAACCGTGGTAAAAAAAAGTAAAAAGTTACTATTCACCAAAAATTATTTTCATCTCATTGAACCACATTTTAGTCCTTGATATTAACCATGTCTCTCAGATTTTCGAAATTCCATTAACAGAAGTGGTAAAATTAAGTTTTATGCAAAATTCAGTTTTTAACCTACCACTTAGTGGTTTCACTATTCATCAAAAATTGATGTTTTTCAGAACAATGCCAAAATTTCATCCTAAGCTATATTTCATATTCCGAATTTAATAATGAAGTTTATTTTACCAAATTCAAAACATAGAAGTTGCATTAATTAATTTTATAATTAAATCCCGTTGTTAAAATAAATAGCGTGTTTTTAAGAAACAATATCTATCAAAAGATTGACACTTGATTATGTCTGGTTTAAATGTGAAATTACAACCAATGACCAAAATTGTATTAAATTGTAAAAATATATTCTAAATATACTTTAAAACCACTCAAATTAATAATTTATCACTATTAATTATTTCTATTAAAAGAGTTGTTTTTTAATTATAATTTAGTAATTTTCACTATTCGTCAGAATATGAAAGTTATCCGAAAAGTACCAAAATTTCACCTTAGGCTAAATTCGATACTCCGAATCCAAAAATGAAGTCCATTTTGAGAGCTAAAATTTCTAAAATTTTAAAAAGTGGTTATTACTATTCATAACGGCTAGTTTTAATAATATTAGCATATCGTTGTTTAGTGAAACTTAGTATTACGTACTACACACGCTATCGAGGAAGGTCGTGATTGCGTGTAATGGAAGGCAAGTCAAGGATGCGTGTTGTGAAAACTCCTTTTGGTGTAGCGTACAACACAAGACATTAATGAAATTAAAATGAATATTTTTCATAAAATCTCGGGGTGTTACATTTCAAATCAACCCTCTCATCTGATTTCATTTATGGTCATAGGAGTCATGACAATCCATGTCGTATATATCCTTTTATAGATGAAGACACATGGAGACAATTTTTTGAATGTAGAAAAAAAGGGTCATTTCTGGTAAGGGCAATGTAAAATTTTATAAACTTTCTTATATAAATGATTTTATTAATGTTTTGTTAATGATTTCTTATTCTTAAATTACAGCAAACAAGGAAAGCTCATCAGGAGATACAATAGAAAAATGTATACCCTCATAGTTTATCTCGGGGAGGGTATACATTATTGGAATAAAAAATGATAGCGGAAAAATTTCAACAACTAAGAGCTGAGTATTCAAGCTCTGGAGAGGTGGCCCCTCCATCCCCTCCATCTAGACATGAAAAATGGAAGAGAGCTCGGAAGGGGGAAAAAGGGAAATATCTTTCGGATGAATCGAGAATCGTAGCTGAGAGGATTGTAAGATATCTATTTAATTTATTTAAGTTAACTTTTTTTCTTCATATAAGTTTAAATCATTACAGAAATGTTCAATTAATTAATACAGGACTCTCTTTAGGAGCAGAGTTCAGAGGGGACATTTACAGCTACTGGGAGGGAAGATATTTTATTTGCAGCATTGGGATGTCCCGAACATCCTGGTCGTGTAAGAGGATATCCGGCAGGTGTATCGGTAAGAAAACTGTTTCCACATTCTTCAACTTCTAACATTGAGGGCGTTTATAAAAAAATAGAATCCTTGGAGGCTGAAGTTCAAAATATTAATGCGACGATGGAAGACAAGATTATAGAGTCGGTGCAGTCTATGTTTGCAGAAATGCAAAGACAATTTCAGACTGCAGCTCCCACTCCTCCACCTACCCCTGCAGACCCAATTATTTATCCTCCACCTCCGCCAGTAGCTCCCACTCCCCCACCTCAGCCTACAGACCCCATTTTTTATCCTACGCCTCCGCCACAGCTTCCTACATATTTCGAGTTGTATGTTGATGAATCTCAACATCATATAGTAGCATACGGGTTGGTATATTGTATAGGAGATATAGTTCATCATCAACAATTAGAGGTAGAGAATCAGAGGGTCACTGTACAGGATATTATAGATAGATCATCTAGGGTACCAATACTTACAGATGAGGTGGCGACAGTTGGACAGAGTATCGGCCATTTTTTAGTTTGGCCATCCAGACTTCTTCGACTCATTACCATAGAGGTATGAATGTTATATCTTTTATTTTATTTTTTATTAAAGTTGTTTTATCATTTGAAAACTACTATAATTCTCAATTTTTTTTTCAAAGGAATACTTAAAAGGTAAAGAAATACTGTATAGAAAACAACAAAGACAACATACTATGACATCAGATACAGATTCCAGTGGTCTTGAAAGATTGTCAAGATATTCACATTTGTTTTTGGGTTTTTATGAGTTTCCAATGGAATCTCATGTTTGTGGACGTGAAATAAGTGTGGGGATTACAAAATATGATATCATGGAGCTTGTTACTGGAGATAAGTTGGGATCAACGTGGTGCAAATTTTTTCCATGTAAGTCTTAACACCTTTTCCCTGCGTTATATTTATTAAAAATGTATACTTATATATGTTTTCTATTAGGTATCTTTATAAAATTTGTGAGAGGAATGAACTGACAGAAGTATATGGATTCTTGGACCCGCAATTGATTTCCCCTGAAGCATGTGCATTGACTGAGGAACAAAGAATGGTTTATATTGCTGAAATATTTGAAAAGAATATAATCCAACAATGTTGGATGATGCCTTTTTGTGAGAGGTATGAAACACATTTCACTCAAAGAGTTAACTATCTTTTATCATAAAAAACCACTAACATTAAATTTCATTTTATCAGTAATCATTGGATGTTAGGGATTTTTTTCCCAAGGGAGAAAGCTCTTTATTGGATATTCTCTGTTCATGGTGATGTGCGGGTAAGTTTTAAGAATATATTGGAAAAGTAAGTTTCAATTTCTCAATAGTTTTATATATTATAATGAATTTTAAATTTACCCCATTCGTATTATTTTCTAACAGTTCATGGGTCTACTTTCGAAAAAACACAAAGAAAAGAAATGAAAAGATCAAATATGTAAATGTGAAGGTAAATTTCCATTTATAATTTGTACTTTTTTATTTATTACATAAAAATAATATATTGAATTTACACTCATTAAAAACAGAATTTTCATGAACAATAAGGCCTCATCGAATGCGGATATTATATGTTAAGATTTATGTATGAAATAATAACAACTGGGACAGTTGTGAATTTTGACCTGGTACGATTTCCTCTTAAACCTTTCTATAATATTTCAATTTAATTTATTCATTATACACGTTAACTATCTTCTTTTTCATTTGTAGCTTTTTTATGACCATCAACCCTATACTACTGAAGACATCAAACACGTACAAGTGGAGTTGTCAAATTATTTTACAGGTTTGATTGAATTTTAGTTGTTTGTAATGTAAAATGTAATTTTGAATATTGTCGTTTTAATTGTGTATTTGGTAGTTGTTTAGGTTTGATTAAGTTTGTTTGCAGTTGACAGTGTAAGTTTTGAATGTTATATAAGTGAATGTTTATTTTTTCTCTACTTCTTGTTTTGGTCTACTTTTGATGGTTCTTCTGGTATGGATTTGGGTCTGTGGGGGAGGGGTTCCAAGGGTGTGGGGGTGTGTTCAGTGGGGTTGGGGGTGTCCAGCGGTCTGGGAGGGCTGTCCGGTGGGGTGGGGGGACAGTCCTGGGGGGTGGCAGGGATGTCCAGGGGTGTGGGAAGCTGGTCCAGGGGTGTGGGAGTGCTGTCCAGGGGTGGGGGGGGGGGGGGGGGTTGTCCAGGGGTGTGGTGGGGGCTGTCAAGTGGGGTGAGGGGTGAGGAGGTGTTGTTCAGGCAGGTGGGGGTTGTCGAGGGGTGTTTGGGGGTGTCCGGGGGTCGGGGGGCAGTCCAAGAGTGTGGTGGGGGCTCCAATGGGGTGGGGGAGGGTTGTCCAAGGGGTATACATGAGGGTGGGAGCTCCAATGGGGTGGGGTAGGGTTGTCCAGGGGGTATACATGAGGGTGAGGGCTCCAACGGGGTGGGGGAGGGCTGCCCATGGGGTATAAATGAGGGTGGATGCTGTCTAGTGGGTAAGTTTTATATGTTATCTATGTACATGCTTAATTTTGATGTACTTCTATTTTTGTGGTACAATTTCTTGATTTGTTTTCTGGTTGATTCTGGTGGAGAGAAGATCACTGCATTCTGTTTAAAAAAAATTGGGTTTTTCACGTCGGTTATTTAATAACCGACGTGATTAAATTCCTGGAAAATAGTTTATCACGTCAGTTATTTAATAACCGATGTGATAAAAGGTCTGCAGAATGGTTTATCACGTCGGTTATCTAATAACCGACGTGATAAAAGGCCTGGAGAATAGATTATCACGTCGGTTATATAATAACCGACGTGATAAAAGGTCTGCAGAATGGTTTATCACGTCAGTTATTTAATAACCGATGTGATAAAAGGCCTGGAGAATGGTTTATCACATCAGTTATTTAATAACCGACGTGATAAAGGGCCTGGAGAATGGTTTAGCACGTCGGTTATTGCATAACCGACGTGCTAAATGGCCTGGACAATGGTTTATCACGTCGGTTATTGAATAACCGACGTGATAAACCACCTCCCTCGGGTTTATCACGGTAGTTATACAACAACTGATGTGATAAACCGACCTCCCCCGGTTTTTCACGTCGATTTTATATGAACCGACGTGATAAACCATGCTCAGCCCGGTTTATCACGTTGGTTCTTATAGAACGGACGTGATAAACCCCCTCGCCCCTATTTATCACGTCGATTGTTTAAGAAAAGACGTGATAAACCATTATCTAGGCCGTTTATCACGTCGGTTCTTCAATAACCGACGTGATAAACCATTCTCCAGGCCCTTTATCACATCAGTTCTAAAATAACCGACGTGATAAACCATTCTCCAGGCCCTTTATCACGTCGGTTCTAAAATAACCGACGTGATAAACATCGCGATTTTATGTTTTTGACGTCGGTTTTTAAATAACCGACATCAAAAACCTTATTTATAACGTCGCACGTATTAACGTCGGCTAGAAACCGACATAAAAAATTAAAAATAATCGACGTAAAAAACGTTTTCTGCAATAGTGTTAAAATAGTTAAAATCAATGTTTAATAAGTAAATCATTTTTAATATTAGGTTATACATAAGATAAATTCGACTATAAATATTCATCATAAATCTAAAAAGATTTCCTACATAATGGTATTTTATTTGTAATTTTTAGACATTAAATAATTTAATTTATTTTTGACACAACTATGATGCAGTAATTATCTTATTAATAAAATATTGACATAATTGATGTTATAAATACCCATATAAATATATTTTTTGACTTTTTATGAACTAAATTTATTTTATAGGTTAATATGACATGTTATTGTTGATATAAGAAACTTGGTTCGAACTTATCATTCCCTTATGAATTTTATAAAAATCATGTACCAAATAGTGTCAAAATTGACATAAATTAGTTTTTAAAACAAATATTATATTATTAATTGTTATTTAATTCTTAAAAATCTAAGGATAGGACAAATGACTTAGATAAGGATAGATATATTAATAATAAACAACTTGGGGTTCGTTTGGCTTGTTATGGTATGTTTATTAACCATATAGTGTAAGAAAAAAAAGACATGGTAAAAGTTATATTATTTAACTTAGAGTTAAATCTAATTGATAAGGTTAAAATAATAACCTAAAATTGTCTAAATCCTATTTGATGAGAGGATTTAGACCCATCCCCACATTATATTCGAAATAAGACCCTTTGGAACCATTATAAACCGAATTTGACCTTAATATAAAATAATATTTTGAGATTTTCCTAAGGTGCCCCTCTCCTCCCTTATAAAAGGGCACCTCCTCCCCCTCTTCCTCACACCACTTTGAGCCTTCAAGCTCAGACAACCCCTGCCAATTTCTTCTCTCCACTTCCCTAGAAAAATCCTAGAGGTTCTGGTCTTCTTCAAAGACCTATTTTAGTTCCCTAAAAGGAGGTCTCAAAGAAGCACTTCAAAGAAGAGGTAATGTCTGTTACCAATTATTTCATCTTTATTTCTTCTTCCACTCCTTCTTCTTTAGTTGTTTCATTATGAAGTAATAACATCAGTATCACCCATATACTTATATGTTATTATAAGTATGAAACAACCCTATTTTACCATCTATCCATCCTACGGAAAAAGGAAATCACCGTGCGTGCGTACGTACGGAATACCGTCTCCATGACGCGATGAGATTCATTATCCATGTAAACCATTCCAAAATGATTATAAAGTATATATAATGAATAATAATGAAATATATGACATGGTAAATCTACTGTATTTATGTATATATATATTTCATCTACTTACTTCCATTCAAGACAATAAGGAAAGGAAAACAGCGTTCATCCGTACGTACGGACTACCGTCTCCATGAACGGTGTGTTTCATTTCATTTATCTATCTATTATATATATATATATACTGAATATATATGATATATAAATCATATTTTATATTATGGAAGTAAGTAAATCATGATATAATTAATAATAATGTCAAGAACAACAAGTCCAAACACCTACGATAAATGAAACGATTTTACCCAAAACGCTTCTTTAACATGGAATTTACAAAAGAACGGGTAATATAAAGTCATAATTGAACCATATATGATATCATAACAATGAATATGATTCTTTAATAAGTTAATGACATTATTTAAATCATTATACAGGAGTTTCGGATACGTACAAATCATATCAGACATAAGGTAAGGGAAATATCACAATCTCATTTTTATCCGAGATTGTTTATACTTTGGTATTTACTGGGGTGTATTTTATCATCCACATCCATCTTCCCTCAATATGTAATATTATTTCCATCCAACTACAATTTTTTAAATCCAATTTTACCCTTCAGTGAGTTTTTAGTAAAAGATATGAAAGGAATCTTTTGTCATTTTTCATACGAGGTACTTTTTGACTTTTCCAACAAAAGTACGAAGAATGTTTATTTTAACTTATAAGACATGAATGGATTTTTAAAACAATATTTCCAAGAAGCTTCCTTTACAAGTTTTCAAGTTTAATTTTAATCAACTTCTTTTAGTTTAAAATTGTATGACATTTTAAGAAAGGAAAAATGTTTTTGAAGTAGAAAGGATATTTTCCTCAAGAATGGAGTTCAAGTGTTTTATCAAAATTCTTTTCCATCTAAGATAATATCAGGTTCTATTTCTATCCCTATTATTACATGGATTTGATTATGTTGTGATGGAAATATTTTTATGAATTCCTTTATCTTATATGAATTGTTTTATGATGTCATGTTGTTTAAGAATCCCATTTTTATTACATGGGTTATGCAATGATGTATGATTTAATATTTTGTGGCACACATAAGAATGGTATAATTATGAGATGGGTGGGACCTATATCTCCCTCCAATGAATTGGGTAAAGATTTTATATCTCATGAGATAGACATGGCTGGAACGGTAGGTTATACCGGTTCAGTGAAATAGGACTGAAACGAGGGTGACTCAGTTCATAAATGGACTTTGTCCACTAAGATAGTCTTGGCAATGAGTCTCGAATAATAAGATATGATTCTCTATGATTATGTGTGTATACCACAAAGTTTCATGTTTTTAGTTATGATTATTGGGATTTCATTTCATTACTATTATTTATCCCATGTTATAAAATTATGCTCTCTTTTGCAGGTTATGATTTCCAAAATGTTATGTTATTATGAATATGATGTGATTGATATTTCTTTTGTTTACCATTATTGAGCATTTGAGCTCACCCTTTTATGTTTTCTTTTCCCCGGGATATAAAGAAAGTTTTTAAGTAAAAAAAATGAAGATCTTTATGGGAGATGTTGAAGATCATTCACCACGATTAGAAGATTATATTCCTAGTTTCCAAAGACACTAAACTATTACGATCCTTGTGTGTGTGTTTTTGTTATGTATTAAGTATTCCACAAAAGTAATGTAATGTCCATGTACGTCAAGCTTCGGGTCTCTACAGTTTTGCTCATGAATTTTCATCTGTCGTGATGCATAGGAAATAACCCTATCATTCTGCATAAGGACACAACCAAGTCCTTTCTTCGATGCATCACTATAAATAACAAACCCATCATTCCCCGATGGTAGAGTCAATATAAGAGCATTGATTAATATTATCTTCAGTTATTCAAAACATTCTTCACACTCTTTTGTCCAAACAAATTTAACCCCTTTAAGTGTGAGCTTCGTTAATGGGTTTGCCAATCGGGAAAAATTCTGGACAAAATGTCGCTAATAACCTGAAAAACCAATAAAACTGCGTACCTCAGTTATACTCATAGGTTCTAGCCATTCTTGGATTGCCTTGTTCTTAGAAGGATCAATAGAGATTCCATCTTTAGAGATAATATGTCCAAGAAAGGAAATCTCATGAAGCCATAATTCACACTTTCTAAACTTCCCATATAATTCATGTCTTCTCAGAGTCTTCAGGATAATGCGCAAGTGACTTTCATGATCTTCATAGCTTTTAGAGTATACCAATATATCATCAACAAATACGACCACAAATTCATAGAGATATTCCTTGAAAACTATATTCCTCAGATACATGAATATAGAGAGTGCATTAGTCAATCCAAAAGGCATTATAGTAAACTCGTAATGCCCGTACCTGGTTTGCAATTCTGTCTTCAGAATGTCTTTCTTCTTTACACACAACTGATGGTATCCAGATCAAAGGTCAATCTTTGAAAAGTATTGAGCTCCATGCAGTTGGTAAAATAAATCATCAATGAGAGGTAGGGGATACTTGGTCTTTATTGTTATAGCATTGATCACCCTATAGTCGATACATAACCTCATAGATCCATAATTATTTTTAACAAAAAGAATAGGGGCTCCCCATGGAGAAAAACAAGGGCAAATAAACCCCTTATTACTCAATTCCTCTAGTTTTTTCTTTAGTAAAACTAATTCTACATTGGCCATTCTATAAGGGGTCTTCTATATAGGCCTTCATCCAGGAAATAAATCAAGGGAAAACTCAACTTCTCGTTCTGGGGGATGTCTAGGTAAATCTTCCGGAAATACATCTACATATTATTAAACAATAGGTACATCCTCTATTTGAACATTCCTTTCCTCACCCACAGTAATTTCATTCTCTCCCTCCCCAATAATTGAATTTAGTTGAGCTACTGGGGGTGGATCTAGATAAGAATTAGGTGGTGACGATTCTTCTCTAAAGATATGGTGTTCCTTATCATCATCATCAATAATCGTAACCTCTTTCTTCTTAAAATAAATCTTTGAATCATTGTCTAAAAGCCAGTCCATAATGAGGATTATATCAAACTAAATCATAGGTATGATGATGAGATCAGCAGATAAAGAACATTTATGTGCTCTAATGGGGACTGATTCACAAAACTTTGTTGCAATGATACTTCCCTTAGATGTTTTAACTGAAAACTCCCATGTTAAATCAAATTGGAAATATATAATTTTCTTAGTAAACTGGGAAGATATGAAACAATGTGATGATCCAGAATCAAATAATGCATTTTCTAAACTTGAGGAAACCATTAAATTACCTGCCACCACGTCTTTCGGAGCTTCTACCTCAGCAGTAGTGATATCATAAGATTGGCCTTGATCCCTTGGCCTTTTCTGAGGTAAGTTCCCCTGAAGATTAGGACATTCATTTTCATAATTTCCCATCTACCTGCAATTGTAGCATTGAACATTGGTAGCTTCCTTCGTCCCTTTTCATTCAAGAGCTTGGTGGACTTTTTCACCACATTTGTAAGAGACCCCCATTCCCTTTAAGAAAGTACCGGGGTGTTTCTTCTCACATTTTCCACAGGATGGATATTCAACCTTTCCCTTCTTCCCCTTATTTCCATTCCCAGATTGATCGGCAGATCTTTTCTTCTCTTTCTTTGATTTAAAGTCATAAGACTTAGAGAATTCTTTTTCTGTCTTGATAGCACATGAGACAATGTCGTCGTACGACGAGAAGGATTGTAAGACTAATGCTCGACGGAGAAATGGTTTTAACCCATCAATGAAACGATCAATCTTACTTCTTGGGTTATGTATATAATCTCCAGCATACCTTGCAAACCTTGTAAAGTTAGCCTCATACTTTTCAACATTCTCATCCTCCTTTTGTCTCAGATTCAGATATTTCCCTTCCATATCTGCTCGATGGTCACGAGAAAAGTTTTTTTTTCGAAAAACAGATCTTTGAACTCCCTCCATTTTATATTTGATACTTCATCATCTTCCTTCATGTTTTGAATCAATGACCACCATTGATCAGCATCTCCGGTGAGGCGGTAAACTGCCACGATAACGTTTTCCCTTTCACTACTCCCCAAATCCTGAAATATTTTCTCTAGAGAATTTATCCATTGCTCTACTACTAAGGGATTTGTACTCCCATTGAACGTTGGTGGTTGTTTCCTCATAAAGAGATCTAACATTGATCCTCCATTCTGCGGACTAGGGTGCTCCATACGGGTAAGGTTATTATTCATAACCTTAGTGAGTTGTCCTAGTATGGTGATTAGCCGATCGACACCACTTGCATCACCAGCTCTACTATAATTATCTTGAGCAGGAGGGAAATCCCTACATGGAGTGCGTGCATTGATACCGTTTCCATTTCTTCCAGTAGGCCTTATTTCTAAACAATGTCATAAACTAGATCAGTTTAAGAATCAAAATACATAATTCCATACTTATAAAACACTTAACATAAATTGAACTATTTATGGATATAATCCATAATCATAAAAATGTTTTCTTTGAAGAATTATATACTCATAAACCTTTCATAATGATTTTTAAAGAAAATGAAAGTTATCATAAGCATATCCCTCGGGAGTGTCATAACCAAGAGTGCAGCAAGGCCCGTTGTCGTGCACCAGTTCCCATTCGAGTCTGGCTCAAAGCGGTGTTTTCGGGTTTTACCCCTAGGTACATTTGTGCCAGAGCCGCCTCTACCTGCTCGTATCCAGAGAGGGATGTATTGCTCGGAAAACTCACAAAATCTCTACAATACCAAAATTCTAGGAAGTTCATCTATACTAATCATCATAGTCCATCTTAGGTCTACGTGCTCTAATCATAGTTTATATAAATCTAGATTCCAAGGTTTGTACTAAACTTCATCTGATACCAACTGTAACGCCCCGACCCAAGTTACCCAGAGTCGGTGCATTATTACATAACATTGGCATGATCACAAGAAAGATCAAATCTCAAAAGACCGATTGGTTTAGTAGCCTTGGAAACACTAGATATATTCATAAAGTTTTACATTATATCATAAAGTGAAAAAGTACTACGACAACATATTGTCTCCACAGTCCACACTATTATCCCCTCATAATATCCCTGCAGGTCATTCATAATTTACTTATTCACATCTTGGGAAAATTTAAAACATAGAAAATGGGTGAGGTCAAATGCCCAGTAAGGATAACAATATAGCAGAAACCTTCATAAATAAAAACAAACATTTAAGGTAGTGTATAACTAAAAAAAAGTAGTTTAAACTTGAACTTCAACATAGTATGGAAAAATAAAATGAAATAATGCAATTTAATTATTCATATGGATATTCTACTAATCGTATAATCACATGAAATATCAATAACCACTTTCATATTGATGGAATGCATAATGCCAGACTATCATAACCACATAGCCAAGGCCTCGTGCCAAGACTACAAATAAGATTTTGTCAAGGCCTTGTGCCAAGACAGTAGTTTGTCTCAGGAGACCTACCAATGCATCAAGGATCTATAACAGGCTCCACTCGTCACATATTATGTCCAATGCATTCCCATATGAAAAGGTTTAAACATAACATAAACATTCGTATTAAAACTAGCATACGAAATGTAAATACTTCATCCATAAACCTTGAATGGTATAAAAATAACACATCCACAGTCAAACATATCACAAAACCTTCAATACAATATAGAATTTCTGTATCATAATAAATTAACTTCAACTAAGAGTAAAATCCATCAAAGGATGTTGACATAGATGAAATCAAAACTCTTTTTAGAGAAATATCTCTTTCTATTTTGAAATTATTTAAGAGTCATATATTTATAAAATAAAAAAATTTATTTGAAAATATACTTATAAGCTTGTAAGGGAATCTTTGACGATTTTATAATGGCAGAAAATAGCCGCACCCACTGTATAAGTTAAAAAAAAACATTCTTACCTTAATTCTGTCGAAAAGGTTAAAAGCACCTTGTTCGGAAAACGATGGAAATATTCCTTTATAAACCACTTATAAAAATTCAAACGAGGTTATAAATGACTTTAACCCATATTCTTGTAAATAGTAAAAAAAATTTGAAATAAAATTTTAAAAACATGGATGTGGATGATAAAGAGATCCCAGTAGATTATTACGTATAAACAACCTCGGATAATGAAGAGATTGCGAAATAAACCCTTACCTTGTACTTTTCCTTGGTTGGGGGTAGGTTAACCTCCTTTATAATGGTGGAATAATTATTATTAAATTATTCAAGAATCATATTCATTAATATGAAATCATATATGATCTTTTTAGATTGCTTTGTTAATAATATCTTAGAATTATCATCGTTTCGGGTGTTAACTTACTAGTTTTCTTTTATATGTTTTGTTATGTAGGCTGTGTTTTTTGTGGATAGGTTGTATCTTAATCATATACAGAATGATATCAAGTCCTTAGATACTATTATTAATCATCAAATGAGATTTATACTTGAATGGATATGATGAATAATGAATCTTATCACGTTCGTGGAGACGGTAGTCCGTACGTATGCACGAGCGATAATATCATTCTTTTGATATTAAAATAATATATAATTGGATGGTATATCATATATATATAATAATTATCATGTTATATTTATTATTTACATGAATTACACATCATTATTATACCCATCAAAAGAATAATATATTGAATAAAAATTACACCACGACTTGGAGACGGTAAGCCATACGTACGCACGTATGGTGACATGTCATTCAAAGGATTGATATAATATTGAATATGGTTGTGCCATATTTATAATAATATTAACGTATATAAGAGACACTGGATTCATTATTTTAGAATGGGAATAACAAATAAATAAGAAGTGAAAGAAGAAAGGAACTTGAAAAAGGGTGGTGAAATCATTACCTCTTCTTCGGGATCTTCCTTTTGATTTGATCAAAAGGGATCTTTAAGTTGGCTTTTTGACTTATGTAAGGCCTCTATGATGGATTGATGGAAGTTGAGAGAGTATTTGGGCAGAGGTTGGCCGAATCAAAAGGCTTTGAAGGTGTGATTTAATGAGAAGGGGGAGTTACCTTTTATAAGAGGGGTGAGGGGCACCTTTGGAAAAGCTAGAAATATTATTTTATAATATATTCATATTCGGTTTATAATGGCTTAAAAGTGGATTATTTAAAGGTTAAGGTGGGGATAGGTCGCAAAACACTAAACCAATAGAATTTATACAGGTTTGGATTACTATATTAACCTTATCATTAAGTATTAACTCTTAGTTAATTAGTTTCACTTTTACAATGACTCTTTGTATTTTTATATTATATGGTTAATAAACCTACTATATACATCTAAGACACCCCCAAGTGGTCCATTAATGACACACATATCATGGTATAAGTATCTTGGCCGAACCATAAATTTTTACGAATTTAATATCAATTAATAATATAATATTTGTTTTAAAAACTCTTTTATGTCAATTTTGACACTATTCAATAATTGATTTTTGTCAAAACCATAACAGAAGTATTACTTCGAAAAAAGTCCATTAAATCAATTCTAATATGTCATATAATCCTATAAAGTTAGTTTAATTCATTAAAAGACTCAAATTATATTTATTTGGGTATTTATAATATCAATTATTTTAATTTTTCACTATTATGGTACTTACTGCATCATTATTGTGTCATAAATAAATTAACTTATTTAATATCTAAAAATTATAAATAAAATATAATTATGTAGGAAATAGTTTTATCTTTCTAATTAATATTTACAATTGAATTTATCTTATGTATAACCCTATATTAAAAATGTTCTAGTAAATAAACTTTGATTTTAGCTCTTTTAACTCATCTTTGAATTAATTAATAATAAATGTACTAATCTAATCCAAGTGGACCTAAATGATAATATTTTAATCCTAAGGTTGTTTTTAGTCATGATAAACTTGTCCAATATAATTAGGACATGTGTTAGGGTAATATTAATATCATTTTTACCCTTAATTACCCTATTTACTTTTAACCGTGGTAAATAAAAGTAAAAACGTTACCATTCACCAAAAATTATTTTAATCTCATTGAACCACATTTTACTCCTTGATATTAAACGTGTCTCTCGGATTTTTGAAATTCCAATCACAGAAGTGGTAAAATTAAGTTTTATGAAAAATTCAGTTTTTTAACTACCACATAGTAGTTTCACTATTCATCAAAAATTGATGTTTTTCTGAACAATGCCAAAATTTCACCCTAAGCTATAATTGATATTCCGAATTCAAAAATGATGTCTATTTTACAAAATTCCAAACATAAAAGTTTAATTAATTAATTCCTGCTGTCACAACAAATAGCGTGTTTTTATAAAACAATATGTATCAAAAGACTGACAATTGTTTATGTCCAATTTCAAAGTGAAATTAATTATAATGAACACCATTTGATAAAATGGTAAAAATATATTCTAATTATACTTTAAAACCACTAAATAATATAATTTATAAATATAAATTATTTTTATTAAAAAAAAATTTAAGTATTTTTCACTATTCATAAAAATTGGAAGTTCTCAGAAAAATAACAAAAATTCAACTTAGGATAATTTTGATATTCTGAATACAAAAATGAAGTCCATTTTGAAATATAAAATATATATAATTTCAAAAATTAGGTATTACTATTCATAACAGCTAGTTTGATTGGTTGTGGTGTGTTAGAACTCGATGTTGCGTACAACACACGCTATCGCATTATTCCAACAGAAGCGTACCGTAGAAGCTTGGTGTGTTAAAATAATATAAATTTAGTGTATTGATTATATTTAATTTATTTATTTATAATTTATACAATATATTTAGAATATGTGCAATAATTAATAAAATTAAAAGTACTCAGTTAAGAGTTATACCTTTTTATTGAGAATGATCTGTTAAATTACACCTTAAGCCTTTAAAGGATAGTATTTTGGAAGGAAAATAATTACTATGTTGTAGATAAGGAATAATGAAAGTTATTATGGTAGTAATTATCAAATATATTAAGCTTAAGATGATTGGATAATAGAAGAGATGTGATATCCTTTTATAAGTGAGGGAATGGAAACACATAATCATGTAATATAGGATGAATGTCTAACAATTTAAATGAAAATATGTTATAAGGTACAAATAAACTCAAAAAACCATATTTTTACGTGTTTTTGGATAAACTGTAATCCTTATATAACAGTTACACAACTTTAAAGTCTTTTAAAACACAATAGTGATAATTCATCTTTTTGAAATGATAACATAATTATTTGAAAAAAAAAATCAAATGGTCCTTATAAAAAAATATTAAAATATAATTATAATTTTCTAATAAATTTGATAAAATTTATATTTTATTGGTTTTATATATTAATTTTCATATCAGAACACAAAATTCATGATAATCAATTTTTAAAAGACACCCAAATTATAGATTAAAAAACATTTTACTCTGAAATAAATTAAAAAATTATTTTCCAATATTTTTTTGGGTTAAATTAAAAAATGAGTAAGGTTTTTATACATTTTTAGAAACACGAAAATTATTTTGATCATCCAACCATTCCATTAAATTTTAAGACCCAAGATGGTTTTAAATTTGATTAATATATAACATATCTCCACAAAAGTCATGATGGGGTTCCCCGATTTAAAATAATGTTTTAAAATTCATTATTTGCTTCTTTAAAAATATATCTGTTTAAAAAGACCAATAAAATCAGATAAAGTCACTTTTTTGAGATATTTTATTTCTTTATCCCATGGTTGAAACCCTATTTTAACTATTTTACCGAGCTGAAATTTATTAACTATAGTTACAATTCATAATGACCAAAATTTAATTTGAACCAATTATATTATGGTTACTATATTTATTAAAAAAATGGTATCTATTTTATAAAATTAAATTCATATAATTAACAAATTTTAATTTTAAATTAAACCAACATAATGTGATGGAAAACTATTTTCCAAAAATTGACTTCTTAGGTAAAAAAAGTCCTTATACAAAAAGCATTCATAAAATTGATTCCATTGATCATAAATGGATTATTAATAATATAAAATAATTAATTATAATTTTTAACCATTTAAAAAAATAATTTAATGTTTTATCTTCTTGAAACAAAAGGAATGTTTTCAATAAAAAGAAGTATTTTTCACTATTCACTATAAAATAATTTTTTTAGAAAAATGTAGAACTTTAAATGTAACAAAATTTTATTATTATCATTTGAAAAAATATATCCTTTTTACCAAATATGTTATAAAAAAATTTATATATTAATTATATTATTTTCTAAAAAAATTTATAAAACCATTTTTTTAGAAAATTTTTCTTTGAACTATAAAATTATTTTACGTAAAGTTAATTCATTGTTTATCATTGTAATTACTATATATAAAACTATTATAAATATTTTTCATAATATGGTTAGTCCTATTCATAGTTAAAATTTTAAATACTAAGTTACAACGATCATTTTTAAATTATAAATTTTTTATTAAGGTTCATTTAAACTCAGTGTGGAATATAAATACAACTATCAAAGAAATAATATTCATTTAAATTGAAATATATCACTAAATAGTGAGGTTTTATAGTTATGTTGAACATACCCTATATGATTAGTGGCACATCATTATTTCTAATGTTTTCTCTCTCTAGAAAAAATATTTGAGTTTGTTAATAATACCTAAGGGATTTATCTCCATGTAGATTAAATATTATTCTGGATCTATCATCGGAAGATATTTTTAGTTTTACATGAACAATAATACATTTCATAACTAGATATTATCAATATATTCTATATTTATCACAATTTTCCAATTTTGTATAAGCATGATTCAACTATTAATTAATATGTTAATTATGAAATACCATAACATCATTCATTGAAAAATAGTAATGATTTGTTGTGTATTGCTATGAATTGAGCTAATTTTTTGGAGACACTCAATAAAAATAAAGAGTTTTATAAGAATCAATGAAATTGAAAAACTAATGGTGTTTGATTCTAAATATAGAAATAAAATTTAAACGTTCAAATCAATTTGGAGAATACACGTTATTTCATGTGATGTTCCTAAACTACCTTTCTCTCAATATTTGAATACAAGTAGGTATTTAATACCAATGCATTGAAATAAATATTCCACAGAATGATTTATATTCTTTATGTTAAAACTATATTTTAATTAATGTTTAAATTTAATTAATTTATGTACCAATGAAATTTATAGCCACATGAGAATGAAATGGTATCTTCTTCATCACACTTCTTATGAATATTTTTTCTCTTTAAAATAAATTTTAAAGAAACCATTGAAATTAAACAAGTCATGGGATTTTATATCCAGTTTTTCACTTTTTTAACTATATAGAATGTGGAACCATATTCCAAAAAATCATTGTCTACATGGTGAGGTATATTTAAATGAATCTTAATAGGCTTCTTTATACTATTCATCTTAAGACTCTTGAGGAATAAAGAAAACTATAAATTAAGGATAATAATATGATATTAACGGATAACTACTTATCCATATAGAATCACAACTTCACTATCACTCTCTAGGTATATATATTCTAATTGACATTGAAATAGTGTTGTAATAATCCCATTAATTTTAAGAATATATTTATCCATTTCATCTTTGAGGAGATGAGTAACCTAGATTTTTGCATAAATGTAAATCCTATGAGCATACATCTCCCACTCACTTTCTAACATAGGTGTATTAACAATAATGGTGTTATATGATACATTCTATAATTTTTTTACTATAGTGTAGTGAGTAAACTAGTGAAATGCACTTTTAAATATTTTTTCATGAAATATAATACTATTATCATTATTGATCCATATCATATTTTATTTCACTTAAAATTTTTAATATTTTGTTTATATTATGATTTAGAACTTTTTCCAAACAACAAATAAGAAATATAATTAATTTTATTTATTAATCTCCCAATATTTTATCAAATCGCAATAGCCATAACTATTTGAATTATACTACCTTGTATCATAGATATTATTAGTGGAAAGCATCAATATTTCCCTTTTAATAACTCCGATGTGCCCCTAAAATGTAATTCAATGATATTTTGGAAGGTAGTTCTTGTCTTCTACATTAACTCGCAACTCCTTGATAAATTAAGTGGACAACACTTTCCTAAAATATTGGAATTTTCTTTAATAAAAACTCACATACTAGTTTCACCTATTCTAATGAGGATGAATAACACTTAATTCTAATTTAGTTAAGACTACCTCAATTATTCTAAAGACTCTCGGATAATTAAAAGCACTCTGGTAGAGGTCAGTCATGTAATTTGAACTGTGGTTTCATTTAACTCAGATAATTTAAGTCTATAATTAATTGATATTGTCCATTAATTATTTTTACACAACATGAACAAATTCCACTTATTTTAGGCTTTTAAATAATTTTAAATATTATATAGATATTTCATAATTAATTAACCATGTCTTGATAAAATAATTTAAATATAAATAATTTAGTTTTTTTAGTGATTGTAATCCTATTCATTTATCATTAATGTTATTATGTGATCAAACTCACAATATATTAATTAAAAAATTGAACAATTCATTACATAATAATTCATCTATTATATTTACATTATTTTTAACTATTCAATTTGACTGTACAATAGACACACAATAAAATATCAAACCGTGCATGAAAAAATGAATAAATAATGATGTCTTCATGAGATGATATATAGTATTTTATTCATTAAGAGAATGATGGAACAATGGATACCCTTTAGGAATACATTGTTTTATATCTAAACTCATATTATAGCACAATTCATACTCTCATTCATTATAATTATTTGGTTTTGAACCATCTCTCAAATCAAAGTACATCTTAGCGTACTCTTATGATCAATACAATGTATACTTGCACATATGGGGAAGAAACATAGTATATGAGAATTAAATTTTATTACTCAAATTATGATATAAATGACCTCATACATTTCAAGATATATGGTTAATACATAGACCATAAAAATTAAAAATAAATATTACATGTCAAAACTAAAATGAAATAATATAAATAAATAAATAACTACCAAAACAAGAACTGGTCAATCTAAGATTATGATAAGTAAAAAATAATAATTATTAATAATAAAAATTTAAAATTTTAATTTCAAATCATATGAATTATTATTTATTTAAAATATATTAAAAAATAATTAATTATCAAATGTCCCAAGGAACTCAAAATATTTTTATTAAATTCCAAAATATTAAATTTAATATCAATTTTTTTTACCAATTTTCTTTTATTTTTAGACTCTAAACGGGTCTTGCAAGTGAAACCAAGCTAGTGTTGGGATTCATTGGACTATGTGGGTAGGGTATGTGCCAACCCAATATGGATTGGATTGGGCAACAGAAATTGTGACTTCCCATGTGGCTGTGGAACCACCCTCTATGAGAATGTGTGGGATGGACACCTATAATGCAATAACATATGGGGATAATTATTTTTTATTAATCCATCCTATATCACATGGGTGTTTACAAAGACATAACCACAATTAATGGTGGGGGGATTTGGTCCGCACAGGTGGAAAACTGCCACATTTTGTATTTTATTTTTAAAAATCACCTTCACATCAGTGTAGTGGTACCCCCTACCTTATATTTATATATATATTATTTATTTAATATATATATTAATTTTTTTAAACAAAATACTTATAAATATTCAACCAATCAATACATTATCATATTTACAATTTTTGACATTCTATCAGTGGCATTGAGACAATATCAAAACCCACTTCTTAACATCAATCATTGTTTATCAGAATTTGAACATAAATAATCCCATGATCACTTTAATACCATTAAAGGACCTAGGTACATATAATAATCAATAATTCATGTGATATTTTAATTTTTAACACTAAATATGAATAAATTACTTGATTTAGTCAATTAATCCTCATTTATCCAATGGATCTTAAGAAAACTAGTTTAAGTATGAAAATCGAAAAACAAATCTATACCATTTTGGAAAACCATGAACATAGTGAAATCTATTTTCTCTATATTAACATATATATAATACACTAATATAAATTATCTCTATATTATCCATATAGGTACCACAACTCCACTAATTTTATGCTTCAATTCATGGGTTCTATCATGGAAGACCAAATACATTAAAATCCTCATATGGTCACTAAAATATCATGTGATTGATCCTAGAAGTCAAAAATTCCATACATGATCATTAAATACAGATATAATTTATATATTTTATGAGGAGAGAACAAACCTCTCAATTTATTGAAACATAATTATTTTATTTATGGATCAAAAAATGAGCTTTAATAGTTAAAATTGACATTCCAAAATTTCCCTTAATACATTGGATAATATAAACCTCTCAAACTAGACAATACACCAGAAATAACTATGTTAACATATCAAAAATGTCTTGAAAATATCACCACTCATTGGTCACATAATTAAATTTCATATGATGAATCAGAATACATTAACTCGACTCATTTTTCTATAATTATTTAATGAAAATTGAATGTTATGATGTTTTTTTAAAAAAAAGGCTTTCATGTATCCTTTTTTATAATTAAATAAACATGTGAATACCTTGATAAATGAATTCAATTAAAACTTTTAAAAAATAGTATAATATAACAAAAATTTTCTACATTGAATTTATCACTTAGATTCTAACAAGTCATGTATGGAGTTTGAAAATCCTCCTGACCTCCAATTAATCTTACTTAGTGGAGCATGGGAATACACTTTGTTATTTGATCCTCTGTGCCCTCACCTTTGAATCAATTATTTCTATTCAAATATTAAGAGTGATATCTAAAAACACATCATTTTCCATAAAGATATGAGGGTCAATCAAATAAATGACTACATCTTTCAAATGATTACTGTGTAATATCATAATTTTTCTCAATATATCTTTCAAGAAGGTTTCATTAAATTTTTCATCAACTTTTATACTTGAATCTAATTATTTGAATTTCAATAAATGAAATCAACAAAAAACTACAATATAATTTTACATATCAAATATTCTAACTTCCATCCTTGTTCTTGAGATATCAACATCTATCAAATATTAGAATGTAAAAATCCTTTCTGGATTTATTAATTAATCACACATCCTTCTTGATGCACCAAACATATCTGAATACTCCATGATCATATTTTTTCGTGGTTTATGAAATTATTCTTCATACATGACTCATCAAATGTGGTAATAATAATCTTAATGCCTAAATATTAATACAAACATATTCATATTGGAATAGCCAATAACACAAAGAATATGTTTCCTTCCAACTTGCAGTTCAACTCTCATAACCTCATTTACTATAGAATGTCAGTGGAGAACTTCATGAGATTAGGTATCAATTTCTTATGATCCCCCTATCACTGATAGTACGTATGATCTATTTCTAGTCATAAGATCTCATCCATCCATTAAACATATATTTGTGATTAATCCCATGGAACGTAAAGGTTCCCATCACAACAAGGAACTGCAATAAGCATTCGATTTGAAAAAAAAACTTCAAGTACATTCCAAAACTAAATGATGTGTAATTAAGGATAACTTTGTAGGAATAACATTATAAATATTCCAAATCAGGAATAGACCTATAATCAAATGTATAAAGATAATATATTCGGGGAACCAAATCCAATAGTGGATGTGTGACAATTTCATTAATTTTTCAGGACTCATGGAATAATATTATTTTATATTTTTTTTTCAAAAAATTAAACTGTATTATTAATTACTATAACAAGGGTCAATTTTTTTTGTAATGGATAAAAAATAACATACTATAGGTAATTAATTTTTTAAGAGTGGGTAGATTTTAATTTTTTTTTTTGAGATTATGTCTTCATGTAATTAAGATATTTTGATTCCATTGACCATGAGATGTTGATGAGCTAAACTAGTTTCAACATAGAAATACCCAATTCATATTGATTACGTTTATAGTCACACAATTATTGTTTTTTGTTTTTTATGATAAAAATTGAGTTTTACATATTAGAGAAACCATCCTTGGATATTTATTCACCACTATTTACCCCCTAGTCAATTTTTTAATCTTTTTTATATATTAATTTATAATTTATTTTAGATTATATTTTGTGTCATGATTCTACGGTGACTGTTTCTATCTTACATTTAGTGATTTTTTTTACTGTGTTTCTAGGATCCTCAAGGGATTGACCTCATAGTTTCACTATTATACACCCTAGAAGATGGTATTAGTTTGAGAGAACTATAAATTTTATACTAATAATTACCATAAAAATTAATGATTATGGTTTTCCCTATTATATTTTTTCACCATTATTATGGACCAAAACAAATTAATTGCAAATAACATAATTCTAAATCCAAAAAATATTTCTTCCAAATTTTTTGATTTTGATTTAATTTTTTGTTTGTTTTAATTTTTTTACATTTTATTTTTTTACTGTTCATGGTGGTGTGTGTAGGATGAATTACACAAATAATGGATACTATGCTTCACCAATACACTACATTCTAATATTTAGAGGGAAATGAATAATTTTTAATAGTATACATAATAATGAAAATAGTGGAATTAATTATACTCTTATAAATGAGATAAATTCCAAAATAAATAATTGTGTGAAATATACTGTCATCTATATGAAAGATCTCCCAAAATTTATAACAACCATGGATAATAATAGGATGTGAATAACTCTTAGAATGAAGATGTATTTCAAGAGACATAGAATAGAAATTTATAGTAATGTTTATCTATAACACTATTGAGGTTGAATGTCATAAGGACCCAACCTTAAACCTTGATTAATCTTGAGTTAATACAAGATTACACATTGAGGATCTTTTCAGATTAGAGTTTTAGAGAATTATATCATAAACTTTCATTACATTCCATATCTAAACAAAGTGGTTACATAAAAGATAGTATTCATTTTTTCCCATCAACGGAAACATATTTAAAATAAAACATGGATTCTCTCTTGAAACTTCGTTGATACTATTATCATATCATGTACCTTTCCCTAGACCTGTGAAAAACATTTCAAAAAGTTGGGATGATCATAAAAAGCTCAGTAAGGGATATAAAAATATATTGAAAGGAAACATGAGTACATGTACAAATAAGAATCAATGAAATCATACTTTACTCATAAAACATAAGCACTTTAACATACCTCATCAAATCAGGAATAAATCATAGAAATCAGAAGACATGAAGGTAACTTGAGGCATTCATAACATTCTTATGTAGGGAGTAACCCTCTTGGTTATGTTTGGAATACCCACGACTATAAGACCCCAGCCTTAAACCTTACATAATATTGAATTAAATGAATAATTCACATTGAGGATCTTTTCAGGTTTAGAGTTTTAGAGAATTAGGACATAACTATTACATCTCAAAAGATTACAAAGTAGAAACTTCTACTAAGTTTCCATAAAATAAAAACTCATAAAAGAAACATGTATAGTTCCATGTTTTAGGTAGCATGAATTTCCCTTGATCCCATCCTTGACACTATTCCAAGTGAAGTCCTGTGAAAAACATTTCAAAAATGTGGGATGAGCATAAAAAGCCCAGCAAAGGATACACAAAGAAGGAAAACTGTTAGTTTTTCAAAAACAACAAGTAAACCATGAGTACTTTACCAAAGTAATACTTTTCACCTTTATGAAGTAGTAAAAACTCTTCACTGAATAAAAGATCATTACTTACCCTTTTGTAACCAAAAGATTACCGTACAACCCATATAAAGAACACATAACATATAAAGGTAACTTGGGACATAAACATACTTAAGTGGAATGACCATAAGGTCGACTTCCACACATATCACTTAATGGAAAAGCCATTCGGCCAACTTCCATACATACTTAATGGAATATCCATACGGCTGACTTCTATACCCAATGCATTGGAGGTTATAACGTAACCACCCATCCTGGTATTCACGGCACCACCCGTCATATGGTTTATCACATAACCACCCATAAAATGTCCAAGTACCATCATTAAACATAAAATATAGAAAATATAAACATTTCAATAACAACATTTCATTTTCAATCACAATAAGTAATTCCTAGATATTGAATTAATCAATCCATTTTCAAAAACCATTTCAAAGAGATTTTTGAATCAAAGTGTCCCATACCACTTTGAAGCTTTTAATGGAATTATAATTTTAAAACATTAATGTCCATATAAATAAATACTGATAACCATTTTGAAAACATGGACATTAAAGATAAAGATTTAGAATAAAATTTTTTTAAAACATTTAAAATGATATTTTTGCTAAATAGTTTTTAACAAAATGAGAGACTCTTGAATACAAATAATAGCGGAATAACATTTAATACGAACTTTATTATATCATGAGAATAAAGTGATTCGTGATATAATATGTCAAAGGACAGTATACACACCATATAAGAGTGAATTGGTGCATGACAACAATGAAGTCTCAAAAGAAATGTAAAATGAGATGAAATCCATTATAAAGAAGGTATCCTTAAATTAAGGATAAATCAATCCCATAATTATGTGTGAAAAATATAAATACACAAAATATAAGTGGATATTAAGCATAAAACAATCAAATGTTATTCACACATATTCAAAGGATGACATATTCAACAACTACATGTTGAACCCAAAGAAATCAAAATTGGGTTATGAAGTTCCCTTGGTAAAATTCGACAGCCTAATGGCGTCACATAATATTTAACAAAAAGGGTTGATAAGAGAGATAAAGGGGGTCTCATCACATGAACATAAAATTTACATAAATAAGGATATATAAGAACATATCCCAACATAATATTATGTGAATTAAAATACATAACAAAAGAAGTCTTTTTAAAAAAAGGAGGGTGAAAGGTTCCCCTACCGACATGGGTATCTTTTGAGACATGCACCCCGTGAAAGAAGGACAATACAACATTGATGTAAATACTCATAAATGAATGTATTATACACAATGAGTAAAGTAATGGGCATTACATACACCACTCAAAGGAAATTGTGGCAAATGAGCATAAATCTCACGGGAATAAGAGTGAGATGAAAAATACCTTACGAAAACTCGGCAGCCTAACGGCGCCACAAAAATGGATTGATGAGATCAAATAGGGTCTCTCATCATATTAACATAATGTTTACAGAAAGAGGAATATAAATTAATATCCCCCAAAATAACAAAGAAGAGCTTAAAAGAAGTGACATAAAAGAGAGTACTTAAAAAGAAAGAGAGAGGTTAGATCTCTTACGAAAATTCAGCAGCCTAACGACGCCACTCAAAACTTTCAAAATGGATTGATGAGAGAGAATAGGGTCTCTCATTAAATTAACATAAAAATTACAGTAATAGTAATATAAAATAACATCCCAATCACAAGAAATATGAGCTTAAAAGGAATGACATAAAGAGTGTACTTTAAAAGAAAGAGAGGAGTAGGATCCTTTACCTCGGGTCCGAATTGACTCAATCATTCTTTAATCTCTTGAATAATAAACATGAGTTAATTTATACTTCCTTAAGATCCTTTTTCAAGTTCATTATTCCTTTTATATCACTTATTACAATGTCATAAACATTATGTAATCATTTATGTTAATAATGTTTGTTTTGTCGATATTTGGTTCTTAAGTCGAAAGTGGACTCCTTACAATTACAAGTTGTTCGTGTGGTCAAAGGTTCATTATATCAAGAATTTTATTCATGATGTATATATCATATATATCATATATATCCAGTATATTCATGCATTTATAATATTACATAACATTTAGAGTTAAGAAATGAAATGCACCGTTCATGGAGACGGTAAGTCGTACGTACGCATGAACGCTACTTCCATTTCTATTTCATATTTAATGGAATTAAAACATAATGATACATAATAGTATTTTAATTCAAGTATGGTATCATATATAATATCATTAAATATATCCTTTATAAGTACCCCATATGGTATTAACGAATCAAATAACTTTGAGGGGCGGTACTCCGCACTTCCTTAAATGAAGATATCATGTTTACCCATAATGGAAACCATAAAGGTATGCCATAAATGAAAAATACCGAATATTAAGTAAAACATAAACATATTAGATATCATATATAAATATAGTGTCATCTTAATGGCCACCTTTGAAGGTGTCAGAATAATGTTGAACAATCATCGTTTTGGGAGGTAGAAATTTGTCATCCATGGAAACGGTATGTTCTTTAACCATTAGATGTAGGTGTGTGTAAGTTTAGCTAGAATAATTCTTATAAAAACATACTAGTATATTGATGATACTGTATTTGTTACAAAATAAATGAATAAAAAGAGTTTAGGGGGTTGGAGAAGCAAAATAAAACAAAAGGACACAAGTGAAGACATTACCTTAAAATCGGGTAACTTCCTTTGATTTGAGCTCAAAGGATTCCTTGGAAAGGCTTATTCCCAAAGTGAGGCTTCAAGGAGTTAGAGAGGGATGTGGAGAGATGAAATGGGCAGGGTTTGGCTGAGCCAAAGGCTTGAGATGTGTGGGTATGGAGGTAGAGGTGGGGGCCTTTTATAAGAGGAGAGGAGGGGCACTCTTGGAAAGGTATAAAATGTAACTTTATTTTCAAATGTGTTTCGGATTTTAATGGTCCCACATTGATGTGTTTTGAGGATAAGGTGATAAGGGTTCTAAATACACCCATCCAATAGGTTTTGTACATGTGTAGGTCTTAGATTTTACATTATCTTTCCATTTTATTGAAATCGTAAAATAATGAGGTCATCACTGCATCATCATGATGCCATAAATAATTTAATTTATTTAATGTATAAATATTATAAAACAAATACATGTAAAAATTGTTTTAGTTAAACAAATCATGTTTGTGACATTTTTATTTTAACTTTAAATAAAAGGCATAAATGTCATTATCAAACCCAAGTGGCTCCATGGGGTACCAAAAATCGACCCATGGGTTGTATTGTTCGGCCATAACACATCAAATATGTCTCAGACAAGTGTCAATATATTTTCATTTTATTATAATATCATTTTTACCTTAAATCACACTAATTACCTTTAATCGCGATTAATAAAACCTAAAAGTTACTTTTCATCAAAAATTATTTTCATCCCATTGAACCACATTTTACTTAAACATTAAAATCATTTAAATTGGATTTTTTAAATTCAAATCACAGAAGTGGTAAAGTCTCATTTAAACGAAAAATCAAATTTTGTAACCACCACTTTATGGTTTCACTATTCATCAAAATTAGAGTTTTTCAGAAAAATACCAAAAATTCACCCTAAGATATATTTGATATTAAAAATTAAAAAATGATGTCCATTTTACCAAATTCAAAACATAGAAGTTTCATTAATTAATTTTATAATTAAATCCCGCTGTTAAAACAAATAGCGTGTTTTTATGAAACAATATCTTTCAAAAGATTGACACTCCTTCATGTCCAATCATAATGTGATATTGATAACAATGACCACCATTGGATTAATTGCTAAAAATACATTCTATTTACACTTTAAAACCAATTAAAAATATAATATAATCATATAAATAAATTAGATTAAAAATTGGTTTTGAATTAAAATACATCATTTTTCACTATTCATTAAAAATTGAACTTTTTTGGAAAAATACCAAAAATTTACACAAAGTAAATTTTGATGTCCCGATTATAAAGAAGAATTTTATTTTGTCAAATATAATACATGTAATTGTCAAAAAGTGGATTTAAAAGAGGTTCTCCATTAAAAGGCGGTTAATCCACCTTTTAAAGAATATTAGACTGTCTACGCTTAAAATTGGATTCATTCACATTTTTAATCCTCTATAATTTATTGTAAAGAGTAAAAATATTTGACAAACATATATAATCATTTTGTAGTTTGTTCAGTTCATTCTCGCCATTACAACGACTAGGCATTAACTACCATTTAAAATAATATTATTTTATTATTAGAGTGCAACGTAAGATTCCCAAGAAACTCGTTGTTGCGTATTGGGTACGCCATCGAGCATAACATCCCCTTTGATGTAATATTAGTTTTTTATTCACAAATATGGATAAATATAAAATTTTCATATTCTTTATTTACCTGGGGTGTTACATCCTTCCCCCCTTTTGGGAACTGCGTCCTCGCAATTTTAAAATTGAGCTTGGAAACATCCTTTAAAGTCCCACATCAGAACAAGAGTCAGTAAAACAATCACTTTAAAATAAAGAAAGATAAGTACAGAGGTCACCCGAGTTAACCTATACTAGGATTCCATGTAGCAAAACATGGACATTGAGGAGAAAACATATGGTCATGTTCTGATGGAGAGTGATAGAAAACATGTTTAGGAGAAAGTTAACCACAAGGAAATCACAAACATGTGATGGGTTAAACGGTATTTGATTCCCCAGTAGAAAAAGTTAATAGACAACATTTTTGTTTTAAGTTACTTTTTATTGAGGAATTTATTTTTGAGCTTAACTAAATCATAATGAAACATACTTACTGGTCAAGTAGACTTTCAACTTTTACTAGATTCCTTAATCAAACTCATATTTTCTCCAAAAGACGAGTATTTAGGAAGACTTGTTCGCATTAAGAGTACTATAATCAACATATAGAGAACCACCTAATCCACAAAAGATAACTATATATTTCAGATATATTTAGAATTTAACCAAAACCAAAACTAAAAAGGTTAGTACAAGATCAGATAATCCAGAAAAGGATAACCCTTTATAAAAAGAAAATATATTCTTAATCTCCAAAATTTGTCCAACAAAACCCAAAGTTCAACGAGGAACATTCGATAAACAATTTTTCTATAAAATTATACAAAGTAAACCAAAAAAATATTGAAACCCAAATATTTGAAGGATTTAGTCACGTAGTCTTCCAAGTTAAGTCGTAACATTTATCTCCAAAAAAAATCAGTTTCTCCTAAAGTCTCGCATTGAAAAGTAATTATCCTAATCACATAGCCTCCATGATAGGTTAATATATTTACATAGATAACCTAAAATCAACTTACTCTTAATTCATAAAATCATCTTCCTAAAAATAATCATTCAAACTAACCAGGGACTTCATGTAGTACCGTGGTAGGAGATAAATACCAGTCGCACTTTGGTTGTGGGTTCGATTCCTGTAGCTTTGTCCGACGCGACAGGTTGTCACACGGTCTGCGTGTTGTCCTTTTTCAAAAACTATACAATTCTTAAAAATTTACCAAAACGAGATAAAATCTTCAAAAATAATCATAATATATTTTATCCTCAAGTTTATCTCATGCCTTTCATTTTCCATCATAACATATAATAACCCATAATTACCTCAAAAGTAAGCATCATATAAACTCTAATGGTTACCTTTATAATTATTACCTGAACTTCCACATTGATTGGTCATCTCATACATGATGCATTACAGAACATACCAAGGTTCAAGTGGTTGATCATGAATCCTTGATAGTTGGTTTAGAACAACCACGAGTTTCCTCATTGAATCCCCCATTTTATCTAGTATCTTAATTAGAGAACCACCACAGTTTCCTTCAAACCTATTGTCTCTTTGGTGGCTACTAGATCCATCCATTCACTAAAAACAAAAAAAATGTTAGTGTGAGTATATCAACAATACCATTATGTACTAATGAGGAAGGTAAACACTAAGATATACTTACACTAAAGGGGGTCTCATCACTTGGACATAAAATTTAAATAAATAAGGATATATAATAACATATCCCAACATAATAGTATGTGAATTAAAAGACATAACAAAATAATTCTTTTTAAAAAAAAGGAGGGTGAAAGGTTCCCTTACCGACATGGGTATCTTTTGAGACATTCACCCCGTGAAAGAAGGACAATAAAACATTGATGTAAATACTCATAAATGAAAGTATTATACACAATGAGTTAATTAATGGGCAGTACATACACCACTCAAAGGAAATTGTGGCAAATGTAGCATAAATCTCACGGGATTAAGAGTGAGATGAAAAATCCCTTACGAATACTCGGCAGCCTAACGGTGCCACAAAAATGGATTGATGAGATAAAATAGGGTATCTCATAATATTAACATAAAGTTTATAGAAAGAGGAATATAAAAGAACATCCCCCAACATAACAAAGAGGATCTTAAAAGAAGTGACATAAAGGAGAGTACTTAAAAAGATAGAGAGAGGTTAGATCTCTTATGAAAATTCAGCAGCCTAACGGCGCCACTCAAAACATCCAAGATGGATTGATGAGAGAGAATAGGGTCTCTCATCATATGAACATAAAAATTACATTAAGTGTAATATAAAAGAACATCCCAATCACAAGAAATATGAGCTTAAAAGGAATGACATAAAGAGTGTACTTAAAAAGAAAGAGAGGAGTGGGATCCCTTACCTCGGGTCCGACTTGACTCGATCGTTCTTTAATCTCCTGAATAATAAACTTGAGTTAATTTATACTTCCTTAAGAACCTTTTTCAAGTTAATTATTCCTTTTATATCACTTATTACCAAGTCATAAACATTATGTAATCATTTAAGTTAATAATGTTTGTTTTGTCGATATTTGGTTCTTAAGTCGAAAGTGGACTTCTTGCAATTACATGTTGTTCGTGTGGTCAAAGGTTCATTATATCCAGAATTTTATTCATGATGTATATATCATATATATCATATATATCCAGTATATTCATGCATTTATAATATTACATAACATTTAGAGTTAATAAATGAAATGCACCGTTCATGGAGACAGTAAGCCGTACGTACGCATTAACGCTACTTCCATTTCTATTTCATATTTAATGGAATTAAAACATAATGATACATAATAGTATTTTAATTACAGTATGGTATCATATATAATATCATTAAATATATCCTTTATAAGTACCACATGTGGTATTAACGAATCAAATCACTTTGAGGGGGCGGTAGTCTGCACTTCCTTAAATGAAGATATCGCGTTTACCCATAGTGGAAACCATAAAGGTATGCCATAAATGAAAAATAAAGAATCTTAAGTAAAACATAAACATATTAGATATCATATATAAATATAGTTTCATCTTAATGTCCACCTTTGACGGTGTTAGATGAATGTTGAACAATCATTGTTTCGGGAGGCAGAAATTCGCCATCCATGGAAACAGTATGTTCTTTAACCATTATATGTAGGTGTGTGTAAGTGTAGCTCGAATACTTATTATAAAAACATCCTATTATATTTAATATACTGTATTTGTTACAAAATAAATGAATAAAAAGAGTTTAGGGGGTTGGAGAAGAAAAATAAAACAAAAGGACACAAGTGAAGACATTACCTTAAAATCGGGTAACTTCCTTTGATTTGAGCTCAAAGGCTTCCTTGGAAAATATTATGCCCAAAGTGAGGATTCAAGGAGTTTGAGAGGGATTTGGAGAGATGAAATGGGCAGGGTTTGGCCGAGCCAAAGGCTCGAGAGGTGTGGGTAAGGAGGTAGAGGTGGGGGCCTTTTATAAGAGGAGAGGAGGGGCACTCTTGGAATGGTATAAAACGTAACTTTATTTTCAAATGAGTTTCGGATTTTAATGGCCCCACATTTATGTGTTTCAAGGATAAGGTGATAAGGGTTCGAAATCCACCCATACAATAGGTTTTTTACATGTTTAGGTCTTATATTTTACATTATCTTTCCGTTTTATTGAAATCGTTAAATAATGAGGCCATCGCTGCGTCATCATGATGTCATTAATAATTTTATTTATTTAATGTCTAAAAATTATAAAAAAACTACTATGATGTAGGAATGATTTTTATATTTCCAATGACTATTTATAGTCAAAATTCTTACTTGTATAACCACATGTAAAAATTGTTTTAGTAAAACAAATCATGTTTGTGACATTTTTATTTTAACTTTAAATAAAAGGCATAAATGTCATTATCAAACCCAAGTGGCTCCATGGGGTACCAAAAATTGACCCAATGTGTTTTATTGGTCGTCCATAGCTCATAAAATATGGTTAGGACAAGTGTAAATATATTTTCATTTTATTATAATATCATTTTTACCTTAAATCACACTAATTACCTTTAATCGCGATTAATAAAACTTATAAGTTACTTTTCATCAAAAATTATTTTCATCCCATTAAACTACATTTTACTTAAAAATTAAAATAATTTAAATTGGATTTTTTAAATTCAAATCACAGAAGTGGTAAAGTCCCATTTAAACGAAAAATCAAATTTTGTAACCACCACTTTGTGGTTTCACTATTCATCAAAATTGAAGTTTTTCAAAAAAATACCAAAAATTCACCCTAAGCTATATTTGATATTACGAATTCAAAAATGATGTCCATTTTAACAAATTCATAACATAGAAGTTTCATTAATTAATTTTATAATTAAATCCCGTTGTTAAAACAAATAGCGTGTTCTTATGAAACAATATCTTTCAAAAGATTGACACTCGTTTATGTCCAATCATAAAGTGATACTAATTACAATGACCACCATTGGATTAATTGGAAAAATATATTCTATTTACACTTTAAAACCAATTAACAATATAATCTAATCATATAAATAAATTAGATTAAAAAGTGGTTTTGAATTAAAATACAACATTTTTCACTATTCATTAAAAATTGAACTTTTTCGGAAAAATACCAAAAATTTACACAAAGTAAATTTTGATGTCCCGATTAAAAATAAGAATTTTATTTTGTCAAATATAACACATAAAATTTTAAAAAATTGGATTTAAAAGAGGTTCTCCATCAAAAGGCGGTTAATCGACCTTTTAATGAATATTAGACTGTCTACACTTAAAATTGGATTCATTCGAATTTTTAATGCTCTATCATTTATTGTAAAGAGTAAAAATATTTGACAAACATATATAATCTTTTTATAGTTAGTTCTTTTCATTCTCGCCGTTACAACGGCTAGGCATTAACTACCATTTAAAATAATATTATTTTATTATTAGAGTGCAATGTAAGATTCCCAAGAAACTCGTTGTTGCGTATTGGGTACGCCATCGAGCATAAAATCCCCTTTAAAGTACTATTAATATTTTATTCAAAAATATGGATAAATATAAAAATGTCATATTCTTTTTTTACCTGGGGTGTTACAACCACAATATATTCCCTAAATCTCTTCGGAGAAACATTAACGTTTCACTCCTTCACATTACCCAATGCATTGGAGAGCTATATCGGGCTCAACCGCCCTTAGTTTATCACGGAACCACCTGTCTTCCTTACAATGCCCAAGAACCATAACATAATCGTATCACATAAAACATTCATAAAGGAAACATAACATTTCCACCTTTCAATCACAAGATATCAATACAACACATTGATATAAAAACATTATGAAAACCATTTTCAATACCAAAATAAATAAAATGTAAAACATGGTATTTATTTTTCTTTAAAAATGAAGGTATGGCTTGTAGAGGAAGCCGAAACTCAAATAATGGTCACGACAGCGGAGAAGTCGTTGTCGCCGCATATGTATGACAAAAACATTCCCTTTTTTTGTTTAGTAAACGCTTCATATAAAAAGATTCCTTTTGAATAAAATTAAAATTCAAAGGGGTTTATACACCGTAAAAAAGAAAGTTGTGTATAAAACAAAATATTCCTCAATGAATTGAGATTGAGACGAAGTCCCATACAAAGATGGTATCCTTGGATTAAGGATAAATCAATTACATAGTTATGTGTGACAAATTAATACATGAAATATAAGTGTATATTAAGTGTAAAACAATCAGAGGTTATTCACACATATTCATAGAATGACATATTCACAGAGTACAAGTTTATCCCAAAGAATCAAATTTGGGTTAAGAAGATCCCTTGCAAAAATTTGATAGCCTAACGGCGTCACTACAAAATTCAGAAAATGAGTTGATGAGAGATAAAAAGGGTATCTCATCACATGGGCATAAAATTTAAATCAATAAGGATATAGAATAACATATCCCAACATAATATTATGTGAATTAAAAGACATAACAAAAGAATTCTTTTAAAAAGAGGAGGGTGAAAGGTTCCCTTACCGACATGGGTATCTTTCGAGACATGCACCCCGTGAAAGAAGGACAATACAAAATTGATGTAAATACTCATAAATGAAATTATATTACACAATGAGTAAAATAATGGGCAGTACATGCACCAATCAAAGGAAATTGTGGCAAATGATATCAATCTCATGGGAATAAAAGTGAGATGAAAAATCCCTTACGAAAACATGGCAGCCTAACGGCGCCACTTAAAACTTCCAAAAATGGATTTATGAGATCAAACAGGGTCTCCCATAATATGAACATAAAAAGTAAAGTATGAGGAATATAAAAGAACATCCCCAAACATAAGAAAGATGAGCTTAAAAGAAATGACATAAAAGATAGTACTTAAAAAGAAAGACAGTGGTAGGATCCCTTACCTCAAGTCTGACTTGTCTTGTTCGTTTCATTATATTCTTGAATAATAAACTTTGGTCAATTTATAATTTCCTAAATACCTCCTTTAAAGATTATTATTCAGTTAATATCACATATTATAATGTTACAATAATTGTATAATAATGTTAGTTCATATCAGACGTTTTTGCCGATGTTTGGTACATGAGTCAAAAATGAACTTGTTTGAAAAATGATTGTCCATGTAGTTATAAGTAAATAATTTCCAGAATAGTACTAATGATTAAAATATCATATATATCCAGTACATACTCATTTTAAACTATTCAATATCATTTGGAGATAAAAAACGAAAAGCACCGTTCATGTAGATGGTAGGCCGTACGTACGCATGAATGCTACTTTCATTTTTTCTTTTTCATATTAATGGAATTAAAAATAAATGATATATATATATATATTATAATTAAAGTATAATATATATGTTATATAGGTCACATAAGTTCATTAATTTCATTATTTATAAATTCCATGTATTACATGTAAGAGTCGCATCACTTGAGGGGGGCGGTAGTCCACACTTCCTCATATGAAATTATCACATTTACACAACATGAAGAGAATAAAGGTATGTTTTAAATATAAAATACATAAGCATATAGTAAACATAAATAACATATATATAATATATAAAACAAATTGATATCATAATGGCCACCTTTAAAGGTGTTAAAAGGATATTGAACAATCATTGTTTTGTGAGGCAGAAAATCACCAACCACAGAAATAGTATGTTCATTAACCATTATACAAAGGTGTGTGCAAGTTTAGCTCAAATAAATCTTATAACAACATCATAGTATATTGAAGATACTGGAGTTGTTACAAAATAAATGAATAAAAAGAGTTTAGGTGGTTGTAGAAGCAAAATAATACAAAAGGACTCAAGTGAAGACATTACCTTAAAATCGGGTAACTCCCTTTGGGTTGAGCACAAAGGCTTCCTTGGGAAGACTTATGCCCAAAGTGAGGCTTCAAGGAGTTAGAGAGGGATGTGGAGAGACAAGATGGTCAGGGGTTGTCTGAGACAAAGGCTTTGGAAGTGTGGGTAAGGAGGTAGAGGTGGGGGCCTTTTATAAGAGGAGGGGAGGGGCACTCTTGGAAAGTAAAGAAATGTTACTTTATTTTAGAATGAGATTCGGATTTTAATGGTCCAGAATTGATTTTTTTAGAGGATAAGGTGATAAGGGTTAGAAATCCACCTATACAATAGGGTTTGGACATGTGTAGGTCTTATATTTTACATTATCTTTCCATTTTATTTAAATCTTTAAATAATGAGGTCATCGCTGCATCATCATGATGTCATAAATAATTTAATATATTTAATGTCTAAAAATTATAAAAAAAAATATCATGATGTAGGAAATATTTTTATATTTCTAATTAATATTTATAGTCAAAAATCTGACTTGTATAACCCCATGTAGAAATTGTTTTAGTAAAACATCTAATGTTTGTGTCATTTTTACTTTAACATTAAATAAAATTTTATTTATTTCATTTCCAGCCAAAGTGGCCCCAAGGGGTCCCCAAGTTGACCCATGGATTGTCTTGGTCGGACATGGCACATCCAATCAGGGTAGGACATGTGTAAAGCTCATCTCATATTATTAAAACATTATTTCTACCTTAAACTACACTAATTACCTCTAATCGCGATTAAAACTTAATAAGTTACTATTCACCAAAAAATTATTTTAATCACATTGAACCACATTTTACTTCTTAATGACAACCATGTATGTCGGATTTTTTAAATTCAAAACACAAAGATGGAAAAATTTCATTTAAACGGAAAATCAGTTTTTATAAGTACCACTTAGTGGTTTCACTATTCATCAAAAATTGAAGTTTTTCAGAAAATTACCAAAAATTCACCCTAAGCTATATTTGATATTCCGAATTCAAAAATGATGTCTATTTTTAATAATTCAAAACATATAAGTTTCATTAATTAATTTAATAATTAATTCCTGCTGTCAAAACAAATAGCGTGTTTTTATGAAACAAAATGTATTATAAGATTAACACTAGTTTAAGTCTGATTTCAAAGTGAAATTAATTCCAACGACCACTATTGGATTAAATGGTAAAAATATATTGTAATTTTACTTTAAAAACAATTCAAAATATAATCTAATCATATAAATAAATTAGATTAAAAAGCGATTTTGAATTAAAATTCAACATTTTTCACTATTCATTAAAAATGAACTTTGTCGGAAAGATACCAAAAATTTACACAAAGTAAATTTTGAAGTCCCGATTCTAAATAAGAATTTTATTTTGTAAAATGTAACACATAAAATTTTCAAAAAGTGGATTTAAAAGAGGTTTGCCATCAAAAGGCGGTTAATCGACCTTTTAAAGAATATTAGAACGTTTACGCTTAAAATTGGATTCATTCGCATTTTTAATCCTCTAACATTTATTGTAAAAAGTAAAAATATTTGACAAACATAAATAATCATTTTGTAGTTAGTTCTATTCATTCCCTCCATCACAACAACAAGGCTTTAACTACAATTTAAAATAATATTATTTTATTATTAGAGTGCAACGTAAGATTCCCAAGAAACTCATTATTGTGTGTTGGGTACGCCATCGATTATAGCGTCCCCTTTAAAGTTATATTAATATTTTATTCAAAAATATGGATATATGTGAAAATGTCATACTCTTTATTTACCTGGGGCGTTACATCCTTCCCCCCTTTTGGGAATTGCGTCCTCGCAATTTTAAAATTGAGCTTGGAAACATCCTTGAAAGTTCCACTCGGAACAAGAGTCGGTAAAACAATCTCATTAAAATAAAGGAAGATAAGTACAGAGGTCACCCGAGTTAACCCATACTAGGATTTCATGTAGGAAAACATGGACATAGAGGAGAAAACATAGGGTCATGTTCTAATGGAGAGTGATAGAAAACATGTTTAGGAGAAAGTTAACCACAAGATAATCACAAACTTGTGATGGGTGAAACGATATTCGATTTCCCAGTAGGAAAAGTTAATAGACAACAATTTTTAAAGATACTTTTTATTGAGGAATTTATTCATAAGGAAACATAATCACTTATCATGTTGAATTTCAACTTTTTTTAGATTCCTTACACAAACTCATATTTTCTCCAAAAGACGAGTTTTTAGGAAGACTTGTTCACATTAAGAGTACTATAATGAACTTCTAGAGAATAACCTAATCCACAAAAGAGAACTATATACTTCCCATGTCTTTAGAATTTAACCAAAACCAAAACCAAAAAGGTTAGTACAAGATCAGATAACCCAGAAATGGATAACCCTTTATAAAAAGAAAATATATTCTTAATCAACAAAATTTGTCCAACAAAACCCATAGTTCAACAAGGACCATTCGATAAACAATTTTTCCATAAAAGTCTTAAAAGTAAACCAAACTAAGATTGAAACCCAAATATTTGAAGGATTTAGTCACATAGTCTTACAAGTTAAATCGTAACATTTATCTCCCAACAACATCAGTTTCTCTTAATGTCTCGTATTGAAAAGTAATTAACCAAATCACATATCTTCCATGATAGGTTAATAAATTTCCATAGATAACCCAAAATCAACTTACTCTTAATTCATAAAATCATCTAACTAAAAATAATCAGTCAAACTAACCAATGACTTCCCGTAGTCTAGTGGTAGGTGATAAATACCAGTCGCACATTGGTTGTGGGTTCAATTCCCACAGCTTTGTCTGACGCGACGGGTTGTCACAAGGTCTGCGTGTTGTCCTTTTTATAAAACTCCAAAAATAACCCTAACGTGTTTTAACCTCAATATTTTCCTTATACCTCTCTTTTTCATCCAAATTCGTTACGATCTCAACATCTTAATTCTTGAAGTCTTATTTCACCACCATAATATAAAATAAAATGATTCCCAAAATGAATAACATCATACCTTGATCATGGAGTCCACTCGGTTTCATCATCATCTTTCTCATGTAGGTAGAAGTCCCATGCATTACAACAATGATTTAGAGATCTTTAAAAATCATTTTCTTCCTCCATCCAAATACACCTTGTACAACATGGTTCATATGGGTGTTTACAGAAAAATAGTTTTGGAAAATAATCATGTATGACATATAATTCCAAAACATCTGATAAAACATGATTTCTATAAAATAGTCATACAGAATTTGAGTTGAAACATTATATTATTGGTCCCTTTAAAATACCATAAGTATGTTCTGAGAGACTATATTTTAAAAGCAAATATAAATAGGTTGCTCAAGGGTCTCCTTCCTCAGAAACATTTTTAAAATCATAATATGCTTCAAATTATTGTGATAAGGTAAAATATTTGAAAATTCATTGAGAATATTTACCTTTCTTGAAAATATGAGAATATTGTGAAAATATTATTTGTCTAAAAACAACCCATGATCCACGATGATAATGAGGTATAGTGGAGGTGTTTTATATCTCAAACAAATTCTTGCAAGTGAGTTGTATGCTAGAAAAAGTTTCACAATCATCTGAACATGACTTTGCAATAATTATTTCAAGCATGTCATCAGGAAGAGATAGGAATGTCATTTGAGATCCTTCTCCTTCCATTCGTAACCGACTTTAATTGACCTGAAAAAAGTTATAAAACAAGTATTTAACTGAAATAATAGATATAGGGACTAATCATGTGTCTAACAAAAACTCATAATCTCTAAAGTTGTTTAAAACGACCTCTAATACCAACTATAAGACCCTAGCCTTAAACCTTACTTAATATTGAGTAAATAAAAGATTACACATTGAGGATATTTTCAGGTTTAGAGTTTTAGAGAATTAGATCATAACCTTGCATTACATTTCACATTTAAACAAAGTGGTTACATAAAAGATGATATTCATTTTTTCCCATCAACGGAAACATATTTAAAATAAAACATTGATTCTTTCTTGACACTTCCTTGACACTATCATCATATCATGTACCTTTCCCTTGACCTGTGAAAAACATTTCAAAAACGTGGGATGAGCATAAAAATCTCAGTAAGGGATATAAAAATATATCGAAAGGAAACATGAGTACATGTACACATAAAAATCAATGAAATAATACTTTAATCATTAAACATAATCACTTCAACATACCTCATCAAATACTGAATAAATCATAGAAATCATAAGACATAAAGGTAACTTGAGGCATTCATAACATTATTACGTAGGGAGTAACCCTCTTGGTTACGTTTGGAATACCCACCAAAGTATATTCCCTAAATATTTTCGGAGGAACCTTAACATTTCACTCCTTCGCGTTACCCAATGCATTGGAGAGCTATATCAGGCTCACCAGCCCTTAGTTTATCACGGAACCACCCGTCTTCATAACAATGCCCAAGAACCATAACATAATCGTATCACATAAAACACGCATAAAAGAAACATAACATTTCCACCTTTCAATCAAAAGATATCAATACAACATATTGATATAAAAACATTATGAAAACCATTTTCAATAACAAAATAAATTAAATGTAAAACATGGTATTTATTTTTCTTTTAAAAAGAAGGTATGGCTTATAGAGGAAGCCGAAACTCAAATAATGGTCATGGTGGTGGAGAAGTCGTTGTCGCCGCATATGTATGACAAAAACATTCCCTTTTGTCGTTTTGTAAACACTTCGTATGAAAAGATTCCTTTTGAATAAATGTAATAGTCAAAGGGGTTTATACACCGTATAAAAGAATGGTGTGTATAAAACAAAATATGCCTCAATGAATGGAGATTGAGACGAAGTCCCATAGAAAGACGGTATCCTTGGATTAAGGATAAATCAATTACATAATTATGTGTGACAAATGAATACATGAAATATAAGTAGATATTAAGTGTAAAAAAATCAGAGGTTATTCACACATATTCATAGAACGACATATTCAAGGAGTACGAGTTTATCCCAAATAATCAAATTTGTGTTAAGAAGTTTCCTTGCAAAAATTTGGTAGCCAAACGACGTCACTACAAAATTCAGAAAATGAGTTGATGAGAGATAAAAAGGGTATCTCATCAAATGGACATAAAATTTCAATCAATAAGGATATAGAAGAACATATCCCAACAAAATATTATGTTAAATAAAAGACATAACAAAATAATTCTTTTAAAAAGAGGAGGGTGAAAGCTTCCCTTACCGACATGGGTATCTTTTGAGACATGCACCCCATGAAAGAAGGACAACACAACATTGATGTAAATACTCATAAATGAAATTATATTACAAAATGAGTAAAATAAATTTTCAGTACATACACCACTCAAAGGAAATTGTGGAAAATGTAGCATAAATCTCACGGGAGTAAAAGTGAGATGAAAAATCCCTTACGAAAACTCGGCAGCCTAATGGCGCCACTTAAAACATCCAAAAATAGATTTATGAGATCAAATAGGGTATCCCATAATATGAACATAAAAATTAATGTATGAGGAATATAAAAGAACATCCCCAAACATAATAAAGATGATCATAAAAGAAATGACATAAAAGAGAGTACTTAGAAAGAAAGACAGAGGTTGGATCCCTTACCTCAAGTCCGACTTGTCTTGTTTGTTTCTTTATATTCCGGAATAATAAACTTTGTTCAATTTATAATTTTCTAAGGACCTAATTTAAATATTATTATTCATTTCATATCACATATTTTAATGTTATAATAATTGTTTAATAATGTTAGTTCATATCAGACGTTTTTGCCGATGTTTGGTACATGAGTCAAAAATGAACTTGTTTGAAAAATGATTGTCCATGTAGTTATAAGTAAATAATTTCCAGAATAGTATTAATGATTAAAATATCATATATATCAAGTACATATTCATTTTATACTATTCCATATCATTTGGAGATAAAAAAAGCACCGTTCATGGAGACGGTAGGCCGTACGTACGCATGAACGCTACTTTCATTTTTTCTTTGTCATATTAATGTAATTAAAAATAAATGATATATATATATATTATAATTCCAGTATAATATATATGTTATATAGGTCACATATTTTCATTAATTTCATTATTTATACATTCAATGTATTGCATGTACGAGTCACATCACTTGAGGGGCGATAATCCACACTTCCTCATATGAAATTATCGCATTTACACAACATGAAAAGAATAAAGGTATGTTTTAAATATAAAATAAAAAAGCATATAGTAAACATAAATACCATTTATATCATATATAAGATACAGTGACATCATAATGGCCACCTTTAATGGTGTTAAAAGGATATTGAATAATCATCATTTCGTGAGGCATAAAACCGCCAACCACAGAAACAGTATGTTCTTTAACCATTAGACGAAGGTGTGTGAAAGTGTAGCTCGAATCCTTATTTTAAAAACATCCTATTATATCTTAGATACTATATGTGTTACAAAATAAATGAATAAAAAGATTTTAGGGGGTTGGAGAAGCAAAATAAAACAAAAGGACTCATGTGAAGACATTACCTTAAAATCGGGTAACTCCCTTTGGTTTGAGCTCAAAGGCTTCCTTGGGAAGACTTATGGCCAAAGTGAGGCTTCAAGGAGTTATAAAGGGATGTGGAGAGACAAAATGGGTAGAGTTTGGCCGATCCAAAGGCTTTGGAAGTGTGGGTAAGGAGGTAGAGGTGGGGGCCTTTTATAAGCGGAGGGGAGGGACACTCTTGGAATGTAAAGAAATGTTACTTTATTTTAGAATGAGTTTCGGATTTTAATGGTCCCACATTGATTTTTTTCTAGTATAAGGTGATAAGGGTTCAAAATACACCCATCAAATAGGTTTTGGACATGTTTAGGTCTTATATTGTACATTATCTTTCAATTTTATTTAAATCGTTAAATAATGAGGTCATCGCTCCATCATCATGATGTCATAAGTAATTGAATATATTTAATGTCTAAAAATTATAAAAAAATATCATGATGTAGGAAATCTTTTTATCTTTCTCATGAATATTAATAGTCAAAAATATGACTTGTATAAACCCATGTAAAAATTGTTTTAGTAAAACATCTCATGTTTGTGTCATTTTTACATTAACATTAAATAAAATGTTATTTATGTCATTTCCCAACCATAGTGGCTCCATGGGGTCCCCAAGTTGACCCTCAGATTGTCTTGGTCGGACAATGAACATCCAATTAGGGTAGTACATGTTTCAATCTCATCTCATATTATTAAAACATTATTTTTACCTTAAACTACACTAATTATCTCTAATCGCGATTAAAACTTAATAAGTTACTATTCACCAAAAATTATTTTAATCCCATTGAACCATATTTTACTTCCTAATGACAACCATGTATGTCAGATTTTTGAAATTCAAAACACCAAGATACAAAATTTCATTTAAACGGAAAATCAGTTTTTATAAGTACCACTTGGGGGTTTCACTATTCATCAAAAATTGAAGTTTTTCAGAAAATTACCAAAAATTCACCCTAAGCTATATTTAATATTTCGAATTCAAAAATGATGTCTATTTTAAAAAACTAAAAACATATAAGTTGCATTAATTAATTTAATAATTAATTCTTGTTGTCAAAACAAATAGCGTGTTTTTATGAAACAATATATATCATAAGATTGACACTAGTTGAAGTCTGATTTCAAAGTGAAATTAATTCCAACGACCACTATTGGATTAAATGGTAAAAATATATTGTAATTTTTCTTTAAAAACAATTCAAAATATAATCTAATCATATAAATAAATTAGACTAAAAATAGGTTTGGAATTAAAATTCAACATTTTTCACTATTCATTAAAAAATGAACTTTTTCGGAAAGATACCAAAAATTTACAAAAAGTAAATTTTGATGTCCTTATTCTAAATAAGAATTTTATTTTGTCAAATATAACACATAAAATTGTCAAAAAGTGGATTTAAAAGAGGTTCACCATCAAAAGGTGGTTAATCGGCCTTTTAATGAATATTAGAATGTTTACGCTTAAAATTGGATTCATTCTCATTTTTAATCCTCTAACATTTATTGTAAAAAGTAAAAATATTTGAAAAACATATATAATTATTTTGTAGTTAGTTCTATTCATTGCCGCCATCACAAAAACAAGGCGTTAACTACCATTTAAAATAATATTATTTTATTATTAGAGTGCAACGTAAGATTCCCAAGAAACTTGTTGATGCGTGTTGGGTACGCCATCGAGCATAGCGTCCCCATTAAAGTTATATTAATATTTTATTCAAAAATATGGATAAATGTGAAAATGTCATACTCTTTATTTACCTGGGGTGCTACAAATGTAAATACTAATATAAATATCAAATAACATGAGGAACTTATTAGGGATCAAGGGAATTTATAACACAACATTACTATTTATGGTTAGATTTTTTATTCCCCTTTTAACCACCAACCATTGGATTTTGATATAGATAATTAAAAATTTGAATATGGAGAGAAGTTAAAATAATTTAATGTTTTTAAATCTAAGAGGGAGGAGTAAGAAGATGATTTATATTATTTTGGTGAAATTTCATTAACAACAAGAACCAAAAATTATCTAGGAAGAGAAAGTGAATATTTATGAAATTCATAGTCTTGATATAAAATTATATAAATAGATGACAGAATAAATTGAAGAAAAGATATAAATTTTTTGCTCAGTTTGGAATTAATAGTGGACATTTTTAAGGCTTCCAAAAAACTATTCACCTCTCAAATAAGTGTTGTGCTACTATAAATGAAGATAATGATAATACATACATTGGATGAATAGAAGTTAAATTTAGTTATAAATCCAAATTTGGTAACCATATAGAATTATTCTATAATGTTACAATAATATAAGGTTAAGATAAATGTCCATAAAAACCCTTATTTGAGGAAACTAGATTTTTATTTCAATCCTTGTAAATTATTTCAGTAACTAGTTTAATTATTATTTTAGGATGTATCCTCATGGTCAATCAAAAATGCTTAATATTTTTTAGTTCAAATAGATAGAACATTTAAAATAAAATGTTCGATTTTAATATAATAGATTTATAAGAATGATAATCCTTAATAATGTAGAATAATAACCAAATAATTTAATTAAATGAATAAGGATGTATTGTTTTATCTTAAGTATATTATCTACTCCCCCTTTTACCATAACATGTTTTTGAAAACAAAAAGAACGAAAAAAAACTAGAATTAATTTAAATCATTGGATGTATAGGTTACAATTCTCAACACAATAATTTTGAAAATTATTTTTTTCTCCCATCAAAGCAATATTATTTTAAACTCCATTAAATTTATTTACTCTATAAATGGAATTAAATTAAACTAATTTGATATCTAAACATACCCTAGATCTGATAATTTATGAAGACCTTACATAAAATTTAATACCAATGTTGGAATTTATATAACAACCCTAAATATCCTTCATAACCTAATTAATTAGTATAACAGCATGATAAATATCTTTATCTTAAAAATGGTATTTTTTGTTTCATGATACCATTGACTGAGAGATCATTTATTGTGTTTGGGGGAATAATTTATTATTCATTTGGGGAGAAATTTTAAAAAACTATCATTAATTGTGATTATGTGGATCTTCAATTATTTAAAAAAAGAGAAGAAAGAATAAAAACATGATTGAAAAAATAGAGAAGGTTATTATTAAAAAAAATTTATATATAGTTAAATTGTGAACATATGAAAAATAGGATAAATAGGTACATATGTTATCATTTTCATGGGGTCTAAAGGTTATGTAATTTAATATTATATTTTTATTTAATATCACCATTTTTTCTAAAAGGGAATATAATTTCATTTCAATATTCAGTTTTCAATTTATTAAATCAATATCCACCAACATTTAACATCATATCCATTAAAACCTAAATTAAAAGTCTTTATGATTATTATTGGTTAAATTTATAAGTGGGGATGCAGATAACATACAATCGTATAGATAAAATTAATTTACTTGACATTGATCATAATGATAATTAATAGATCATTAATAATTTATCAAATGAATTTTTTGAAAGGATTACCATAATTGGAATTATTTTTAATGTATGATTTAATTTTGGTAGTAGATTAGTAAAAAAATATCTTGAATATAAATTATACATGAAACATGATTTAAAACTATTTATTGGGTAAGTTCTTAATATTTATGAATAATAAATTATTAAATTATATTTATGAGTGTGATATCCCCACCATTGGTGGTGGGTTGTTTGGGTTTGGGGTTGAGGGGATGGTAACATGGTCAAGCTCCCGAGCCATTTAGTTTAATATAGTTTCTATTGTTTCATTATGTTCTATAGTGATATATTCAATCAACCTTATATAATAGAGCTTATGAATATGATAACTTGGATATTTTCCTTATTTCATTATGGATATTTTGTAATAGGATATTTGATATTTATCATAAGGTTAAAAAAGCAATTAACTATTGGGAAATTTGATATATCAATTTTTTGACTATATTTTTATTGGAATATTTATTAGAAAAAAAGTTAATATTCTATATATTTTATTCATTTTATTTAATATAAACGAATTTTATAACATGAAAATGTTAAGATCAATGGAAAAAAGTAAATATAAATAAATAAAAAATGTAAATAGTGGCATTTAACTTGGAAAAGGAAATATCATAACAGAAGGCTTAGTCATAGGATGCATACATGAGAAAAGATGAGGGTGGGTCATCACTTGGAAAAGATAGTAGAGGTCCTAGAATGGGGTGGAACCATGAGAGAACTATTATTTTATTATATCTATTTCATTATTATGAATTATAATTAAGGATAATAGAAACACAATTGTATTATAAGGAAGTATATTCATTAATTAAAAATGAGAAGTGCGGCTAGAGAGGAAAATAATGTTTCACCTATAATCATATTCATGAGATAAAAATTATCACAACATTATAGTGTCACCTATTTGGTTTCAAATAATTATATTTTTTATGAATTTTTTTCCAGATATAATAAAAGGATATCAATTATTGCACAAAATTAACATACCAATGAGTTAAAATGCATGTGGTTTCCGCAATGGGAGATTGAGCTCAAGCATTCATATGGAATGATTACGAGAGTATAAGCCATGAATTACATAATAACATCCATGAAATGCATGGTGAGATTAAATTTAAATCATGATCATGGTTTGATAAAGATCACATTGAAGATCATAATGTTATAGTAGTGAGTATAAACAAAATGTAAGCAAATAAGGAACATATATCCCAATGAGAATAACCTCAATATGTATCAAAATGGTATGAGTAAAAGTTGATATATGATACCAATTCATACCTAAATTGTTATTATAGAACACCATGAGATGATTAATTTCTTTAATCAAGTTCTATATATGTGATATAAACATCACACATATAGATATCAATTTATTCCACACTGAATAGTTGATATAAGAATTAGAAAGTGGATATATTCATGTGTAGTAGTCTTATTCACCATAATGGTGTGATCAAACCAGTCACATGAAGTTTAATATATTGTGTAGTAGTGATACATGTCATACCCAAGGGTCATATAAAACATGGTATTTTATAAGGTTTTATATAGGAATCATCAGAAAAGAGATATTATATTTCTTAATATTTATAGAGAAATAATGTTTTTTCTACATAAGATAGTTCCTTTCTGATATTCTTATTTATATAATTAATAGTAGAGACATATTTAGTGGTGTATAAAATTTTTTTTATATTAGTATACCAATATATATGAATTATATTTTATCTTAGTGGAATGTACTCATAAAAGTGATAGGAATGACGGAAAAATTATAATGATAAAACTAAGAGTTATGGGGTTTCCTCACACCTTATCAAGGGTTTTTTAAAGTTGGATAAGAATTTAGTGTCGTGTCATGAATCCTTCATGAGGATTATGTATTTAGACTTATTTTAAGACATATTTTGGTGGTTTACGATTGATAAAGAGGAATTTAACAAGGTATTATGAACATTCCCACACTATGAAATACATAGTTAGAGATATTATAATATATTATATTCACATATCATTGGGAACAATATAAATTGTTTTGTAGGTATATTTGTTGTGGATTTCAAATTATTTTGAAAAGAAAAAACAACCACCATGGATAGGGATTATCTCCACATGGAGAAAATTTTCGAGCATGAAAATGGGATCATTCATAGTTGGATTTTTTTTCTTTTCAATTACTTTATATTAGTTTTCCCTTTATAATAATGAATCTAATTCTTGGATAATTCTCCTATCATTTAAGTTTTCTAATTATTTTCATTTTTTTTCTTCTATATCTATTCTTTATTCTATATATTTTAGTCTATTCAAAATCGATGACCACTCAACAATGAGTGGTTAAACCTATAGGACTGTTTGGGACCAATGGAATAGGGTGTGTAAATATAGATTTAATTATTATTCTATAATGAAATACTATTATATAGTAGTAGTATATAATAATTTAACTGGTTTATATTATTTTTTATTATACCACTTATCAAGTGTGTTTATTATTATAATAACCCCAACATAGTAGAGGTTAATAATTCAATAACAGTGATTAGAATATTTTTTTCTTATTATGATTTGTACTTAATTCACTTTGTCTATCTTGATTATTTTTTATATTAGGATTGGATGTATTGATATATTATTAATATCGATTTTTCAAAATTGATATCAATTACATTTATAATTGTTAACCTGTTGATTTTAGTTATTTCATGAGTGAAAATGAGTAATTATTATTAGAAACCTAATTATTGGATATTGATTCCACTCCCTTCATCCTTATATCATTAATTTACTCTATCTATTTTTTCTTTCTAGGTAATATATTTTTAATTATATTTCATTTCATGATCATGACATGATTTTCTAAAAAAGATATTTAGTTTATAATCATTACTGGTGTTCAATGTTTCTAATGGGTTCAACCTTGATCTTTCACTGTTATAAACCCTAGTATTTAGTGTTGGTTTTGTACAATTTTAAATTATAGACCTTGTAATCCACTCAGAAGTAAGGAAAATAGAAGATTCTACCATTTTACATTATATATTTTTATTTTTTATATCCTGATATAGATCTCTATACGTGCTCTTGATATTATGTTGGATTAATTGTTTATGTACTTTTATTTGGTTAGTTGTTATAATTATTAAAATATTTGGGTATAGTCTCTCTTTGGAAACCTATAGACCTTCACCACTGGCTAGCATCCTCAGTAGTACATGGAGGCATGTAAGAGGTCTTGGATTCCCTGTTTTGGTACCCATTTAGGTAACCTAGGTCTGGGAAACTAAAATTTTGTATCATAGTAGGATTATATTATTTTATTTTTATCAATGGTAGATGGATATATTTGGATGTGTTAGGTTTTAGAGTGGATATTTAGTTCATATCTATTACTAGTGTTGGATAGGTCTATGTTTATAGAAGAACTGAGATTATTTTTCATGGTTTTAATTTCAGCATTTCAATTACATAACATTGATAAATATGAAATATTGATGTTATTTTTTATGGTTATACTCTTATACCTAATATGTAAAAGTTGTGTGTTCATGAGTTAGTATACACATATTGGTCCCACATGACTTGTGTGTGCCCACTTGTGATTGTTATTCTAAATATGAAGAAGGAATTTCATTATTTGATGTCTCAAGAATAATATATAAGGTGTTATCTATTATAATTTCTTTTTTTATAATTTTTAGATAAACTAGGTTAAAAATTTATGTTATCATTATGTATGTGGATTATATCAATTTGTGTGTGGTGTGTGCATGGTAAATGACCCAGAAATGGATATGTGTGGATGTAATTATGGATGGTCTTGGACAAGAAGGTAGGTAGGGATGTTTATGACCTAATAGAACAAAAAATCTTTTTTAGATCTCCCTATTTTTTATATGTTGTTTTTTATATATTCATTGATAATAGTTTTTGGTTTCACAAATATGTCACATCGAAAGACTATATTTTATTATTATAGGGGTTGAGATGTTTTTCCACTAATGCATGAGCCTATTGGAGACCTTGAGGTTAGAGATGAGTATGATATGTGTGTATAGTAATCAAGATATCTAGAGTATCAAGTTAATATAGGGTAGTTTTTCAATAAAATACTAATATACTTTATTATAGGGTTTTTTTAGAGTATAGATCATGAGACTCAAGGGGTTGTGTCACCAAGTAATATTTTCATAGAGAGTTATAGTCTCAACACCATATTTTTTCTATTGAGAAGGAAGACCCCAGGTTTCCATGTCCTAGTTTTAGTTTTTACAAACCTTCATTAATCAGATATATATTCCTCCCATATTGATTATATAATTTGAGATGTACATGTTTAGAGGACCAGTGAAATTCTAGTGTGACATTCTAGTATAGGATGAAAAACATGACTGCATTTCATGGAATTAAATTTATGTGATATTGATTTATAACATTCCCCATCTGATGATGGGGGGAAGTGATACCATGAGTTCATGAAATTAATATATGAAATGATTCAAGATATGAATTACTGTATTTAGTTAATGAATTTATTATGTTTCACACTAATTTTTGATAGAGGTGATATCCTCAATGAGTGGGGATCTGTCGATGGACTTTGATAATCCAATAAGGTTCCAATAAATATATTTTAGTTCATCCATTTTTTTAGGAAATAATGTAGTCCATGATTTTAGAATGTAATTTCACTAATGTTAGTGTTCCCAACCATATTAAATGTAGTAAGGCTATAAGTAGTCAGAACTAGGGATATAGGGAGACCTATAAGTGTGGTTAGAGATTGGTATCATCTTTTCTTCCTATGGGTGGGACTTCATTGAAATGTTATCATTGTTGGAAACCTAACATATTAAAAAAATAATGTTGGCCACCCAAAGGAGGGTTGAGCTTGAAATTTTATTAGTTACCTAAAGAAGGTATGTAGGAAAATTTCAAAGATAAAAGGTGGTTGGGGATTCAGTCAAACTATAGAATCTAAAATTAGACTGATATCCGTGTCAGCGGGAGGTATCCAAAGTTCATATTAAGACTCAATATATTTTTGAAGATAGGATTAATAACATTGGGGGTAGTTACCAACACATATTGTTGCTATATATGAAGTTTAGGCATCAACAGGTGGGGTTTGGGGTTGTTTCATGTAGTTTAGTTGACCTTTTTTCATTAGGATAGAGATCCACTCATATTATATGGTATTTTGTGTTTTCTATTGATTTTAATTATTCATGATGGGTAATGGTGGATATTCTATGTTGTGAAATGAAGAGTGATAGTTTTTTATTTATGAAATAGGCATCGAGTATGATATATAGGTACTATATAGTTGATGTTTGGCAATTATGTTATTGAAGAAATGGTTATGGGAAATTTCATCATCACATTAGGTAGCTATGTTGTGATGTTACACATTAGGTTATTCCTATATGGGGAGAACCTGTGGATACAACTATTCTCTTTAAAATAGTTGAACACGGTAATTGGGACTAGATAAAATTCTATAATGTTTTATTAGTGTTTTAGGAATGTCATGAGTGTGGTACTTGGGTTTTTTTCAAGGATTGGTCATTTATATATTTTCAAATATCTTAGAGATGAGTGATTTAATGGTAGGGAGGTCCTCACGGCACATATATTCAAGAAAGTTGTTTTGTATCTAATTTTTTCATTAAACATATGTAAATGGGAATATTTTATGTATTAAAGGTATCTCTAGTGCTTGAGAACTAGTGATTAAGGTTTATTCAAGTTATGAGGTTGATTTTTTTTGAAAGGTTGATGTTCATGTGGGAACAAATGGAATTATATCATGGAGAGGGTAGTATCAAAATAATTTTTTTTACAAGTAGCTGGTTTCTCATTTGAGTAGATCAGTGACAAATTATTTATTAATTCTTTTGATAACTATAGAACACTGTTATATTTTTACTATTACTATTTATTATTATTCCTGATTTATTATTTTGGGTTCTCATGTATTTTGTTGATTATTTTTATGTATAGTTCCCATACATATTAATGAAATTTCATTATATATCATATGAGAAATTGTATTTACCATTATATATTATTTATTTGGAAATTTGGTAAATTTATATCACTTACACATTAAATTAGACATAAGAGTTTACCCTTACATATGAATTGAAAGTGTAAATTTACTTTTTCACACTAAAATTATTAATTTTATGTGCATAAACATATAAATATTGTAAAACATTTTACCTTTACATATTATAGTGAAGTAAATGACTTACTTTTACATATCGATCTTTTATAAATTGAATTAATCATATGCATTGGAGGACCATTACATAAGAACATAGAAATTAAAAAATTGAAGATGTATAAAATTATTCCATATTAAAGTATTTAATTTCATATATTAATTGTTTTCTCTAATTTTTAATAATGTTTATATTAATGTTTCAAAAATTAATATCAAAATAATTTAAATATTAATATTAAAAATATTTAGAAGCTAATATCAGACTAGTTTGGATGTTAAGTATAAAGAAGAATGTAATTACTTATTATAGTGATGATAATTTGGAAGATTAGTTTTGATATTTTGGAAGTTATTATTTTTGAAGAATTTATGTATTGGATAAATATTTGAATGTCAAGAAAAACATAATTACATATTTAGATTTCATCATGTTTAGAAATGTGGTGGACACTGATGAATAAATTATTACCTTTTATGAATGATGTCACTAATAAAGAATTATCTGTTTCACGTTATATTAAAAATATCAATCTGAATCTATGAATTATAATCCATGTAACATATTAAAATATAAATTATTTTTAATACTAAAAGGTGTTTTTATCAAGTTATTGAAGGGATTTATATAAATGTATAAATGAAATTTAATATGGTGAATTATATAATGATTTGAATGTGGATTTGATTGATTATAACTATTGTTTTAGAGGATATTGGTATATTTGATAAAAATACATTGTGATGTTATCATTAATCATTATGAATATCATGGATAATATTTTTCATTAATTATTCAATGATTAAACATCTATATAAAGGCCAAATCATTCTTGAAGTATCAAATTGGACATACTCTACTCATTACACATATGTATTGTAATGTCTTAGAGAAAAATTACTTACACACTACATTTTCGGTTTTCCCAAATAATAAAAGTTATACTACATAATCAAGGGATGATGTAATGACCCAAGTTTTTGGAATGAGTCAAAACTTTCTCACGGTTTGAATTTTTCAACTAGAGGTAATGATAATTGTTGATTTGTTTATTGGAACTCAATTCTAAGAGTTTTGTTGGCCCTAAATAGTGTATCTGGGTTAGATTTGAGGCTAAGAGAGTACCTCGGGTGTTCATAAGGATTTTTGAAGAATCATATTCCCAAAGCCCATTGTTTGAGGTAAAATAAGTGTAGTTACATAGTTTCGGGAAACCGTGTGAGTGGTGGTGCATGATCGTGCGACCTTCTCTATAGTTTTAATAAAGGGTTGTCACACGGTTTGGGAACTATATGAAAAACAATGGGGAGTGGTCCTGAAGGCCTAGGTTCTTAGGCTGTGTCTTCCACATGGTTTGAAAACTGTGATGGTAAACTATATGACTATTACTGGGTATTTTTTTAAATTTTTATTTATTTATTTTTGTTTATCATCTCACTCCCTCATTCTTCATCCTTTATCACACAGAGTATGAGAGAGCTTCCCTTTTTCTCCTTCGGTGGATTTAAATCCATATACTCTGTCTGACCTCTAATCATTGATCCATCAGAATCAATAGGAGTTCCTCCATAAGGCTAAACTTGTGCATACCTCTTCTTCTTTGGTCCATGGTCTTATAGACAACTATTTCCTTCCAATCCAATTTCAGGGTTTTAGATGGAAACAATGATCTACATCAATATTCTTCAAATTGGACTTTAATATTTGACGTGCCTATGTCTATGAGTATAATGTAGGTGGTAGATACCTTATTTTCCTTTTTTGAATAATTTTTGGTGGATTGGCCTAATACATTTTTTTGGATATTTTGAGCGAGACCTCGTTATTCCTCATACTTCATATCAAAATGACCATGTGACCTATGTGATTTTGTTGGATATTCCCAATTATTTTTCTTGCTTGGGAAAGTCTAGATTTGAGGTTGTTCCTCTATGGGGTATTTTGTATGGGGTGCCTAAATGGTTTAAAATGAATTGTTTTTCATTAAATTGATTTTTTTAATTTAAACTCGATTGTTTAAATGAACTATAGGCATTCAAGGCCTACATACTAAAATTGTGATGATTGTTTGAGCTGTGAAATTCAATTGAAAAAATTAAATTACTTGATTAAAATAGGATGGTAAAATTGTATATATGTAATTGCTTGAATTCCATGGGATGATACCCAAGGGGTTAGGATGGTCGTGGCCTGAGATGAAGTTGGGATGGAATGGACATCTAGATTGAGTGATGTTGATCACTGTTTGGGGTTAGACGGGATTTTCTTGAGTGGTTTTCACCATGTGATTGGGCATCATGAATTTTAGTTTGTGGCTGTGTGGCTATTAGGTTGGAAATGGATTAGGATACATAGATGGCATGGACATCTAATTTGAGATACATGTTCGTAGGGGCATGAGGTACTTGAGATAAAATGGATTAGCTTATTATTTGGTCATTTGCACTCACATATGATGGCCAAAGATCTGATTGAGTCTTGTTTACATTGGTCGAATATGTGAGGAGGTGGGTTTAGCCACTGTTGTGGGTAGAGGCCCACTATAGTGGTGACTTAGGTACTTATTATTTGTGGGTGAATTCCATAGAATGTCATATGGAAGGTGAGGAGCCTTTAGGTGATAGTGATGAGGCTATCAGGTTGGGGGTCAAGGATCTCCATGCTTGTGGCCATGGTCCTAGATATATATTTGAGGATAGAAATTGTTGTTTCTATAGATGTCATACCATGGGCCGACATTATATTTCGAGTAGAGCTTTGTGAGACCCGTATACTATTGTTGGGTGTGCCTTTGAGATGTCAACACATTGATACATGAGGTGTCAGTAGGCGCATGGTGCCAGGCTATACGATAGAGGTGGAACCTGAGGGTTCACCATGAAATTGTTACTACAGGGGTAACGTGGTCCATGGTCCATGGACTCTTTTTTTCACGAATCTGATAATAGAAGAAGTAGGTGACACTCTCTGGTGGATGATAAGAACATGTGGATATTGTGCTTATTATTACAACATATTTTTACTTTTAATATAGGTTAATGTTTTATTAAACACTTATACCAGGTACACCCTATTGGGTGGTATCCTACTGAGATTCTTTTCACACCCTGCATGATCCCTTCAGGATACATGTAGACTTTATTAATTTATATATACATAAAGGATCAGCCTTAAGAGATGGATTATAGTAATGTTTGGAATATAGATTGGCATGGACATCGAGGTCATTCCTAACTATAGTTTGGTTTAGTTTTCTTTTAGTTTCAGCATATTTATTTTCTATAGATATTGTGGCCTACCATGGGCATCACCATGAAAATTGTATTCTATGACCTAACAAGGAATGTATGATTTGCTTTTTTGGTGTCCAGTGTCTAAAAGTGATTCACTATCATGTTTTTCTATTTACTTTCCACTACTATTCTTGTTTATTTATAACTTCTACTATTTATTGATATTGTATGTGCACCCACTCTATGGGTCTGGTTCGAGTTTGTTGATTCATTTATTTCCAATACATGTTATGTTATTATTCTTGGACCAGTATATTATCTATTACCAAAGGGTATATCCCCCCACTATACATGTTCACACCCCCGCTACTAGCCTGTAGCCTTCGGAATTCAGGGTGGTGTGCCTAATTCTAGGGGAACCCAGCCTGTTAGCACTATTTGGGTGGTTGTTTGGGTTAGGGATTCTACAAGTGATATTAGAGGGAGGTTCTTACACATCTTTTCTTGGTACTTCTATTTTAGATTATGGAATACTAAAGATAGATTGTTTTCTGAAATGGATTTCTTACTCGTGATTGAGTCCCTACAGCCCCATCGATGAGGAATGAATTGAGTTACCTTGGGTGGGTCATGCTTTTTTTCTTTTTCTCAAATTAAAGATTATATGATTTCTACTTCAATGCCTCACTTGGATTGTGATTATTATTAGTTAGGATTTTTAACCCTTGGCCTGGTGTAGTAAGGGAGAGTTGGACATTGGCCCAGTAAGTCAAGGCCTAGTTGTTTAGCTTTTAATAGGCATATTTTTAGGGTATTTAAATTTCATATATGCATGTTTTACTCATGAAGTGATAATGCCATGTGATATATGTCCATTGACATGTGAAAATGGTGAAATGACTGATATAATTTCTTTTTTTATGCAATGTGTTATTCCACCATTTAAATATATGTAAATTTTCATATGGAATGGGAATTGGGCATGGATCTTATTGGATAAAGAAGGTACTATAGATAAGGTGATTTTTATCACCAAGATTGGGTGACTAGGTCATCATTTTGAAGAAAAACCGGTTGTTACGATGGGAATAGCCCATGGATATTGTGATTATTGTCTCTATTGAGGGCGGGTAATGAGTTTATGAGGTCGGGATGACATAGGGCATGGTTACACTAGGGAAGAGTAAAGGTAGTTCTTATATTTTACCTTGTTAGTAATTTCCCTATATGATATATATATATATGGGTAGTCTAACCATTTATGGTATTCAATGGGTTCCTATTAGACAACATGAAGGAGAATCAGGTGGTTGATGGTACAGTGTCGCAGGAGCACAATCAGGTTTAGACCCTTGTGGTATAGGTAGAGCATGAGCCATAGGTTTAGACATAAGGGCAGGATAAGGTTAAGGATCTAGTGTAGCTTGGATATCAGCCAATCTTGAAATCATTTGTGTTATGGCTCGATGAGAAGATTTGATATCGTCGGTTATGTGTCTTGTAGGTCATCGACAGAGGTTTTTAAGAAGTAGATCCATTGATGTAAAATCATTTGTTGGAGTTCAATTCACACCACCCACAGCTTATCTAGGGTGAGAGTCATCCGCATGTAGCTGCGATCTGGATAGAAAGAATACAGTAGATTTTAGAGCATCTCATGATGCCTACAAGGTGAAAGGTCATGCTAGAGACATATATTCTTAGAGGTCCTACTAAGAACTGGTGGGATGTGTAGGTTCAAACTTGCAGACATGAGGGACTAGACTAGAAGAACATTGAGGATAGTTTCTTCGATCAATTTTCCCAGGGACTCTAAAGTAGGTGAGAGCTCAGGTTTTCATGAGCCTTTAGTAGAGTGACATTTCAATCATGGACTATACAACTAATTTCATAAAGGTGTTTCATTTTACACCAAGTATGGTAAGTGATGAAACCTTGAGGGTTACGTGCATTGAAGATGGATTAAGAGACGCCATATGAGTTTAGGTAAATATCATTTGGCTGTCCATGTTCTTAGTTGTAGTAAATCGAGCCCCCATAGATGAGGGAAACCTAATGGAAACGTCTCACATGAGTTGGGAGGTGGATTAAGGTGGTGGTTCGGATGGTAGTAAATGATGTAAGGATGGTTCATGTAGGGAATTCAAGCTAAGCACCCAGCTAGGACACCTCATGGTAGATCAGTGGAGGTTTGATTTCAGTTTGGGAAGCTAGGTTTTGTCCAGACTCATTTTGATTAGCCTCCAAATGAGTTTCGAGCCTATTGATGGGTGGGATATCTTGGGAGGTTCTATATGTATACTTATTAGATAGCTGTAAGTTAGGTACTGTCTTAGGTGCAGGACAAATAGATTTATTCAGGATTGGTACCTGTTGAGAGTAGATGAGGTTCAGTTTCATGTGGAGGATGCGAAGGAGATAGTGGGACCAAACTATGGGATCAATGGTTGATGACTAGTGCAGCACTGCAGGGAGTCCAGGCTTGAGGTAGTCGTCTATCAGAATAGGTGCATGCCACAGAACTTCCAAGGGGATGATCACATTGTAGAGCCGATGTGAATCAGAGGTATTCCATGGGTGTGGCCATGATTTCATTTTTAATTTCTATTTGCATGACCTTTTTAGGAATGTCTCTTTTGAGTGAACGAGGGGAACATGTTGTATATAGAGTGACTATGTGATGATCAGTGGGTTGGCACCATCTCTAGTGTGTGTGTGTGTGTGTCTATATATTAGTTTCTTAGCATCATGAGAATCATTGGATGCAGATTAAATTAGATTCCATGGTCATTGGGTCATCGAGGATGCATTTTTCTATTGATGTGTGAGGCACCAAGTTTATTTTGAGAATCCTTAGGATGAGAGACCTCATTGTGGCATGGATAGCATGGGATCGAGGTAGGCACTGATGTATTGAAGGATATGATTGGGTTTCGGGAGTGACATGGGTGCACCTGATGAGGTGCAGGGGAGACAATGTGTCATGGGAGGTCATGGGTCTAGAAACAGATCGATAGACATTTTACTAATTTGAGATTCGGGTTGGGATATACCATGTTATGAAATTCTTATGGTAATGATACCATTGAATAATTTGTCTAGAACCCTTGAGATGAGGGTAGTCCTGGTTATTTTTACCAGGATGCGAATTTTTGGTACTATATCAGGGTTTTGTTTGATATATCAGGGATGATCTTTGTTAAGGCAGGGAGATTTTATTAACTTGGGTTTTTGGAACAGGACAAAATTCCCACCCATATTGAATTTTTCAACTAGAGGTGATGCTAATTTTTATTTCATTGACCATAACTCAATTTTCAGAGTTCGATTGGCCTTTAATGGTGTTTTGGGTTAGTTTAGATACTAGAAGAGTGCATCGGGTGTTTAAAAGTGTTTCAAGAGCATTGGAGGCCCATAGGCCTAGATTTTGAAAAACTAGTGCACGTTAATGATTTAGGGAAAATGTGTGAGTTGTGGTGCATGGTCGTGCGACTACCTCTATAATTTTGACAGAGGGTTGTCTAACGGTTTTCACACTGTATAAATAACTATGTGTCCAGTGCTGGGTAATTTTTTAAATTTTTTTCCTTTTTTTACTCTCTTTTTTTCTCCTCTGATCCTCTTTCTTCTTCCTTGGTCACGCATAGTAGTGGGGAGCCTCCCTTTTTCTACTCTAATGGATTTTGAACCAACTACTTTTTCTGAATTCCATTCTTCAATCCATTGGAAGCTATAGGATCTCCTCAGTAAGGCTAACCATGTGAATAACTATTCTTCATTGATTCTTAGTCTTATAGACCATTGATTACATATGAACCAATTTCTGGGTTTTAGATCGGAACTTAGATATACATTAATTGGACTCTAATTGGACTATGATATCAGACATTTCTACATATACTAGTCTATGGTAGGTGGTTCATACCTTATTTTGATATTTTCGGACTTTTTGGTGGCTCAGCCTAAGGTACATTTCTTAAAATTTTAAGTGATGCCCTTTATACCTATTACTTCCTATCAAAATGATTGTGGGACATATGAGATACCTTTTGACATGCCCAATAATTTATTTTTCTTGACAAAGGTAGGGTTAGAGATAGTTTCTCTATGGGTAATTTGGGTCGGGGTGTGAAAATTGTCTAAATTTTATTTTTTACTATAAATTCATTTGTTTAGTTTAATCTAGTTTTGTTAAATGGAATTGAGGTATTCAATATCACCATGTTTAAATTTTGATAATTGTTTGAGTTGTTAAATTCAATCAACTAAATTAAATTGTTTCTATAAAATGTAATGTTTTAAATTGTATATATGTAATTACATGAATTTCATGACATAGAACCCAAGGGGTTGCAAGGGGTGTAGCCTGAGATGAGGTTGGGTTGGAATAGAAATCAGTATTGAGTGTTGTTGATCGCAAGTTGGGCTTGGACTATATTTTCGTGAGTGGTTTTCACCATAGATTTGGACATCATGGACATCAGTTTAAGGCAGTGTGACTGTAAGGTTAGGCATGACCTGAGAATATAGATGGCATGGGTATCAAATTTGAGTGACATGGTTGCAGGTGCATGGGGTTATTTATTTTTGGTGGCCTATATTCATATTTGCTGATTTATGATAACATGTGGTGGCCAAAGCGTTGATTGAGTCTTGTGCACACAATTTAACTCCATTATGAGGTGGTTTTGACCACTATTTTGGGTAGATTCATTCGATAGTTATATCTTAGGTATTTATGATTTTGGGATGCCTAACCTAAAAAACAACAAGGAAGGTGAGGAGCCTTCAGTTTATAGTGATGAGTCTATTGGTTTGTGTCCTGATGATCTATGTGCTTGAGATGATGGTCCGGGAAATTTATTTGCAGACAGACATAATTGTTCCTCCATATGTCATTCCATGGGACAATGTGAGCATTCGAGGAGAGGTCTATGAGACCAGGATACTATTGTCAGGCATTCCTTTAGTATGTCGGTACTTTAAGAGAAGTGGTGTCAGGGGGCACATGGTGTTGGGCTATATGATTGAGGTGGAACCTAAGAGTTCACCGAGACTTTGTGACAACATGGGTACCTTTGGCCAGGGGAAAATGACTCTCTTTGCTTCCAAGAGTTCAGAGATGGATAAAGAAAGTGACAGTCCCTAGTGGAAACTGATCACCAGTGGAGATTGTGTTTTTTATTGCACTGTAATATTTAATTTACTTAGAGGTTCATGTCTACTTAAACACAAATACAAGGTACACACCATTATGTGGTATCCGAATGATATTTGTCTCACACTCTATATGGGATCATTGTGGAATTTATAGTCTTTATGTATATACATTTAGGTAAAGGATCAACCTTAAGAGCTGGATCATAATACAATTTGGCAATGCGATTGGGGTTGACCTTGAGGTCACACCTAGTTGGAATTTTGTTTAGATTTATTTTAGTTTCAACATGTTTATTTTATGTAGCTATTATTGTCTTCCATGGGTAACACCTTGGATATTGTATATTATGACCTGAAAAGGAATTAATGATTTTATTGTTTTGTTTTTAGTTGCTAAAAGTGATTATCTGTAATGTTGTTCTGTTTACATATCACTATTATTTCTTTTTTTATCTCATCCTCTATTTATTGATATTGGATGTGCTTCTACTCTGTGGGTTAGTTTCAAGTCTCCTTAGTCATTTATTTCGGCTTCATGTTATTTTATTATACTTGGAAAAGTATATTATCTACTCTTAGAGGGTATAATCCCCCCCCCCACTATACATTTTTACACACTATCTTCTATTTGGAAGCCTTTAGTGTTTGGGGAGGTGTGCCTAAGGCAAGTGGTGCCATGCCCATCGGTACTATTTAGGTGGTTGTTGAGGTTGGGGTTTCTATATATGACTATCACTATTTATACACCATAAATACATCTTTAACATTTATATGGTTTACCTATTTCATATTTTAAAATTTATATATGTCATCTTATGTTTTAATGTTTTTATCATGTTGTAACACAAATCACACATTAGATATACCATCTTTAAAAGGTATTGAGTTGGTTATGCTCACATGACCTAATGTAGTTTCATATGTTATTTTTAATCCTACTAAAGGGGGTGTAGAATATAACTGCTACTATGAAATTCCATGTTTGGTTTTCACCCACAGTAAAGACTGGGTTTGGTCAACACCTATGTAAAAGGATATATCACAGTTTATTTCTATGATATATGTTTGAGGTCATGAAAATTAGATTTTGGATTTTTTAATATGAACTACTATAATTCCCTTGTAATCTATTGTTTATCATTACTAGTTTCACTCTATACACATATACTATATCATTTTTTGTTTTTAATGTTGAATCTTATTATACACCTTATTTTTTATTTTATTTTTTGTTACTCTCATTATTTTTTAACTTACAATTAACACTCTTACATCTTGATTTTCCATATCTTAGTTAGGACATAACACATGATATCATAGAAGGTTCTTTTTGGTTATATTAGTCACATGTTAATTATATTTTGTTTAATATTTTAAATTTTAATCTAATATGTGTCATATTCAATAAAAAAAATTAATGGGAATTACATAATTAAGTTACGGGAAGTTAGGAAATTGTTGAAAATATGAATCATCTAAGACCGCTAAATTTTAAATAAAATTACTATACTTATTGGAAGGATATAATTTAGGTTTTTTATAAAAAAAATATAAGTGTTTAGTACTGTAGATTCATGGATGGAAATTATAAAATTTTAGAATTTGAGCTTGATATGGTGTTTAGTACTGATGATGTTAAATATATTTTGAATCATAACATTATGAATTAATAGAATTGTTTAGTTAATAGAAGTATTTATATTCAACTTTCTTATCAAAAACATCTTCTAATATTCATATAAATTTAAATGTCACATTATATTTCATTTAAAAATTTCTAATCAATATGATTTGTATACATGGTATGAATATGAAAAATTTAGAATGATTCAGCTTGATGGGGTAAAAGTTTTGTATAATAGGTTTACTAATATTATTAATACATGACTTCTCTTGATGAGACCATGAAAATGACGTTTTAATTGAATGATTTATTTTATCACTTTTTTGGTAGTGGCATTCCAATAAAGTCATAATTGAAAAACTAAATTAGTTTTCTAAATATCCCATGAATGTGGTTTATGTATAATTATTATAATATGAAATTTAATATAAGAATATTTTTAATGAAGTTAATTACTAGATGGAAATTAGTTTATTTTTAATCAATTAAAGGTGTATCATATGATTCTTCCCGTGATGGTGCATGTTCATCGCATAGTAAGAAAAAAGAAGTTTAAAGTCAGGTTATGTGATATAAAAAATTACTTATTTATAAAAACAAGGTGTCAAGATGAAGTTATAAAGGAATAACAAAAATTAATTAAAAGGAAATTAATGAAAGGAATTTCTAATTTTAAAATTAAATTTATAAATGAAAAGAAAATGGAACATACCTAATATAAATTTTTGTGTCTCAAAACTAAAATAGAATAAAAGATGAAAATGAAAATAAAGAAGAAATAATTGATTGTAGGATATAGATTCATAGAATATTATGATTTATCTTGCTAATTATAAATTGATAATTTAATTATAAATATTGTTTCTTTGATGGCATGAGTATGGTAAGTAGTTCTAGGTTTGATTCTAATCTTGATTCATCTAATTTTGGTTTTGATAATCCTTGTGTTAAGGAATAAAATTATATTTTTGATAAATATCATAATTAATTAAGAAAACTTATATCCTTTGATAATAATAATAATAAGTAAATAAGTAAGGATGTTTAAGAAAATATGAATCTTAATCTGGAAAATGAAAAGATAAATGATATAGATGTAAACAACAATGAAGAGTAGAAGGATAAATTTTATGTTATGTTGAAAAACGTTTCTGATATTAAGAAATAGATTAACCTATTAAAAAATATTACATTACGAAATAAGTAAATAATTATAAATTATTTGGAAGATCTATAAAATGAAAATCTGATTATTAATAATGATGTAGAATCCTTTATATATGTATTTTATAGGTTTATTGTTGGATGTGAAATTCTATATAAGCCAATGACATTGATAAATATGACATGAAAAAAGAAGAGAATGAGTTTTATTATCTATGGTGTGATTGATGAAAACTATTATAGGAACTACGTTGTTAAAGGAACTAATAAGATACATTTATTCTCTTAAATATTTTAAATGTAGATCATTTTTTCATTATGCTAGTGTTTATTCTCTATAAGATGTTCAATCTCATGGTCACGTGATGGATATTCTATATAAATATTCTATTAATGATAATATATTCAATCCTTTTTTGACAAGGGGTTCAGAAGAATATATTTTGAATAATATTTGACCAAAGCAAGATTTTATACACATGAAAAAGTTTATTTCATATAGACAACATTCATAACCATAATTTTTTTATCATTTGTCTTGTAATCATGATCATTGTCTTTGTAATTTCATATTATGGATAGGGAGTATTTATTTATTTTTTCACAAATTTGATTTACTATCATGCACTTAACTATTCATTAATTTTTACTTTATTTCATATTTTTCTTTGGATTCATTCAAAATATTTTATAATTCACCGAATATCCTTATGGATCCTTATATTATTTTTTTTATATGGAAAGAGTTCACATAATGATCATTCACTATCTAATTTTTTGAATATAGAATTTTTGGATTATGGTGGAGATGATTCTATTTTAATTATTTATTTATTTATTTATAAATTAGTGCATATGTTATGTTATTCATCTATTTATGGGAAATAATTATTTTAACTATTGTTTCCTGATGCCATAAATTTCTTAATAAATATTTCTTACTCCTTGAAAATACATTTTTATTCATTAATTATTATATTTTACTATGATTTATTTTTTTAAGATAGGGGTTATTTTTAATTATATTTTTCATTGTTTTTTTCTTTTCTTTTGTTTTTGTTCTTGTTTAAACTGATTGACATTGTCATTACTTCTCGATCTAGCCAAAATCTTGGGAGTCTTTTAGTTTTTGTGTTTTTTAGAAATATGGGGAATGTTCAGTTTCCCTTTCCCACTTTAATTTTTATGAATTAATAACTATATAACTCACTTATATATTCTAAATTATTATTAATTTTAATTCTTGATTTTTAAAAATATTTTATTAAATTTTTTGTTGAATATTTTCTTAAGCATATAGGTCATACATATGATTGTAATTAACTTTATATATATTATTTGATAAATTGGATTTTTTCATTATGTATTGTGAATTGGAAAATTTAGTAAATTCAAAACCATTATGAATTGTAGTGGTGGTCATAATTTACACTTATATATTAATTTAATGTTAAAATTTTCATTTATATACTAAATATATTACATTTATTTTTTCTGACATGGAAATTCTGAAATGTTTTTTTCCTTTATGTATTATAGTGAAATCAAGGATTTACTTTTATATATTTATGTTTGGAAAACTAAATTACTATTATGGAATAGAGGGCCCATACATAAGAAGGAATAATTTGGAAAATAAAAATAGTAAAATTCTCTTTTGTATTGATATATTTACATTTATATGTTTTGTATTTACACTAATGCATTAAGGAATAAAAAATTAATGATCCATAAAAAATTAACATAATTATTCAAAATTTATGACCAAAAGTATTCATAAGTTATGATCAGAATGATTTGGAAGTTTATATTAGAGTGATTTAAAATTAAATTCAAAATATATTAGATTTATTTATAATAATGGTCATTTTTTCATAGATTAGTCTACAAATTTGAGAAGTTGATATTTCTAAACAAGGGTTTTTAACATTAATGAAATGAAAGTATCAGAAATTAATTGTACATATTTATAATTTTCGTATTTTCATAGAAAAGTTAATAAATTTACATATAAATTATTATGATTATATATAAATCCACTACTGTATAATTATATAACACATTTTGTGATAAAATTATAAATAATAAGTTGCGACTGATAAATTTGGTAATGGTATTCAACTTAAACCTGAATAGGCCATTGAATGTTGTTTCTTGATAATTTAAGGGATAATTAAAATTATTTAAATACAAATTATTATTTTGAATTTAATGAATATAGAATTTTTTATTTTAATTAATTTTTCAGTTTTCTATAGTGTATTATGTGATTTATGGAAACACCCATGTGAAGTTAACATCTATCATTATGATGATTGTGTAGAAAATTATGATGATTGTGTAGAATATTATGAACCAATAGCCTTTAATGAATCATATATATAAAGGTTAAATTATTAAGGAAGTGTCACAATGAATATAATAAATTCATTACACTGATGTGCTAAAAAGTTTTAGAGTTAATTTTTTTAAAAATCACCTTTTAGTTCTCCAAAAGAATAATCACTCGATCCATTCATCAAGGCACTATGATCATTATTTTTATAGCTTCAAACCATCTTCAAAATTTCATTGTTTTAACTATTTTATCATCTCACTATACTATATGTTATCATGTTGTAAAGAGTTAATCATTTTTTAGAAAAATAAATCTCTGGTTATACCATTGTTTAAATTCATCAAGTAGCTTTTTTCACTTTTCAAAAATCTAGTTACACATTTTCTTATTAAACCTGTTGAAATTAATGGTGTGGGTTAGGACTACTCCTAAAAATGATTGGGATAGATCTGGAACTATTTAAAAGGATTGTTTTATGGTTAAACATTATCGGAGGCTATATCTTATGTAATATATATTATCTAAATAAAATATTTTGAAGAGTACATATAAGATCAATTTGATATGAACTATAAGTAATCCATAAAGGTCACTATTTTATCTTTACTAGTTTCTCTCAAAAAACATATGATTTATCCTTTTTTATGAATAGTTGATGGTGATTATTATATATATTACATATTATTATTTAAATTACACTAATTTTATAAATATTTAAAATTCAAACAACCACTCTTATCATCTACATCTCTTATATGGGACTTAACACCACCCATAATGGATTGAAATTTTAGCCGGAATATTGAAATAAATATGGTGTTTCAACCTGATGGAGTTGGTCACATCAAAATGTGACCCAGGGCCCAAGTGTTCTCATTGGATGGGTTTTTTTATGGATGTAGCATTTTACAATGGAAAAAAACTCATTCCACAATGGACCTTTTGTTTACTTTTTTCATAAAAAACAATTAATCTGTTTGATTACATGTTAAAATGAGGAACTAAATTTACATTGGATAGTATCAAGGGTATCTCAACCCCTCTCATCCACTCTTTTCCTTGTCTCCCCCATGGTATATTTTCTGTTGTTATAGTGTTTTTATTAGGAAATATATTATAGGGAGTCAATACAGGTATGGATTAATGTCCTATTTTATTTATTTCTAGAATTTTTATCATTATAGTGGGTTTCAACTTATATCATTATTTTTGGTATTCTATAAAGAATCCATATTTTATTCCATTATAGGTTAAATCAGGTCAGGGATCCAGGGAAAATGTTCATAATTACACCAAGTTGGTGTTGTGAATATATTTCATCTATAATTATTATTATTTTTCAAGTGATTTTAGGGTGGGGGAAAGGGTGCACAAGTGTTTGGGAATTGAAGCACTGGTGGTTTTCATGGGTTTAGAGAGATTTACAAGGGTAGTCAAATGTTAGTATAACATGGGATATACAATTTAATTTCCATGATTTGTTAATGACTTCTCGATTGTTTTTATTTCACTGTGAGTAGTCAAGTGATGGTTTAAGGGGAGATTTACTTGATATGTTTCATTTGGAATGTTATGTGTGTTCTATCTGTCTACAGGGTGATTTAAAACACATGTTTGATATGAGGGTGATGTATTTTCAACTATTGGTGGGGTAAGAAAGGATCACCATGTTGTGGTGGTAAAATATCAGTGACCCTTTATACCATGGTATCAAATTCATTGTTGTTGTGTGAACATAGGAGGGACCCATGTGGTAGAAAAAACCTCTGAATTACTTGGGTTTATCCTTTCTAGATGATTATATTAGCTAAATTAGTATTTTAATTAGACTTGTGGGTGAGGGACATTTATTTGGTGACCCTAAGGAATGTGGCGTGAATGAGATTTCTGAACAAGGTATGACAATATCCATATATTGAGAATTTGTCATGGGTGATGATCCAGCCATGAGAAAAGGAGTGTAATCAATGGGTGGTGGACAAGAGACTTATGTGAGACTATTTTTGATGAAGAAATTGTGTTTCATTTACTTTATGATATTTAATGGTTTGATTTTGGGGATTTTAATGGTTGAACATCCATTCATGTCAAACTCTCTATTTTTTAACAATATTCAATTGGTTTTGATCACGGAGTCAGAAAAATCCAATGGTTCCCACATTGAAGATATTTCACAAACTCAACATTCCAAAGATAGATGATCATTGTTAAATAGATCTATTGAAACATGGGGACTCACATTAGTCTCGAGGATGGGAGTTCATGCTCATCACGTCCTTTGGGAGAAATTATTACCCACTATAGGACTCTCTTGATGATTTTGTACATGTTGAAAATCCTTTGTCAAATCCCATGTATGTCATGGTTAACCCATGAATTGAAAATAAATTATTATCATGCATGGAATTTAGAATCATCTGTATGTATCTGAGGTTCTTCATCAATGGGGACATATGTATATATCTGAGGTTCTCAATTGATGGAACCCTTTTGTGAATATATTATATATGATTTGTTCATTTATAATTATGATGTTTTTAAATAGACAGTAGTGTACTCTTGAATTTATTATCATATAAGGATATAAGATATGTTTTTTTATCGATATCAGGCCCATAAGATGGGAGTCTTATGTTTCCTTATGAAATTAATTATAACCTTCATAGTTCAGTGCCACTTAATTTTACATATAGTGACCCTAATTTTTCTTACATGACTAATACACCATTTTAATGATATACAATTGAATATAGTTACACAACCATGATCCAAAGGGTTAGTGCCTTGGAAAAAATTAGGCTCATGCATAACATTTATATATTAAAACATAAATAGTTATTTAAATATTTCTTCAATATCATTTTAAAAATTATATTTCTCATTATTACTATTAATAACCAAAGGATATACATCAAATTAAGGGGTGAGCTAAAATCAAAATAATAGGATTAATAAAGTATATAAATCAATATAACATTGGTGATCATAATCAACAAAATAATTTAATAAGAATAGTATATTCATCATGATCATGAGGGGAAATATTAGATAAGGTAATGGAATGTGGAAATGCTTAAAAATATAACATATTGTTATAGTGGTCAAATACCACACATAGTTGTGAATAGAGTTTGCATCATGGTCAAACATTACATATGTGCATAACCATAACATCCTCATTTTTTAAAAATATATTAGCATGTTTTTATATAATACACATTATATCATTAGATACATCACATTACCCAATGCATTGTAGGTCAATATAATTCTAGGCCCACCTATCACATCCTAACATTTACATAATCATGAATGCCTTATAGAATGTATGACAATATTAGTCATAAAATAACACATGGAACAGAATGGGTTTTGAGAGAATTTCATAAATCATATAGTCCTGAATAAAAATTGGTGTTCCAAAATGATAAATGGAAAAAATATTTGGTATAACAATCATCACACATGAGTGAATAAAAAACAATCTAATGTGGAGTTAGGATGTGAGCTGGAAAATATAGTTATTTCAAAAAATGTCTATATTTTTCATAAAACCATGTTGTGAAAATTTATATAATAGATCTGAAAATGGAAAAAAATGAAATTTGATTTAGGGAACACTGAATGAATATCCAAACTGAATTTTTTTTATAAATATGTATATCCTAATGAAATGGATTTATGTTCAAGAATACCCTTACCTAAAGCTTGAATGCCTTCTTCACTTTCATTTAATAACCTTGATTATAAAATTAGATTCATTAATTACATAATTAAGAACCACTTGTGCATTTTGTTTTATTTATTATAAATTTTTTATGTTCACTTATTTCCATTTTTATGAGTTATAGAGTTTAATCTCATTGTTCTAGGGGAGTTTGTCTTCATGGTTTCATGGTCAGTTTATGTGTATAAAATTATGGAAGTTATTGTAAAGTGGGAAAAATTCTTCAGAAGATAATTTATATGATATTAATAAAAAAATATTTTTGGTCTCACAAATCATTTTGTTTTATGGTATGAGTATTATTCATTTGATAAAACCATAATGATAAATGTTTAGTTTATTTTGGTGGGTTTTTCGACTATCATGAACTAGTTTCATTTTATTCAATATTGTGTTTATAAATTAGTTTCATAACAATAAAAATGTTATAATATATTTATTAAAATATTTTTTAACCATAATAATGGTTATATGACTAGACTTGGAGCCTGTATTGTAGAACAAAATCTCGTCATCTATGAAGGCGGTGAATCGACACATCAGAGATGATGTTTTCATTTTCAGAATAAAAGGATAGGATATGATATAGGATTATTTATATTATAATAACACAATAAAATTCTAGTATTTATATGATAATAGATTTATCCTTACACTTTGGATGGGGGAGGTAAAGAGAGGATATTAAAATAAAATAAATTAATAGGGGGATCAAGGATTTTACCACTTGAATGTTTTTTCCTTGAGAACCTCCTTAAGGAAAATGGTTTTGTTCTTTTATAGAGACCATAATATCATATAAATTGGGAAAAGGATTCTTAATATATTTGGGAATAATTTAGAAAAGGTAAAATTCTTGGAAGGTGTGGGGAGATGAGGTGGTGAGGGGTGGTGTTTATGGAGGAGGAGTGGGGTGTCTTTTTGGTTTTCTTTAATTTGTTTATTATTTTGGATCATGACATCCAATAGTGGTTATTCCTATAATATAATAACATAAATTATTTAGTATAGTTCAAACTAATGTTTTCTTAAATCATCCACACATCATCTTTGACCCAAAAATTCATGTATTTAGCTTATTCTATAAATTAGCATATTTCTCTACTCATGAAAAATTTAACTATTTTAGTAAAAATACCAAAAAAAATTATGCTAACAATTTTATAAACTATAGATTCAAAAATTGGGATCAATTTTATGAAAAAAAAATCTACAACTGGAAATTTATTTTTTCAATAAAATAATCTTTTATTTGAAAAATACTGATTTCAATATTGTATTTGATTTTATGCCCCTTTGAAAAAGTAACTAAGTTCTAATAAAATTATATTATTATTATAATTCAATGTAATATTAAATAACGATTATAATTTATTAAAAAAATATTTTAAATCATTATATTAATTTTTAATTTTTATATAATCATTTGTGTTTTATAAACATATCAATACATAATTTGTAAATTTTAAAACATTTATTTACTTGTACTATGATATAATTATATAATATTTTCATTTATAATATTTCTAAATTTTATTTATACTTTCATTTGTGTGGTTACTATTATATTTTCTAAATTACTAATTCTAATGGTGTTATTAATATTTAAATGGTCAGGTTATTATTCAATTGGTATATTTTCCTTAATTTCTATAAATAACACTTAATTCATAAATTATCTATTAGAATAATGTTTTTATTGGGTAATCTATGTGATGTATGTGTTTTATACTATATAACATTATTAATTATATTTCATTAAATTATCACCCTATTGAAATTTCATCCTTAAAATTTCATTTTACATACATAGTTGAAAATAAGTGAGGGCATTTCTCCTTCATTTCTTCATCTGGTTCCCATTTCACCTCATCCTACTTATGGTTCCTCCAAAAAACATTAACAAGTTTTTTTATTATTTTATAGGATTTTTTCCATGAATTTAATGATATTTACTGATTTCTCCTCATATGAAATTTCATTCCCCAGTTATATCACCTCCGGGTTTAGTACATCTGAGGGGTCAGGTATGAACATACTCAAAAGAGATACAAGGAACATGTCTTGAACTTGAGCCACATTCAAGGATAGTTTAATCCAATATAATACTACTCCTATGCAATCAAAGATCTCCAAGGGGCTAATTTAACAATAAATAATCTTTCATTTCTTTATAAATGACCTTACTCTCATCTATGGTGATATTTGATGAAATATTTGCCTCCAAAATTTAACTCCAAGTCCATTTGATGGTTTTCAGCAACGATCTTTTTTTTACTATGAGAAGGTTTGATATATTATTGATGGATTAAACCATCAATATCATCTCTTGTACAAGATCAGGTCCAAATAGCTTTTGTTCACCAACTTCATCACAATAATCTAGTGTTCAACATTACTTCCCATACAGAGAATCATATGGAGCCATATGAATATTCAATTGGAAACTGTTATTGTGTGAGAACTCAACCAATGGGAGATGATAATCCCATCTATATTTGAATTCCATAGATAAGGATCTTTTACATGGGTTTTTAAATAGTCCTTTTTGATTATCCATCAGTTTGGGTGTGATATCTCATGCTGAAATTCAATTTTGAACTAAAATAATGTTGAAATATTCTCTAATATAATGATTTCAACATTGGATCATGTTATGAAATGACAAAATACGGTACTCCATGTAGCCTCAACACATATCTCACATATAACATGTAAATTTGTCTAAGAAATAAATCTTCATGAATAGAAATTAATTTGGTTATCAAGGTGAGTTAATCCACCACCACCCATATCGCATTGATTCCTTTAGATGTATTTGTGAGACTAGTGAAAAAATCCATAGTGACATTCTCCCAATCCCAAATGGGTATAGGAAACAGATGCATCATACCCTTGGAATTTTTTTCTGTGATTTAACTTGATAACATACCAAACATCTGGAGATATAATCTACAATCTCTTTCTTCATGTCGTCCTACCAGAATTGGTCTCGAATATTATGGAACATTTTGGTATATCATGGAAGAATGTTGAACGATGAACTATGTGTATTATCTAGTAGATCCTTCTATATATTTAGTGATACATGAAAAATAATTCTAGTTCCAAGTTGGATGATACCATCCTTATCGATGTAGAAATAATGTAACTTCTCCTCTTTTACTGATTTCACTTTCTTTTATATACACCAATCAACCCTTTGTACCTACTTGGTCTTCTATTTTATATATTTTTGTGAAATAATTTTGGAATGTTATTATGTATTCCCTTCTGATATAATTTCCAAATCATTCCTTTGAATAACAATGATGATAGTGTAATTCTCAATCTGCTTCATGAGTATAGTTTTAGTTTCATTTATTCTAAGAGAATCATCTTCCTTGTTTTCCTTCCCCAGATAATAGTGAATAGAGAAATCGTTGTCCTTGATTAGCTCTAACTATATCCGTTGATGCATGTTTAAATACTTTTATGTGAATATATAAATTAATATTTTTTATTATAATATATATTTTATTTCTGACCTTATAGGTTGTGCCATCTTATTTTCAAGAAAAACAATCATAGATTATAGCTCCAGATCATTAATTGTGTAGTTTTTCCATAGATCATCGTCATTCAGGAGGCATTGACTCACAATTTATCAATATTCATGATTATACAACCCAATTTTTTCGTCAAACCATCATTGTTTATCAAAAAACGTTATCCACCAGTTGTTTGTGTGAGTAAAAGTGTAATGACTGACCTCTTATTTAGCTCCTTAAATATTTATACACATTCTTAAATCCATATATACTTTACCCCTTTCCATGTTATATTAGTTGTAATAATAGATAATCATGATAAATTCCTAAAAAACATTGGTAATACCTTTCTAATCAATGAAAACTATGTATTTATGTGAAACAGGTGGGTATGGTCCATTCCAAAATTGCTTTTATTTTTAATGGTTCTTCAAAACTTCCCTCAATAGTGATCATGTCCCCCAAGTATGTGACATGATACATCCCAAAGTCTTGATTTCTAAACATGGAATGAAATTTTTCCTTCCTTAATGTCACCAGCACAATCCTTAGATGTTGTTCATGTTCCTCCCTTCTCTTGGAGTCAATGATAATATCATTGATAAACACAACAAAAATTTTTTAAATGTATTTTATAAAGACTCTATTCCTCAAATCCATTAATATTGGATAAGAATTAGAATGTTCTAGGGGATTCACTAGAAACTCATAGTGACCATACTATGTACATAATTTAGTATTCTAAATATCTCCCTTGTTCACCTTTAGTTGACAATATGCAGAATAAAGATACACCTTTGATATGTTTTGATCTTATTGTAGTTGTTTGAACAAGTCATAAATCTTTGGGAGAGGATACTTGTTATTTATGGTGATCATATTGAGATCTCAGTAATCGATAAATATCATCATTGATTAATCCATTTATATTAAACAGGGAACTGGAGAGCCCTCAGGTGATGTACTAGGGTATATGAACAATTTCTCCAAATTCTCTTGTAGCTACTTCTTTAACTCCTCTAGTTTGATAGGGGCCATACTGTAGGAAAATTCAATGTTATGGATAAATCCGGGTATAATTTTGATTTAGAAAACTAACTCATGATCTGGGGGAATACTAGGTAACTTGTTGGGAAATACATCACTATATTTTCTCAAAATAGGAATTTCCTCCATGTTCGTACCTTCCATTGAATAAACCATTTAAGTGAGGCATGCCTCCTCAAAGGGCATCAATATCCAAATCATTGAGGAATTTTATAGAGGTTACTCATGGTCTTCTATTAATTTTTATATCTTCAATATATGATTATAAATATGAAAAATTATTTATTTTTCCCAATTATTGTTGGGTTGTATATATAAAAAGATTCAATCATTGGCTAATATTTTATTGAATTCCATCAAGGTATGTATTACGAGACATCCTGGAAGAATATTTCCACATATGCCAAATAGAGAAGAGTACAACACTTGGGTTTCAATGATCGCAGCACTTGGTATTTTGTTGATAAATCTACTTCATCTTATTGTGGCTTCAATTAAATAGTTCTAGAAAACATGAAATATATAAAAGAATACCTAGAACCAATATCAGATAATACCATTTCCTTTATTGAGTGAATAATAAGTGTCCCTGGTATGACTCAATTTTCTTTCAACACTTTAGCAGTAGTGATGGATTAAGATTTCCCTCTTTCCTTTGGATTTGGTGGATGTTAAACCTAATTACCCTTATTTATTAAAGGTTTAGTTCATTGGCTTGTATAGTTCCCTTTCTACAATAATTTGAAAAAATGTACCATGGTTGGTGATTTCCTCTCTTCCATTATGTTGTTCTGATTGTTTATGTTTCTCTAATATTCATATGCTTAGTGGCCTTCTCTCCCACACATAAAGAATTTCCCCATCACATTGAGAAAATTCCATTGATTCTTTATCCCACATTTTTGAAATGTGGGTGTTTTGACCCACTTTCATCCTTTTTAATTTGACCCTCCAGCATGAAACTACCTTATTCTCTTTTAATCTCCAAAATCTAGGGAAAATTCTATGAACACCAATTATACTTTGAGAGAACATCAGACCACTTATTTATAACTTCCAATGTCTCATTTGGATATAGAATTTAAAATGTGTGGCTTATTCTACTAAAGAATATATCTATTTTTCATCATTATTGATAAAAAACCCAAAGTATATCATGAAATATTGTAAAATTTTCATTGTAATTCATGATATATTCACCTTCCTTTATATTTAACATTATCAATTATATCTTTATATTTATTTGAAGAGTATAATGGAAATACTTTTTAAGAAATTTTGTTAAAAGTATTCCCACTCCATCTCTTTCATTTTAACCTTTAACATGGTTTTCTTAATAAAAACCCACCATTGATCAGCCTCTCCATATAAATGATAAATTGTTAGATTCACCTTTTCATTATCAGAGTAGTAGATCATAGAAAATATCTTCTCTATTGAGTTAAACCATTATTCTTAAATGATTGTATCAAAAGATCCTCTAAATGACGGTGGTCGTTTCCACTTAAAGGACTCAATGCCAATTTTCACCTTTTATGGTGATGGTGTATATTCAATTTGGATCATGTAATTGTTCATAGCTTGAGACATTTGGGTAATAATTTCCTTAATTTTTCGAATCCCACCTCCCATGGAATTGGGGATTTTATTTATAAAATAATTGCATTGTCCCTCACATGGGTTGTTTTTCTACTTTCTCTTTGTTCCAGCCATTTTATAAAATAGAAAAGGATTGAAAAAAAGTAATTCATTAAAGTATGGATATTTTATTATTTTATATAATTTATAATAAAGGAATACCTTATGATATCCGTATGTTTATCCATTTTAAAAAAATTAGGTATATTTAGATATACTTAGTATTATCATAAGGGTTTTCACTATTTTTTACTGATCCAAATTCCAAAATTCACTAAACTATTCCCTGATTCCAACTATAGAGACCCAAATTTTTTTATAACATGACAATAACATAATTTTAAAGATAAAAAAAAATATTGTTATAAAAAAAATGATCTAAAGGCATACATTCTTGTGAAAATTAGGATCATACATAACTTATATAATGTAAAAATAAAATTTATTTAAATATTTCTTCTTTATCCTTTTAAAATATCTCTTTCTTCTTATTATATGTAATCTCCTGAAGATATACACCAATTAATGGGGTTATCTAAAATCCCAGTAAGATGATGAATAATGGATATAAATCAATATAACATGGGTGAGAATAATCATCATAATAATTTCATAATAATAGTATCATAATTATTATCATGACGTGAAATATTAGATAAATTTTTGGAATTTTTAAATTCCTAAAAATGAATCATCATGTCATCATGGTCAAATACAATACATAGTTATCAACAAATCTAGGGACATGTTCACACATAACATATGTGCATAGTCATAAAATCATAATTAAGAAAAATGGTTGCATAGTGTTCATTAATAATACATATTATACCATGAGTTACGTCACATTACCCAGTGCATTTGAGAAATATATATTTCAATCCCACCCATCACATCATAACATTTACATAATGATGCATGTTTCGTTGAACATATAACAATCCTTTTTATAAAATAAACCACAGAAAGGAATAATTTTAATGATAATTTCATGTAGAATACATGAATGAAAAAAATATTGGATTCACAAATTGTAAAGATAAATACATATTTGGTATAAGAATCATCACACATGAGTGAAAAAGAAATAATCTCAAGAGGGGTCAAGACGTGAATTGGAAAGAAGTGTTGTTTTGTAAAATATTTAAATTTTTCAAAAAACCAAATTGGAATCATGTATATCATAGAAAATAAATCATAAGAACAATGAAATTATATTTATGTAACAGTAAAAAACATCCACACCGAAATTTGGAAAGAAAGAGGTATAACTCAAAGAAAGGAAGTTGGGTTTCATAATACCCTTACATTAAGTCTTAATATGCTCTCCACTTACAATTAATATCTGGGATAATAATATTATTTTCAATAATTACAAAACTAAAAAACTCTAATACATTTACATTATTCGTTATACCTTTATTATGTTCATTTATGGCCATTCTTGTTAGTGATAGAGTTTAATATCATCCTTTTGGGAGGGATTATTTTCATGGTTTCACGGTCGGTTTACTTATTTATAATTGTGGAAGTTCTTTTAAAATTGCAGGAATTGTCCAAATGTAAAATTATATGATATTTATTCAATCATATAAATTTAATTGGTGTAATATATAATTTTTTTTCTGGTATGAGGTCGTCTCAATTGATAAATCATTAATGATAAATGTTAGTTTTCTTTTGGCGGGGTTTTCGACCATCATGAAATAGTTTCATTTTATTATTTCTAAACATTAGGTCCAAAACATTATAGAAGATATAATATACATATTAAAATAAATTTTACCCATTATAATTGGTTTATGACCAACATTATAGGCCATAATGGAAAATGAAAACTCCTCATCCATGAAAGTGGTGAATTGACACATCACTAATAGTGCGTTCTTTTTTAGAATAAAAGGATAAGAGAAGAGATTTGATGGTTGATACTCTATTAAAAGGATATAATTATAGTATATATATGATACTATTTTTACCAATCCAATTTTTTTAATGTTGGTAATGAGAGAATAATAAAATAAAAGAAAGTAAAAGAGAGGGATTGAGGACTTTACCCCATGAATGTTGTCTCCTTGAGAACCTCCTTAATGAAACTGATTTTGGTATTTTGTTGAGAATATTAGCTCTTGAATGTGGTGAGCAGTCTTTTGAATGGAATTAGGAAGACTTTAGATAAGATACCAGTCCTAGAAGGTGTAAGGAAAAGAGTTGGTGAGGGTCAGTATTTATAGGGGAGGAGAGGGGTGTTTTTGAATATTTTTTTATTTGATTATTATTTTGGCTCAAAACTATCAATAATTATTGTTACTATGATTAAATATAGTAAATAGTTTAGAATATGTCATAATAATGGATTCTTACATCATCCATACATCAGATATGAATGAAAAATAAGCATATTTAGCTTATTTATTAAATTACCATATTTCACTATACACCTAGAATTCAACTATTTTAGAAAAATCCCTAAAATTAACCCTAACCAATTTTTAGGTGTATATTAAAAAAATAGCCTAAATTTTTATAAAATTAATTTTATAAATATGATAATTTTAAATTATATATATAAATAATCTTTTATTCCAAAAATATTGATTTCAATATTGTAATCGATTTTATGAACCTTTGAAAAAATAATTAAGGTCTCATAAAATTATATAATAATTATAATGAAACATAATATTAAATAATGAATATATTTTTTAAAAATTAATTTTATTTTAACTCAGTATATTAATTATAAAATTTTAATTAAACATTTATGTTTTTCAAAATTGTCAACACGTAATTTTTTTCATTTTAAAATAATTATTTATTTATACTAGGATATAATTATATCATATTTTCATTTTTAAGATGCCTAAATTTTATTTATACATTCAAATTTGAGTTTACTATTCTATTGGATCGATTACTAATCCTAATTTTCATGTTACTATTCTAATGGTGAGGATAATGTTCTATCAGTATAGGTTCTTTAATATATATAAATACCAATTATTTTACCCTTCATTTACGAGAATGATATTTTTATTGGATTCTATATGTGACGTATTAGTTGTATACTATATAAAATAATTAATTAATGGTTTTTATAGGAGATATATTACCTTTTAAGGTAATATAGGTAATGAACTGATCTTTTTTAATAATAATTGTTTCTTGAAAATATATGTTAGATTATTTTGTACTCAACAAAACTACATCCCTTAATTATTGAAGTGAGTATAATTTAAATGAGACCATTGGGTTTTTACTATTATATGAAAGTTGCAAACTATACTCCGAATGTAAAGATTAGCGATTATAAATAGAAATAATAATGGTTATTTTGGTAGAGAGATGAGTAGATGGCCTCATCTAGTACACTCGGGCCATATGAAGCCCTTTCTTAAGATCATGAGAAGGAGGTGGCATAACTAGGATTTTCTCTAGACCAAGCCCACACCATTCCAAAAAATTGTAATCTTAAATAGAATATATTACTAGATAAGTTCAATTCGATATAGATCAGCACTTGAGAAATGATGTATGAACCACCCCATGATTATATCACCAATGCACACCATACTCTTAGTTCCTATGTGGACATTATAAGGGTTTATGTAATTGAGAATTAGTTACTTAGTGTAATCCATTTTTATAAATAAAAGTTTTACTTTATCATTTCTATCTTAATAAGATCATTTCTTAATAAAATATATGTTTTATTAAGACAACTTTGATTAATTGATTTTTAGATATTTCTCATGCATATAAAATTATTATGGTAAATTAAACAACATTTTTCAATTAAAAATTTCAAAATTTACCTAGGATTAATTTTTTGAAGATTTCTAATATGTTTCATGTTTTTAGTATTTGATGAATATTATTTTATGAATAGTGTTTTTTAGGAATAGTAGAAAAATATTTTATTATTAAATAAATTTTTCTATGAAATGATTATTGAAAACGGACATACATGGTTGTAATCAGGGTGAAAAATGTGGTTCAATAATATCAAAATAATCATTTTGGTGAATAGTAACATTACCCATTGGAATAGTAATTTTACTCTTATGAATGGTAATTTGAACATTGAAATAGTGACCTCACCTATGTAAGTATAAATATGTTTTAGTCATCTTATGTTGTAATGTGATATAATTATATAACAGTATAAGTAAATAAATATTTTAGAAAATATTTGTTAAATATTAATAGTTTATTTATTTAATATAATTTAAAATAAAATTATTTTTTATAAAATGTAGTTCACTTTTTAAATATACATGTTGAAAAATGGTTAGGGTGAATTTTTGGGGTTTTTCTGAGACAACTGAATTTTTGGTGAATATATGAAATATAGTTTTGAGTTTTTAGTATTTTTAATAACATCATAACCTTGTAATAATGTTGAAATGAGTAATATAATATGCTGGTAGACTCTTATAGATTAAAATATAATATGAAGTGTCCCAAGGGTCTAATACCATGGGAAAAAACCATGGGAAAACCCAGGGTTTTTCATATACCACAAATAAGGTTTCCTTTGAAATTAATAAAATATTACCTCACTTTTTCTATAAATGCCCAACAATTCCTTCATTTAAATTCATTAAAAAATAATTATCCATAATTTTATTATATTTATACCTTCCAAATATTCCTCTCAAGGTGTCCTCTAGCCCCTAAGTTCATGATCTCAGTGTTTTTGAAGTTACTCTTCAAGTAATGGGATTCTCCACTTCTCTTTTCCTTTCATTTTCTCTTTTATATAGTATGTATTTCATGTTTTCATAGAATATTATTATTTAGTTTATATTTTGTATCAGTAAAATATTATTTTTCTTTTATGAATGGTCTAACCTTTTCCCCTCTCTTTTTAATGTTTTCAAAAACCATGTTGCATAGTCGTTATGCTGTAAAATTTTTATCACAAAATCTCCCTCTATTTATCAAGAAATTCTCTTATTTTATTTATTTGAATAACAAAACATATTTCATTTCTAGAGGTATTAATAAAGAAATAAAAATTATATATTTTTTATATAATTAAAATTCATAAAACCCTCATTCTTTTCTGGGGGTTATAAATGACTTAATGATTATGTTTTTATGAACTTTTTAAAACATCCTGATTTTGATATGAAACTCGTTTATTTTATTCTCTATATGTAATTTATGAAATTTTATATTATGATCTATGTGGATCATATGAAAATAATGGCATATTAACAGTGCACCTTTATATCTATCCAATGCATTGGGTAAAGATATCAATCTCTAGAGATGACAAATTTTATTATACCATGATGAATAACCTTGGTAATTTTTATGACGCATTAGGGATGTACCTTGGTGATATGTTTATTAATGTCAAAATTAAATTTTGTAGCCCCATATTATGTTATTATTCAGTTTCTTTTTATTATCATGTTCCACTTTTTCCATTTCTCATCTATTTATGTATTTCATTAACTTCTTATTGATATCACAAGTAAATGGTTTCCATTGTTTTTCCTTTCTAGGCCTTCGGATCAACCTCTCCTTCGGATCAACCTCTCCTTCGGATCAACCTCTCCTTTGTTCATCAAAAACAACCAACATTCAGTGGATCTACTGACCCATTGATTTAAAAACAGTGGATAAGCTATATAGAGAATATATTAAAGTCACCTTGGTTATTTAATGATTAGAGGGAGAAGCTGATCAGTTGTGGGAACTGATTAAAAACATGAGTCCAAGAGGGTAGATTGAAGCTATGGAGTGGAAATTGTGTAGGGGGGATCTTCATCAATAATTATTTCCTTCATTCAATGAGAAAAAATGGAGAAGTAACTTCTCGAGTTGAAGTAGAAGGAAAATGATTCTGTGAGAAGATACGAGATTAAATTCACATGTCTTTTGCATTACACCTATAGAATTTTCATGAATACTAATGATAAGGTTGATAGATTCATTAGTGGTATTATACCTCATCTACAGAATAATATAGCCATCAAAAACAATGATATCAATGAGGAGATTGTGCGAAGTGCTATGAAGGTCAAACTAGAGTTTGGTGAGATGTAGTTGTCTCAAAAATCCAATAAAAAGAAGAAACCAATGGATCAAATCTTGGGGAGGAGCATTGATCAGGGAAGATGAGGAAAGAAAGTGCAACTCCCCACGTGTAATAAATGTCGGAATAATAATTTGGGGAATTTCTTGATCGGGAGTGGGAAGTGTTACAAGTGTGAAAGAGATGGCCATATCACTCAAAATTTACGTAGTGAGGAGAAGCCTCATGTTCCCGACACTGAATAAAAAAGTGAAAATGGTGAAGGCCCTACCTAAAGTTCAATTCATAAACCATGGACAGCTTGGGAACATTCCAATCACTGTCTGAATCTAAGGTAAATAGAGGGAATCACTATCAGCCTTCGAAATGTCCAAGGGAGCATGTTCGTGATTTTTCTATCATGAAAAGTGAATTTGAAGCTTAAATGATGTGGTTGAAGGTACTCTTGTTGTTATACCAAAGATAGAAATTACTTTGTTTGATTCTATTTCTACTCATTACCATTTTCCAATAAGTTTACAAAGAATATAGAATCAATAACTGAACTACTAAATGTAGAGTTATCAATCAAAACTCCATTAGGGATTATAGGAGAATCAACATTTTTTTTATAAACTCTAGTATTTACTTTAGAGAGAATAGTCTAATCACAAATAGTGTAGTCATTCCCATGTTGGAATTCGACATTATACTGGGGATGGAGTGGATATCAAGTTATAATGCTAATATCCAGTGTATAAGAAAGTAAATCTCAGTAGTCTTGAATGGAAAACCAATAGTTATCTTCCAATGATAGATATCTCAACCTGATCTTTATCTAGAATAACCTTTTATATAATTATATATAGAGTTGATCGGTGAATAATAATAAGGAAATTAGAGTTTAAGGATAGATAATGTTCTTCTTGTTCGTGAATACATTGACGTATATTTTAAAGAGTTTCCTAGACCATCCCCATAAAGAGAGGTAGAGTTCTCTATTTAATTAATTCATAGTTCCAAGACGATTTTGAAAACCCCGTATATAATCGAGAATGTTTAGTAGGTGGAATTAAAGAAGAAAACCAATGATCTTTTTGATAAGGGGTTTATCCATCCATGTGTGCTCCTTGGGGAGCACATTTTCTCTTTGTGGTGAAAATGGATGGATCAGTGCTGTTATTCATTGATTATAGAGAACTAAATGGGTTCATAGTAAATAACAAGTTACCTCTTCTAAGAATTGATGATTTATATGACCAGCTTTGTGGGGAACAGTTCTTCTATAAGATTGATCTTTGATCTTGTTAACATCAATTGAGCGTGAAGAAATAAGATATTATAAAAACTTCATTCTGAACAAGATATCGGCATTATAATTTTGTTGTTATGCCCTTCGGTTTGACTAATGTGTCACCTATTTTTATGGGTTTGACTAATAGAGTCTTTATGGACTACCGTGATAACTTTTTTGTAGTTTTTATTAATGATATTCTGATATATTATAAAATTTTTGGGGAGCTTGAGGATCATGTATGGGTTAATTTTCATACTCTATAGAAAGAGTGATTATTTTGAAAGTTTATAAAGTTTTATCTCTAGTTACAAGAAGTTTCTTTCTTGGGGAACATCGTAACAAATGAATGAATCATCGTTGACCCTATAAAGAAAAATTTTGTATAGGAATGGAATCATCCTACAACAGAAAATAATATTCATAATTTCCTTAGTTTATTAGAATATTATAGGAGGATTGTAAAAAACATTTCACAAATTTCTAGTCCATTATCAATGATAACTCGAAAATGGGATAAGTTCATCTGGAAAAAGGACTATGAGGAATGTTTCCAAGAGGTGAATAATAGATTGGTTATTGCCCCCATTTTTACTCAACCCTAAAGGGGAGAAGGATTCATTAGTTTTAGTGATGTATCTCTGAAAGGGATAGGATGCGTTATCAGGCAAAATGACAATGTGATTGTTTATGCACCTTGACTGTTGAAGAAACATGAGCCGAACTATCCAATGCATGATCTAGAGCAGGATGATGTTGTTTTTTATCTGATGATATGGAGACACTATATTTATGGGGATAAGTTTGATATATACATAGAATATCAGATTTGGAAGTATATTTTCACACAAAAGTAATTGAACATGAGACATAGGAGATGGTTGGAAATTATTAATGTATATGATTATTTAATTCATTATCATCTTAGAGGAGAAAACAAATCCACTGATGTATTAAGTTGAAATGAACTTGTTGTGTGGGAAAAGATTATGATTCAAAGATATACTTTAATCAGTGACCTAGTAAAACTGGACATGGGGATCGTAAGGGAAGGGACATCATCAACCCTATTCCAAATGATTTCTGAACCATTATACTAGTGAAGATCCAGAAAGATATAAAAAAAGATCAATTGTTATAGAAAAAGTTAGAGGCTATAAATAATATGAAGCATACTACGTTCAACATTGATGAAGAAGTTGTACTGGCATTTTATAGTAGACTATGTGTTCCATCTATTCCGAAAATAAAAAATGAGCTGATGGATAAATCTCATAGCTTTATATCCTCTATACATCCTGGAATGAATAAAATGTATTGGGACCTTCGTGCTAATTATTTGTTAGATAACATTAAAAAGGAGATTCACATCTACACTAAAAGGTGCTTAGAGTGTCAGAAAGTGAAAGAAGAGAGACAACTTCTTAAGGGGGTAATAAAACCACTAACCATTCTAGCATGGAAGTGGGAAAATATCACTACGTACAATGTAACTGGTGTCCAAATAAAATCCAACGGAAAAAAATGAAATATGGGTAATAGTGGACCATCTCACAAAGACTACCAATTTTATATCTATTCGGGAATATTTCTATTTTGATAAACTTTCTAGGATTTATGTGAGGGAATGGGTAAGGATACATGGGGTACCACACTCCATCGTATCTGATTGTGGCCCAAAGTTGACATCAAAATTCTGTAGAAGTCTTCAACATTCTCTGGGTATTGAATTTAATTTCAGTACATCCTATCTTCCCCAAACTAATGGACAATCCAAAAAGACTATTCAGACCCTCGATAACATGCTACGAACATGTTCAAGGGAATTTAAAGGTGGATTGGATTGACATCTACAATTGGTTGAGTTATCTTACAAAAAAGCTTCCACTAGAGCATTCAAATAGAACCCTATGAAGCTCTGTATGGGAAGCAATGTAGAACTCCTACTTTTTGGGATGAAGCTAGTGAAAGTAAGCTTCTTGGTCTTGATATTGTACAATACATGATATAAAAGTTTAATGAAATCCAACAACACATTAAGGATTATCAGAGTCGGAAGAAGATATTTGCCGACAACCATCGAAGGGACTAAGATTTTAATGTTGTTGAAAATTTATTCCATCATATTTCTTCACGGAAGAGGGTCATGCGGTTTGGAAAGAAATGGAAGCTCTTCCCTAGGTACATTGGCCCCTATTAAGTCCTTGATCACATTGGAGTAGTGGCCAATCATTTTATAGTTCTTAAAAATCTAGATCTTGGTCATGATGTATTCCATGCATCCCTCTAGAGGAACTACTTACATGACCCTTCACATGTACTGAATCCTGAGGTGGTGAAACTAAAACATGACCTCTCTTATGAGGAGTAGCTGGTGGAAATCTTGGATCTCAGAGAGAATGCTCTATGAAACAAGACTACCCACCTTGTTAATGTGTTGTGGAGGAACCAAAAATACAAAGAAGCCACGTGGAAACTAGAGGATACTATGAGGTAGAAGTACCCACACCTTTTCTATTTTAAGTGAAAGAGTTGAAATTTCTGGGATGTAATTTTTTAAGGGGGATAATGTAACAACCTAAAATTTTTGAATAATAATTTTTTCTTGAAAATTTATGTTACATTGTTTTATACTAAATAAAAATTTATCCCTTGATTAATGTAGTGAGTATAATTGAAATGAGACTGTTTGGTGTCGACTGTTATATGATCATTGGTCAATATGACCATTGGAAAAAATACTCTTAACGTTAATATTAGTGATTATAAGTAGAAATAATAATGGTTATTTTTACAAAAATAAGAGTCAATGGCCTCATCTAGTAGACTCAATACTTACAAATCCCATTTTCAGAGCTTAGTAAGGAGGTGGAATCATTGGGATTTTCCCTAGACTAATCCCATGTTTAACTCAAAATTGAAAAGCTTGAATGGAATCACTTATGATATATGTTCAAGTTAATAGAAATCACCACTCAGGCAATGTTGTCTGATCCACCCCAAGATTCTGTCACCATTTCACACCATACTCTTTGGTCCTATGTGGGTGTTATAAGGGGTTATATAATAGAGACTTATATACTTTTTGTAATCCCTTGGTATAAATAAATTTTTTATTTCATCGTTTCTGTTTTATGAATTTCATTTATTAATAAAATATTTTCTTAATTAAGACAAATATGATAAATTTATTTTAGAATTAAAAATTGTACTTTTCGGAGATTTCATATTCATAGAGAATTATTATGTTAAAATAAATATCATTTTTTAATTTAAAATGTTAAAATTAACCTAAGTTGAAATTATAGTAGTTTTCATTTAGTATTAGGTTTTTAGTATATTTTGAATAGTATTTGGTGAATAGTAAAAAATATTTTATTATTAAATAAAATTTTAGATTAAATGAATTTCAAAAATTGGATATACATTGTTGTAATCAGGGTGAAAAATGTGGTTCAATAAGATCAAATTATTGTTTTTGGTTAATAGTTAATTTATTCCATGGAATCGTGATTCTACACATATGAAGGGTAATTTGACTAATGGAATAGTAACCTCACCTAAAGAAGTATAAATATGTTTTAGTCATCTTATGTGGTAATGTGTTATAATTATATAATATTATAAGTAAATAAATATTTTAGATAATATTAGTTAAGTATTAATATTTTATTTTTTTCATTTAATTTAAAATAAAATATTTTTTTATAAAATTTAGTTCACTTTTGAAATATACATGTTGAAAAAAGGATAGGGTGAAATATTTGGAATTTTCGAAGACAATTGAATTTTCGGTGAATAGTAAAAATAGAGTAATGAGTTTTCTGTAAGTTTAACGATAGAATAACTATGACATAATGACATAATGAGTAATATATGATTCAGGTCATCTCTTATGGATTAATAAATAAAATGAGGTTCCCCATGTGGCCAATATCATGGGCGAATACCATGGGCATGCCCATGCTTTTGAAAAAACCACTAATGAGGTGTCCTTTGAAATTAATAAAATATTCCCTCACTTTTTCTTTAAATACATACCCATTACTTATTTTTCTTTCATTAAAAAATAATTATACACAAATTTATGCTCTTTGTAACTCCCAAGGTTTCCTCAATCCCCCAAGGCCCCGATCTTAGTGTTTTAGAAGTTACTTTTCAAGGCAAGAGAATTCTGTATATCTCTTTTCCTTTCAAGATCTCTTTTAAGTGGTATGTCTTTAAAGTTTGCATACCATGTTCTTATTTCTATTATATACTATCCCTACAATATATTATGAGTCTTTTATGAATGGGTGACCCCCATCCCCTATATTTTTACTATTATCTAAAACGATGTTACATACCAGTTATGCTATAGAAGTTTCATCTTAAAATCTCTTTTTTTCTCATGAAATTATATTATTTTGTTTATTTGAATACCCAAAACTATTTAATTTCTAGATTTATTCATCAATACATAAAAATTATATATTTTATTCTCAAATTTACATGCATGAAACCCCCATTCCCTTTCCATGGGTTATAAATGACTTAATGATAATGTTTGTAAGCACTTTTTAAAACGTCATGATTTTGATATGAAACCTATTTCTTTTATTCACTTTGGTTATTTATGATATGTTTTACTAGGATCTATTTGGATCACATAAAAATAAATAAATTTTAAGGGTGCTACCAAATATCTCTAAAATGTATTGGGTAATGAAATTAATCTCTAGAGATGATATGTTTTATAATACCTTAGTGAATAACCTTGTTAATTTTTATGAAACCTTGGGGATGGAACTTGGGGATATGATTAAGAATGAAAAAATTATTTATTATAGCCACATATTCATGTTATGATTCTTGATTATTTTTTTATGATATGCCTCCTTTTTCATTTCTCATGTCTTTATGTATTTCATCATGTTCTTCTTGATATCACAAGTAAATCGTGTCCCTTGTTTTCCCTTATTGGGTCTTCTTCTCTCCCTCTCCATTGATGTATGTCCCCAAGTAACGAGATGCAGTAATTGAACTTAGGATGAATCTATGATGAATCCTTACAAGTTTATTAGAATATTATTTTATGTTTTTGTGTATTATGTTCCTAATTTCCAAGACACTAAACATCAAATATCCACTGTTTGAATAATGTTATGTATAGTTATGTAATAAAAAGGAAAGATTCCATAATTTGACAATGAAAAAACCATGTAGTTTAAAATAGTAAATCAAGGGAATTTTTTTATAAGTTTTATAGTAAAAGGATGGTGTGGGACTTATGTTGAAGCATCCTAGGGAACCTGGATGGGATGTGGGCTTCCATGTTGGATTTGAACATATTAAAAAGAAAATCCCTGGAGAAATTTTGTTTTATTTGTGATGTTGGGTTTGAAACTCAAGTAGGATTCATAAATATCCCTTTTAGATGGGAATCATATCCCACATAGTTCAGTTTTCAAGGGCTTACACTAAATATGAGGCACCTTTTATCTGGATCCATGTAGAGTATTTCATCTTATGATAACTTGAGGGTTTGGTTAGGGATTACACCTAGGACGATTACCATTTGGAAGAGGAACTCCATTATCTAAAAAACCACACAATCAAATTCTTATACTGGTAGAAGAGGTTGAGGAAATAGGAGAGACACTGGTTTTTTAAGTTCTCATCTCCTATCTTATTTTTGTAAAAAGTATAGGCATATCTAGTTACCTATATAGATAAATCCCATATGAAATTGTAGAGATTAATACATGAGGGACTCCCTCTTCCAAATTCTAGTTTATAGAGGAGTATAACCCATAAAACCTCAAACAAAAAAGAATTCATGATCCCCTCACCCCCCCTTTACTATATAAAATATGAGGTCCTTGGTCTGAACGATGAAAAGGTAAGGACATGGCCATATCTATCATGTATAAAACTAAGAGTTACCTACTATTATCCCAAAGGTTTGGGTCCTCATTACTGAAGGTATTCATAAATTTACACACTCTGGGGACTCTCCCAATTTGGTTGGATAGTGTGGGACACATCTTACCAATGGAATGCATAAATAAATAGGATACATGAGGGTGTGTCTTTATTCATGGTCATGAAAATTTGGAGTCTTTGATAGAGGTAGTATAATTCCCCCCTCATATGGGAGTCCCAAGGAAGGAGGTTCCCTACAAATAGTAGATTGAAGAGAGGTCTTAGAGGTTGATCAAAAATGTGAAGGTAGGGATATCTAAAGATAGCCTTCATAGTGTAAAGATTGAGTGGAATTCAAGGGTCTTATATAGGTGAAGCCTTCGTGAGATATTGTCAGATAACATAGGTAAATATTGGGCGAGATGAAAGGTATCGTGTAGGGTAAGGTATATGTGAGTTATAATTTCTACACACAGCGTTCACCCATGCGATATATAGATCACTTTTGTATGATATATAACATAGGGGAAAATTAGGTAAAGTAATTTATATAGGCTCCAAGGGCATCATCAGGTATCCCTATAGGGGTCTTTTGTAGGTCCTGAGCTTATGAGGGAACCTTTACTCTAGCATCTTCTAATTAGGGGGAGTGGTTACTCGAGTAGGAGTTTTTCACTTCACACAGCAGAGAAAAATTGATCGTATTATCCCCCTTAATTCCCTCTTCTTTTAAGACTTAGAACTCTACCTAAAAGGTTATTGAGGTGTTTCTTCAAGGTATAAAGTTAGCATAGCTATGGGGATCTTAGGGTTTTTTTATTGTATGAAATGTGAAGTGCTAGGGTCATATTTATAGGATTTCTCTGAACCCTATGTGAAGAGGTTTCCATCATAGGTCCATCATAAAAGTACCACATCTACATGTTTTATGAAAGATGCATGCTCTTTATGGGCCGTGAAGGTAGGGCCTGTGTGAACCTCTTGGCTTGCAGGCTGTGTTCACATAGGTTGACCTAGGAAAGTGGATCGGTTCTCCCCTATGCTCTTCAATTCATTATTTTATGAGGAAATTTCAATTAAATAATTTCATCCCTATGTGAAAAAGGACTATTAAGACCCCTATAATTGGATTCAATTATATGAAGAGGGATTGATCATAAATCAATGGGATGAAAAGTTTGTAAGGGTCATGAAGGTTATCCCCCCAGGTTGTCCATGCAGGTTTCCCATGTAGTTACTCTGCTTGGGTCTTCCAATAATGTTGTATTTATAGATTAACCTCTTATATAATTAGGGTTTATGACCATGTGGTTCATTCTTCTACTTCTATCATTAATATTCTTACATCATGAATTTTTTTCATAATTCCTTTTGAATGATCATTTCATTTAGGCACACAATATATCTACATAAGTGACTGGTATGTGCAGGATAACTTGAGTGAGTGTCACTTATGTGGTCACATGTAGAGTTGGTTTCATGTGCTCACATGGGATGGTGGATTGTGTAATTTTTCTATTGTTAGTGGCCTACATGAGGTCACTTGGGGGAGTGGCCTATGTAAGGTCACTTCCTTTTCCAGAAAATCATAATTTTCCAAAATTATGGATTGTATCATTATCTCATTATATGTTTCTAATGGGTAATCATATGGATTCTCATGAGCACACTACTGATTGTTTCTCAAAGATTATTAAGATCATATGACCAGGTTACTATGACATGTGAGACTCCATCCATCCAGGATTAGTGAAGCATTTGATGAAATACTAATTTGAGTACCCTTAGAGTGACAGTTTTCCTATGTATAATTAGTAATTTCCAAGAGATGTGCACATTCTAATGCATTAGAATTATATTCCGATGTTTTAGATCCTGGAATAAACCTATTTATTCACTTCTAACGTCTCCTCCAATGGAAAATTTATCATGGAAGGGAAAGTTCCAACCACATGCATCATGCACCATAGCATGTGTTCCATAGACCTAAAGACTCACACACAAGAGTTGAATCCTCACTACTATCAATCAATATTCTTTGTGTCTATGATGGACCAATAACAATTATAGAAGGAATATTAAGGATTTTTCCCTAAAGGAGTTGTTAGGCCTAAATGGATGTGGGTGTACTGGGTACATCAATACAATGCATAATTTAAGACTGAGTTTCAAAATGTCCATATCAGTGAGGCTATCTGGGTGGTGCAAGACTATAATTTCCAGAACCAAGATATTATCACTAAAATATTGATTTATCGGATACCTCATATGAATAATTTCAATTTGATTCATTGAGAATTCGTCATTAGCTTGTGGAACATCTATAAAATCTTTGGGGTACCAACACTCAGTAAGATATATGATGAGTTCATTCCACCAAAGGTGACATGCGATGATACTGGGAGGGTACTGGCAATGTCCATTGAGTTGTTCGAAATGGATAAGATGACATAGAATAATGGCCCCATCTTAAGAGGCGAAATATATTTGAAATCATGGATAAAGGCTATGTTCAAGACAAAAGGAGAAGGTCCTACTTATCGGTTCCTAATGGTATGACAAACTTCAAAGATTCAAACCAATCCTAGTAAGATCTAGACTACATTGGAACAAGTACAATATAACAAGTTTTGATATAAGGTCACGTTTGAGGTACTTTGAGGGCCCATGTGGTCAGATTCATTGTGAATGGTTGAGAACATTCCTACTATTGGACTGTGAATATAACAACAACATGAGCATGGAGAAATTTTTTGTACTATGTAAACAAGTAGAGGGGATCCACATAAGGTAGGTTTCTCCAATTCATAAAAATATCTACTAGTGTTTAATTCGTGATTTCACCAATAATTCCCCATATCAGATTTTATGGCCATTTCTATTACTGTAGGATGAATTTTTTCCCATTTAAACTCTTATTATGTGCTTAGTGGACATTTATTTCCTAAAATCTTCTTTTTTCCTTTTATCCAGGATAATTTCATAATTCATTATTTACCTATGAAAAATGATGAAGCCTTAAAGAATCTAAAAAAATCAGAGAGTTACACTTCTTCCCATATATTGATCCGCCTACAATGACCTTTCTTAACAATAGTATTGATAATGATGACCATATATCATACATGATTACATTCAATGATAACATCTTGTACAGTTGTATTGGATGATATATTATAGGTGTGGACTGTGATCCATATCAATTTTTGCAATTGTTTATGTTTCTACAACAACCAAATTAATGTCCCCCTACACATTCTTAGTTTAATAAGAATCTAATAGTGGATTCATAAATTTGGATCATCATGGATTTGGAGGTATTCTAAGAATCTATTTGGCTTCCTCCATCAGGTGCATAAATTTTGTTAGAATCTAGGTATGCTAGTGCTTGGATTTCTTGATACCTCAAAGGAGCATTGACAATAATTATTCATCAAATAAAGACCATGATAACTGCTAGGCCTGGAATGGATGATAGGAAGGTCCTATATGTAGGTAATGATGTTGAATCTTTAATATAATCAATGAAATATTAAACATAGTCCCTGATGCAGATCAATTCCGAGGATACTACTTCTTTTGGGCCAATGTGGTCTACTCATAATCAATGCAAGGAGACCCGAGCCCCATAAGCCTAGTATTCTATTCGATTAGAGAGACTGAAAATTGATTCAAAATTAAAGGTTGTTTGGTATTCCTTAAAGCTATTTACAGGATCCTCATATTATGATAGGGATTAGATAATCATGGTTCGGAAGGATGTGACCCGAAACATCAAAAATTTATGGGTTTTTCTCCAAGCCTACATTTATATCCTATAGCTTGGGGACATATTTACACCCTCTAATATTCACACAAACAAAAAAATTACTCAGGTGGGGAAATATATTCGAGGTATGGAAATATTGATACATACAACTGATGATCATATCCAAGCTATAATGTAGGTAACTAACATGATAGAACAAGTTGCGACTGAGTGTATATGTAGCTGATTTGATAAGGAAAATGATGATTACATCAACACTACTAATGTATATCTCTCACATACCTTCTCATTTCCTTCCCCCATCTGTAATTATTAATTTTTAGGGGATTCACCATTTAGTTGGTAGGCGAAGACGAGGTGATAATGGTGACACATAAGCCACCAAAATATGTTCTAATGGTAACCCCAATAAGAGTATAGGATGAGCATCCTGATACCTTAGAGATATACTTAACTCTAAGGATTATGGGGAAGGAGATGGTGGTATGGAATTCTTATCCATAACCTCCAGTGCCCATAACTGAGACGACTAGTATGGGACCCTCACCATCTTAAGGGATGAAATTAAAGGGGGAAAAGAGTTATGTATGGTGTATACACTATAGTAAGTATTTCCACTACCATTTTACATTATGACTCATCTGATATTCCTATTTCATCATGCTTTCGTTTTATAGGAGCTTCTTCATTGTCCTCACTCAAGGTTCCTGGTTTTGATCTATCAAGGACTGAGGGGGACATTCTGGACAAGTCCTAGAATCATGATAACAAATAAATCCCTTTAAAAAAAATAGGTCTTAAGATATAAAGCAGTGTTTTCTCCTATTACTATTGAGAGGGAGGAGGGTCTTGGTAATTCTATAGATATATCATAATGTTCCATTTTTTAATCATTGAATTTCGTCATCATGATGTTTCAAAACCATCATCTACAACAGTGGACACTACAACGACCTCCACTAGCCCAGTTGATCTTTTAGAAGGGGTCGGAAAGGATCATAGATGGATTGATGAAGGTGTTGATGTTGATCTTGACTCATTGAGCTTCAAAGATGTCATACTTATCAAGAAGATTGAATACATAATCACAATCCATGCATCTCAAATACCCCTACTAGTGAGGATACTATGCGACTTGAGGAAATATTAAATGAAATAATGTAATATAAAAATAGATTGAAAAATATTAATATACACCACCTCTATAGAGATGTTCTATGATTTTTAAAGGGAATTTTATGGATGATATTTTTCTATTTATTTAATTTTCATGCATATTCGACATGCATTCATTTGATTTCTTGCATAAAACCTTGACTTGTGTAGCTTTTCTCATAGAAAATGTTGTTGAGGTGATGCATGAACATGGCATCAAAGTCCATCCTACTACCATTTTTAAGGGAGTAACAACTATGTTCTATGGAGTGGGAGATTTATAAGATCTCTCTATCTATGTTTCTGTGAGAAATCAAGATAATGTTCCTCATCATGAGTTCCTTTATCAAATCATTGATACCAAGGGTGTTAGAGAGGCATCAATTCTGGATGTTGATCTACCAATAGGAGAGTGTTTCAAATAGTTATGGTTGCTTCACTTTCTCAGTTATCTGTTAAACATCAGATGTTAATTAAAAGTGTTACATATTATCTAATATAGTTGATTTGGGTTATGTGCCTAAAAGGGGAGATACCATACCAATTCTGTCAACATTGGTAGTCAAAGCTGACACTACATCAAAGAGAGTAGAGTAGTGTTCCTCATTGTGTGTACTAATCCCAAAATACATTTCTCCATTTAAAAGAAGTTCTATGTCATATTTTGATACATAAAACTCCCTTCATACCAGCAGTCATATTGTTTTGACAGGTATTTGAAAGATATAATTTGAGGGATCTCTTGAAGACCCTCTATCATGACTTCACAAACTTCAAACCATATTTTTATTTTTTGGGGTTTCACAGGTTTTGTTACTATATAATTCACCATGTTGTGAATTCAATCATTCATCAATGGTAAAGGGAGAGAAGGTTGTAGTTGACTAAATCATAGTTGGAAATCCAATTTGACAATCTCATAACTATGGTATCCTAGGTGGATCTTAGTCATGCCAAAAATATGGAGGAGTACCACCATCTACTAGATGATAAATCTATAAAAATATTATGCCTTCAAGAAGAACTGAATTCAATAATGGAAGATATTTTCCATCTCCACCATTCTGTTCATAGGTTTTTGGACCATGAAAAAGATTCTATTGTTGTTGAGAGGGATAAACATTATCACAATGAAGATGTTGTCACCACACAATTGGCTGGGTTTTAAAATACTATAGAGAATTCATGATCATTAGTCCAACAGATCGTGGCTCACATTGAGGAAAATTTTCAATTTTTTTAGAGAGACTCCATCATGTGGAAGTTCCTATACATTTTAACAAATGAATGAAAATTATTTATTTTTTATTCAATTATTATATGTTTCTATGTTTATACCCTTATTTTAATCATAATACAACATATAAAATGGCTCAATTATTCTAATTCCATTATATAAAAAATTTTATAGTAACAATGATAAGGATGTGAGTGCTCTAATTTTTGTTTAAGTATTTTTACCTAGAGAGAATAGTTGGATTATTTCTTGGTCCATACGACTAGATATTTGATCTTTTTACCTTTTGTGTCATTACCCTTATTTTTTCTATGTTAAATATGAATAATACATAGAATGAAATAATTGGATTTTTCTTTGTCCACCAATTGTAGTTTTTTCAACGTAACAAGATTTATGCCACTTTTTTATGAATAGTTTAAATGATGGAAATCCAGACTAATGTGACTATTATTTTAGGTTTAAAATGTTTTACCATGAGTTTTGGAATGATGACCCAATTGGTCTTGGTGGATGAAAATGTTCCAAAAAAATTCATACACACAAAAGCTGTGTTTTTAGTTATGATTTTATGATTTTAGGGTTTGAAACATGATGTCAAACAACCATATAAGGAATAACATCAATCCATATTCAAAATGAATTTTCCAAAAAGATGTTTATAATCGAGATTATAGAGATATAATAGGTCTTTTGTAGGAATGAATGTGTCTCTGGTTGGAATGCCCTTTTTGTGGGTGACTTATGTAAATACAAACTAGGGTGTATCAATGCATAGTCAATAAAATGGTGTCCTAATGAATATGATATTCTATTATCGATGGTTTTGTAGTTTGTGAAGGATAATATTTATCATGACCTGGAAGGGTGGTTTTTTGAGGAAAGGTGTTTAAGAATGAAGGGTTCTTGTGTATTCGAACTGTTTATTAAGGGTAAACAATTACAAAAAATTTTTGGATTTTGTAAAGGAGGGGAATTTAATTTCAATCGTAATATTAAAAATAAGTGGTTCTATGAGAAGTATAGAGTGTGAGGTCCCCTGGATAGATATCCATTTTTCTGTAGAATAGAAGGAATGTTTTTCATTGTGTTTGGGCCAAATAGAAAGTTTCATGGAACCAATTCATATCCCATTTAAAGATAGAATCAAGACACACATAGTTCTTATATAATGGCTCCCTATAGAGGTCTATCCCATACAGAGGGAGGGGGATTTTGATATTCCAGCTAGACCTAGGATTGGAGATCTGGTTGTCACTACATGTCTTTTGATGGTAAAAATCTAGAAACATGTAGTTCTTGAACAAAGGTGTGGTGGAATAATAACACCAAATATTATGATATGATCAAGAATAGATCGAAATTTAATAGAGTTTTATGTCATGTAACAAGAAAGTGAACCATGTAGTATTATTTCATGCATCAAGGACATTGTAATATAGTTTAATATCTTGTGAAAAGGAAATTAGGCTTTGTAGTTTAATTTTTTACATCTATGACTATGGTGTCATGTATTTTTAGGACGTGTGACTTGGACCATATGTTTTTTTAAGGTCATGCATAAAGTACCATTATTCAATGCATCTTAACTTTATATAGTCAGGATGAAGATGTCATATAGATTATTATATTGAAACATGATTGAGGGTTTCATTATAACATGATATATTTCTTGAGGAAAATTTAATTAGTAGTGGCAGTAATGATCCCTCCATCTTGTGAGATCATCGAATAAGCACTGTTAGAGTGGAAGTTGTTTATGAAATAAGTCCAAATTGATGTTGGCTCAATATTTAGAGGCCTATTCTATGGTATCCATAGAGTATTTATGACATGTACCAGTTCTCCTTGGGGGAATGAATGGGGGAAGTCTCTTTTGTAAAAGGCCCTTGCTATCCAATATTTATAGAACACCATGTGATGCCAAGTATGAAGTTTGTTCTCATGAAGTTTATCAAATTGATCAATCTTTATTTTTGATTGAGCATCATGGAAATTTGAATAAATATGGAAATAAGTAGTGAGGGAAATTTGACCTCAAAGAGAAGGACCAATTTTTTCTGGTATACAGGTCAATATAGGGTCTCTCTCCGGATGGTGTGCATTGTAGTCTGATAGACCTAGAAAGTAAGAAAGGGTTTTTAAGGATAATACTTTTCATATATATCCACCATATTATGGAGTGTGATTGATAGGTTCTTATTAAAGGCCTCTATATATCCATTATCCACTTTATAATAGCAAGAAAAAAGGTTGGATTTGATATTATACTCTTGATACAACTTTTTCAACATAATAGAATAGAAATTAGTATCGTTTTATTTAATATTTTATGAGGGACACCAAATATTATAATGATATCAGCTTTCCGAAAGATTAAATTTCTTTTTTCTTTAATTCATTGTGGGGGTAATGATTCAACCCATTTGGAGAATAATTAAATAGTAGTTAAGATGTATTTGAACTTCTTGGATGTATCTTGAGGATACAACACTACGAAATCCATTCCCCGTACAGAGAATGACCAGATGTATTTGGATGTGTGCAGCATCTCTGAACATTATTGGATGAAGTTATCATGAACATGGAAGGTTTTGATTCTTGTATAATCAGGTGTAATTATAGGATAGAAATATCCAACCCTTCAGATCTATTTGGAGATCATAAAAATGATCACATGCTCCCATATGTATTTCTCTCATGATGATAGCACTTTTATCTCTTTCAATTCATCTGAGAAGGAATCCACTATATCATTATTTATAGTGGACTCTCTGGGTATTAGATCCATCATAAAGGGTAAATTTGGTTTCTCAATATTTAATTTAGGCTTTCTTGAATCTTTAGGATGATAGAACTATATGTTAAAGGTAATAAACAATAAGAATCATTCAACTAGTTGCTGGATTGTATGGTTCAGGGATGGAATTAACCTCATTGATTTCTTCAATGTTTATATGAATAAAAGGAAATTCCATTCAAAGACGATCAACTTTGAAGATTGTCTCATCCCTGTATGGATTATCAGAAGTCATAGAATCATTTTCCAACGCATCAGTCTATTCATTCATTGATCATGGGACATGAGTCGATGTTGGATATGAGGAAAATTCTACCATTATTCCTTTGAAAAAGTTATGAAAGGGAATTAGCTCTCATTTTATGACAGAATAATTTTAGTCAATATAATTAATTACTAACATCGAATATACATTCAGTATCATGTTTTCATTTAGAATTTTAAGGGTTATTTCTAGACCAATGATGAGGGCCTTACCTCATTTTTTATACAACATTCTTAAAATAAGATGGTGTAGGGAAAGACTTATCTTTCTAAGGAAATGAGTATGACTCAAAAACATAAATTTTATGATTTGGGTCTTCCATTTTCTTCCCTATTAGTATTTTGTACATTCATTCAACATACATATCCCATATATGGGAACCATATTGAAATGAGAAGATCTCTTCACCATGAAAAACATCCATTAAACATTGGATGGATTATGAAATATTTTTTCATGTTTTTGCGTGATAACAAATGAACCTCATGGTGTTATAGGTAGTCCCTTATAATATGAAATATGATGATTAAGTCCAGTAATCTCTTCTCGGTATATATATTATGAGTCTCTATGTGAAACATAGTTTGAATTTGATAATAAATGTTGTTTTTATTCCCATAATCATTATTTTGTGAGGCGAAAAAACCCAATTATCCCTCTACGTATATCACATATAGAATGAGTGGTTTCCCCTCAATTAGTGTAATTAACATGAGTGGACTCAAGGTATATTTCCTGTGATTTCCAAATGAATCCTAATAGTTATTTCTCTACTAATATGTGACCACCTTCTTCATCAAATTGGTTGATAGAAAACACTTTCATTTGGGGGTTTCTATAAATCACTGAATTTATATTAGGTTACCAAATAAACCCCTCAAATATTTTAGTTTATTAGATGGTGAAATAGAGAGGATTTCCATTTTTTATTAGGTTTTACTTTGATTCCATCATGGAATGCATTGAAGCTGAGAAATTTCCCTAAGGTGACAAATAAATCACATTTAAAGGGGTTCATATTTAGGATATATTGTCATAGATTCATTAATATAGTATTAAGATCAACTAATAGGTATGATAACTATAAATACATAACCACTCAATCATTAATATAGCATTTGAAAAACCATCCCATTAAGGGTTTGAAGATGTGATGCATGAAACGTTGAAATCTAGTGAAAGTATTATCCAATAAAAAGTGAATTTACTGAAAGAAAAATAATAAATGGGGAACTAAAGAGGGTAGATTATTCCACTTATTGGGATATTCATTGTTTAATATACCCCAAATAGCCATCCATAATAAAGAGAGATTGATATCCATCCATTGCAACAATCAGTAGTTCTGTGATCAGGGATGAGAAATCATAATTCCAACAGTACTAGTTGAGATCCAAGAAGTCGATGGAGATTATAATATTCACATTATTATTATTTACTATGACTATGTAAGATATAAATTTGGGATGCTAAACATTCCAAAATAATTTTTCTTTAATAATTTTTTCCACTTTATCATTAATTTGGAAGCGTGAGTAAGATGTGTCCTTCTTCCTACATGTTTCCATCCCCAATGGCTTTCTAGAAAACTCGGGTGGTGATTGGCCACTTCATGATAATGCCTTTTAATTTATGTGTAATTTAATACATGTAACAATTTTTATTTAGGAATGAGGTATACATCTCTTGTTTTTTGGAAGACATGGCCACACAGATAAAAAAGGGTCATGTTCCCTCCTCTATGCCCATGGTTATTTTCACGACTTCATCAATGGTGTAAGAATCACCTTCCTAATAGGTTTTAGAGGAATAAATAAGGTCCCCCTCCTGATCCTCCACATCTTCCTTTTCATATTCTACCTTACTATTAAGGGAATGAGGTAAAGAATGAATCTCCTTGTAGTTAGGAGAGTGGTCAATGTTTTGACTTATAGAAGATAAAGTGACTTCTTATTACCTACCTAATGATGTGGGGGTATCGTTGAATTTTAAGAGGAGATAGAGTGAGGGATATAGAAGTATTATATTTATTCTCTCTTAGTGACATGGAAACCACTTATTAATCAGCTGATGAGGTATGGATATGTTGTTCCTTGGGGGATGGAATGAGGTCATCTTCTTCCGATCATATATCACTTTATAAAGAGTTAGTGACCTTCTAATCAATTTCTGTCTCAGTTATCATGGTTGATATAATGAAGGTTATTGAATATTCTAATGGAATTAAGCCCATTATTTTGAAATTATGGATAGGTAACACATATTCTTCACTGAGTTACATAAAGGGATTGGTCCAGGTCATTTCCAGACCATTCAAATCCATGACCTATGCAACACCATCAATCATGGGTTGTTTTCCTTCCATATGATTGAATCCTGTAACAAAATACCATGTTTCACAAGATTTGAATTGGGATTTTCCCATAAAATTGTACAATATTACAATTAAACTAGTATTTAAGGCATTATTGGTATGATGAGGGGATTTCCACTTTCTGATGCAACCATGATCTTCTCAGCAAAATATTGAAAGTCTCATTTTTCAGAATAACTAGAAATTATGATTTTAATACGAGGTTCCAATTTTTTTTTTCCAAAACATGATTATACATATATTATTATATTATATTTTTTTATAACCATGTATAGTTAAGGAGGAAGGGGACTCACGAGCTTTCCTGTATCCCAGTTAGTAATGTTTTCAAATTAGAATAATCTTGACTCAATTTTTTTTGATAATAAAATACCGTTGGATATCAACATTAAATATCATTCCATACACATAAAAGGGTTGGATATTTCCCTGTATAATAGAATATATGTTCTACACAGTGAAGGATATGGTTATGAGGAATTCTACTGAATCAATCAATGTATGAGAGATTTTAGCATTGGTGACTTCTGTTTCAAAATCTTGAACTTATGGAAATGAAATTCCCCAATTAGTGAAGTTGTATCGCTGAATGAGATTTTAATTGAAAAAAATATTCACCTCCAGTTAATTATTTCTTTCCCTATTGAAAAAAACAAACACACATCCACTAAAATAAAACAATTTACAAGGTTCACTATTCAATAAGGATAGATACATCCTTGGTATGGTATAGAAATGATCCAATACCATAAAATTCACATGAAAAAAATATTTTGATTATAAAGATAATGATATTCCCTTTTAATCATGTTGCACTATATAAATACTCTAATAAGTTTTGTGCCCCCTCTTAGCACTAATAGGGTAAAAAATTATTATGTAACAAAACATGTCACATGTTTTTTTTTCAATTTCCAAAAAATGTATTCTATTGAAAAAAATTATTCTCTTTCTTTCCCAAAAGCTTCTAAAAACTCCTTGAACTTTATTATTGAAAAATCGGTCTGATTTTCAATATAGTAGAATACAATGATAAGATAAAAACAATATTATACTATTATGTATGTTAAAAAGGTATTCATTAAGAAATCACAATCAAGAAAACCTTATTCAGATTCTAGAAATGATGATATTCCATATCCTCTTTTGTGAGCAATGAAAGTCTCAAAAAAAACAAAGTTTTCTCTTATTACTTGCTTAAAAAAATAGTTTAGGTGGGATTCCCAAAATAATTTTCCCATTTCACTAAAGTTACCAAATCATTAGTTGATGCACTAATCTCATGTCAATAATTAACTTCTTAAATGGATTCTTGAATCTTAAAATCTCAATATATCATGGAAAAATCTTTAACTTATCTAATTCCTTTGAAATCTAGTTTTTAATTCTTCATTTCTTTAATATTTCTTGAAAAAACATCGGTATGATTTTTTCCTTACAAAATCCTAATATGATTTTTCATTCTGAAAACCTAGTCTGATATTTTCATTCAAAAATCATAGTTCAGTTTTTCATTCAAAAATCCCAATCTGATTTTTCATATATAAATCTTAGTCTGATTTTTCATTTAGAAATCTCAGTCATATTTTTCATTTAGAAATACCTGTCTAATTTTTCATTCAGAAATCCTAGTCTAATTTTTAATTCCATGAGCCTAAGTATAATCATCTAGGGTATGAATTTTTTTTGGGCATACGATGGATGATCATATGCTATAATTTTTTTGAGTATGATCATTTCTATGTACGATCATTTCTGGGAATGATCATTCTGAGGAAATGAGTACGACTCAAAAATATACTTTTTAGGATTTTAGTCTTCCATTTACGTCCATATTGGGATTTTGTACGTGAAATCAAAATACATATCCCATATATAGGAACCATATATAAATGATAAGACCAAATGGACCTCATGGTGTTATAGGTAGTGCCTTAGAATCTGAAATATGATGATTAATTCCTGCTAGCTCTTCTCAGTATATAAATAACGAGTCTCTGTTTTAATAATAGTTTGAATGAGATAATAGATGTTGTTTTCATTCCCATAATCGTTATTTTGTGAGGGGAAAACACCCAATTATCCCTCTAGGTATATCACATATAGACTAAGTGGTTTCCCCTCAATTATTGTAATTAACACAAGTGGACTCAAGGTATATTTCTTTCGATTCCCAAATGAATCCTAATAGTTGTTTCTCTACTAATATGTAACCCCATTCATCGTCAAATTGGTCTATAGAAAACACTTTCATTTGGGGGTTTATATAAATCACTAAATTTACATTATGTTACCATATAAAACCCTCAAATATTTTAGGTTCTGAGGTGGTGACATAGAGAGGATATCCATTTTCATATCAGTTTTTACATTGTTTCCATGATGGAATGCAACAATGCCGAGAAATTTCCATAAGGTAACAAAGAAACAATATTTAAAGGGGTTCATATTCAGGCTATATTGTCATAGATTTATTAATATATCCCCAATATTAAATAGCTTGTATGATCACTATCAAGATATAACCACTCGATATTCAATATAGCATTCGAAAAACCATCCCATTAAGGGTTTGAAGATGTGATGCATGAAATGTTGATATGTAGTGAAAGTATTATTCAAGAAAAAGTGAGTTTCCTGATAGAAAAATAATCAATGGGGAACTAAATGGGGTATATTATTCCTCTTATTGGGCCATTCATCATTTAATATACCCAAATAGCCATCCATAATAAAGAGGGATTGATATCCATCCATTGCAACAATCAGTAGTTCTATTATCAGGGATGGGAAATCATAATTCTGATTGTCCCAGTTGAGATCCAAGAAGTCGATGAAGATGCTAATCTTCCCATTATTATTATTTACTATGACTATGTATGTTATAAACTTGGGATAGTAAACATTCTAAACTAATTTGTCTCTAATAAGTTTTTCCACTTTATCTTCAATTTGGCACCGTGAGTAAGATGTGTGCTTCTTGCTACTTGTTTCCATCCTCGTTGGCTTTCTAGAAATCTTAGGCGGTGATTGGACACTTCATGATAATGCCTTTGAATTTATGTGTAATTTAAAACATGTAACAATTTTTAGTTAGGAATGAGGTATACATCTCTTGTTCATTGGAAGGCATGGTTGTACTGATAAAAAAGGGTCATGTTTCCTCCTCTATAGCCATGGATATTTTAATGAGTTCATCAATGGAGGTAGAACCACCATCCAAAAAGGTTGTAGAGGAACCAATAAGGTTCCCTCCTGATCCTCCTCCACTTCCTTTTCATCTTCTTCCTTACTCTTAGGGGAATTAGGTAAAGAATGAATCTCCCTACAGTTAAGAGAGGGGTCGATGTTTTGACTTCTAGAAGATAAAGCGACTTCTTATTACCTACATAATGATGTGGGGTATCGTTGATGTTTAAGACTAGATAGAGTAAGGGATGTAGAAGTATTATATTTATCCTCTCTTAGTGACATGGAAACCACTTCAAAATCAGCTGATGAGGTATGGATACGTAGGTCCTTGGGGGATGGAATGAGGTTATCTTCTTCCGATATTATACCACTTTCTAAAGAGTTAGTGAACTTTAAGCCACTTTCAGTTTTAGTTAACATGGATAATATAATGAATGTTATTGAATATTATCATGAATTTAATCCCATTATTTGGAAATTATGGATAGGTAACAGATGTTCTTTACTAAGCTACATAAAGAAATTGGTCCAAGTCATTTCCAGACCATTCGAGACCATGACCTAAGCAACAACATCAGTCATGGGTTGTTTACCTTCCATATGATTGAATCATGTAACAAAATACCATGTTTCACATGTTTTGAATAGGTATTTTCCCATAAAATTATTAAATATTACAATTAATGTAATATTTAAGGCATTATTGGTATGATGAGGGGATTTCCACTTATTGATGAAACCAATATCTTCTCAGCAAAATGTTGAATGTCGTATCTTTCAAAATAACTAAAAATTATGTGTTTAATACTAGGATCCAAATTTTTTTTAAAAAATTATTATACCAATATTATTCTATTATCATTTTTCATAACCTTTCATAGTTAAGGTGGAAGGGGATAGATGAGCTTTCTTGTATCCCAATTTGTAATTTTTTCAAATTGGAATAAGGTTGACTCCAATTTTTTTGTTAATGAAATACCACTAGATATCAACATTATATATCCTTCCATACACATAAAAGGGATGGATATATCCCTATATAAGGGCATATCTATTCTAAAATGTGATGGATATGGTTATGTGTCATTCTATATGATAAATCTATGTATGAGAGATTTTATCAATGGTGACTTCTGTTTCAAAATCTGGAGGTCTTAGAAATGAAATTTCCCAATCAGTGTAGTTGTATCGTTGAGTGGGGTAGGGGTGAATCAGTGGTAATTTTTCTTTAATGTTTTATTTTAATTGAAAAAATCTCCACCTCCAGCTAATGATTTCATTCCCTAATGAAAAAAACAAACACACAACCACTAATATAAAAAAACATTATATGGTTCAATATTCAATAGGTATAGCTACATCCATGGTATGTTATGTAAATGATCCAATACCATAAAATCCACTTGAAAACAATCCTTTAATTATTAAGAGTATGATATTTCATTTTAATCATTTAGCACTATGTAAAAAATCTAATATTTTGTGTGCAACCCTCTTATCATTAATATGGTAAAATAATATTGTGTAACAAAAAATGTCACATGTGCTATTTTTCAATTTCCGAAAAATTTATTCTATTGAAAATAAATTCTTCACATTCTTACACAAAATCTAGTAAGAACTTCCAGAACATTGTTAAGGAAAACTTATTCTGATTTTCAATCTAGTAGAATACAATGATAAGCTAAAAACAATCATCTCCTCTTATGTATTTTATAAAAGTCTTTATTAAGAAATCACAATCCATAAAACCTTATTCAGATTCTAGAAATGATGATATTAAAAATCCTCTTTTGTGAGGAATTAAAGTCCCACAGTAAAAGAACAATTTGTTCTCCTTTTATAGGCTTAAAAACTAGTTTAGGTGGGATTCCCAAATTAATTTTCCCATTGCACTAAAGTTACCAAATAATTAGTTGATCCACTAATCTCATGCCAATAATTAACTTCTTAAATGCATTCTTGAATCTTAAAATATCAATATATCTTGGATAAATCATTAACTTCTCCAATTCCCTTGAATTTCAGTTTTGACTTCTTTAATTCTTTAATCATTCTTTCAAAACAATAGTATGATTTTTTCCTTACAAAATCCTGATATGATTTTTTATTCGAAAAACCCAGTTTGATTTTTTCATTCAGAAATCTAGGTCTGGTTTTTCATTCAAAAATCCCAATCTTTGTTTTCATATAGAAATATTAGTCTGATTTTTCATTTAGAAATACCAATCCTATTTTTCATTCATAAATCTCAGTCTAATTTTTCATTCATAAATCATGGTCTAATTTTTCATTCCAGGATCCTATGTATGATCATCTAGGGGATGAAATTTTTTTATGGATATGATGGATGATCGGATGCTATAATTTTTTTGAGTATGATCATTTCTGGTAATGATCATTTATGGGGATGATCATTTATGAGTATGATCATTTATGGGTATAATCATTTTTGGGTACAATCATTTTTGGGTCCGATTAAATCTAGGTTGGATCATTTTCTTCCCGATCCTATGTTTGATTTTCCAAAATTCATTTGGCCAGAATAATATCACCATCCCCCTTTCCATTTTATCAATCATTAATCACATTTATTCCAACTTACTTATGATTTAAATGAAATAAAACTTGAAACCCATTGTCACTTTCTATTCTAGGCTTGAGGTGGGTTTGATCATAATTTTAAACCTCTTATCATAACGATGGGCATTCTTGGACAATGTGAGTTCAATTTTCAACTAAATAAAAAGTGACGGGATTTATTGTCATAAAAAAATGTTTTTTGACAACAAAATTAATCACTTGAAAACCAAAACCTTCATCATAAGTTTGGTCTAAACAATGAAATCCTATATGAGCACATCCAAGATAATTTCTTATATACCTAGAGTATCGAGGATTGACAACTTGGATAACACAAGGGATAATTTATTTATATTGTCCAATTTTAAAAATAAAGGTTTTTTTATAGAATGAACCTTAAATCTTATAGTAACATTAAGTATTGAATAAATTTACATAGTAGTATTTTCCCTTAGAAAAGTAATTGAAGGTGATCATGTCTATGGAAATTTTGTTCAACTAGTTCTACCTTTGCACCAAGACTGATTTGGTGAAGGCATCCCTTCTATTCGATCATCAAATAATATTAATTTATGTTGACTCCTAACATGTGAGTGGGAATTTTATTAATCATTATAAGATGGCTAAAAGGATCCCCTATAAGTTTCAATAATGTAGTCATTCTATGTATGTATGTGGATGGAGTACTTATTTTTTATGTGACCAAATATTTCCTTGTATCCTTGGATGATACGTCCAATTCCATTGATTCCCTATTTATATGTATAGAAATAGTGTTTATGGTCATATTAACTATTAGAGAATGGATCCATGAAGTGAATTGCAATGATGGAATCAATGATCAATTCTTCATCTGATTAGGATTTTATCTCATAGGTTAACTCTTGTGGATTCATTTTCTGTGGTGGAACCCATTGTACGAATTGTTAGGGTGGCCCCGGTTGTACCAGTTTGGAAGGTAGGTTCTTGTTCTTCCAAGATTGAAGTCATGAAGTGTGATATATTCAGTGATATTATTGTACTTGGTAAATTTTCATCTTCCAATGATTTTTTCAACATTTTTATCCATATAATTTTTAAATGATTTGATTTTTTATGACTGCGGTGTCGATAGAGTAAGTTGTTCCATAGTGAAAGCATATGAGGATATAATTGGTTTCATAAAATACACCATAAGGATGGAATGAGTCTGGATGATTTTATTTTAAGTTATCTAATCACTAAAATTATATGAACCTTTTTTGATGACCTCCACCCATTCACTTTCTTCCTCTATATTAGTGGTATAAATTCCTGCTACATGGTTCAATGGTTTTCCTAACAACACTTTACCATAGTCCACCAATTTTTATAGGAATTCATGGAAAATGAAGAACTCCCAGATGGTGTGACCCAACATCTAGTGAAATGGAAAATAATTTGGGAGATATTCAAGACCATCCAAATCAGGCCTCTTGGTATTTAGAAACATGATCAAGTTGTTTTCCAAAGCTGTAATTAAGGGGCTAAGAACACGATTGTCTGAGAAATAATAAAATTAATTATTTATCTTCTCAAGTTTTTTTCTCCTATACTATTTTAACTCATCCTAGTAAAAGAGGTGTTATTAATAATGCTCATGAATAGGTGTTTAATGATATGGAGTTGTATTTGGAGTTAGTTATAGTGTAAGGGATAGATTTAATGTGACTACTTCATACACTAGTTTCCCAATTCACTTCCCTTGAGCTGAAGAAATTACATGGGTGTTTTCCTTGAATCATGAGATGGAATATTCCAATACTTGAATAATTGAATCATGATCCTAAAACCCTCTTATATATTTCACATGGAAGAGTTGTATGCACTACTCATCATAAATATTCTCTATACAGATAGAAAAAAAGTATTCTTTGGATGTTTATCATCATAGTGAGTAAGTCCATCCCTTCCACCATTCAATCGAATCTGTGACAATATCATTCTACCTATATTTTTAGTTTTATAGGTGGAGGACTGTCATATTCTATTGTGTTGAGATGAATTGAAAGAGAAATTTCTAATCAAGATCTTCCCATCCTATGATTGACCGAGCTAGAAAACTAGTATGCCATATGATGGATATCCCTTTCAACAATTGAACAAAGCATCTGAGTTTCACTATCTCTCGTTGGGTAGGGGTTCCCATCATGGGCTCACCTCGGGACATGAAGTTTTTCAAATATTTCTCTGGGTCCCCTCATCTATTGAAAATTTGAAAAGTTGTGTTCCCAAAGTATGGTGAGGGAGGCATTGAATCAACCCATTCAAGTTAAAACTCCCTTTATGGTTGTATCGGTGAACATCATTCTTCCATAGCTTCCTATAAATCAATTAATGACTCAATGGTATAGGTAAACCATTGAGGTATATTTCGTTGAATAGGGACATGAATATGGGAGTAAATAGTACCAACAATATATTTTGTGAATTAATTTTTTATAATTAAATTAATCTTTTTTTATTTTTTATTTTTCACTACACTGATTATATATGTTTTTATAAGAAAGTACTAAGTTTTGATTTCACTATACGCAAAACCAGGCTAATATTTCACTACATAGAACACTTGAAGTAGTTTTTGGTACATGAACCACTATATTTGGCTTGTATTACACACAATTATGAGTCCCTTTGATATGTTTCTCTTCACATAAGGCTATTTTTATAGAGCTACAATATACTATTAATAATATTATTAAAATATTATCATAGACATCACCTATCCATTGGAATTGAAGTTAAAAATAACATTAGATAAATTGTGAAAATATTATTTACACATGTATATAAAATTAATACTTTAGTTATAAATTAGTTATCAATGACATTAAGAACTATTGGAAGTTAAATAAATCACTTTTCTAAGAAAACTATTTTTTATGTACAAATCTAATTTTATCTCAAAAAAATAAACAATCCACTTTTGATAAATTTTTTCAATAAAATTTATATATTATATATTCAATAAATATTTTTGATACTCATATAATAGATTTTATAGGTCTAATATATTAATAAATATAATTTTATAAATAAAAAGATTTATCTTTCGACAATCTAATTTTATCATCTTTTAATGGAGAAATGATATTAAATCAAAAAAAAATTTACACTTTTATAATTTTAATTTGAAAAAATAAAATTCACTTTCTGAATTGGAATATCAAAATTTACATTCGGTTAATTTCTGTTAATTTTCAAGATGTTTTAGTTCGTTATGAATAGTGAAAACATTGAATTTTAATACTAAACTTCCTTTTCGTATAATTTATTTATATTTTTAAATAATGTTTTTAATTTGTTTTTATGTATAAATATAAAAAATTTATATATTTTAAACCAATTTAGGCCATTGAAACTATTTCCCATTAAATATTGATATAAAAACTTAGCAAACATTTGAACATTTTTATAATAAAACCCCACTTTGTTGTCTAGTCTGCATGATTAACGTTAAATTTATTTTGATAACTTACGAGACTATAATTGGAAAAATAGATTAAATATTTGTAATTATCAGAATTTATAATTTATAAAAAGTTAAACTTAGTTTTCTACCAAAAATTTCAGTGAAAGTAACAAAAATTAATTAAAATGATTATTAGAAAAATTAGTTTAATGATTAAACCATACTCTGATGAGGTAAACTAACCAAGACACATGTAGAAAATCCATTTAATGACTATATTTCGAAAAATTTCCTTATATTATCTAATTTTAATAATTATTGGATTTCAATGATGTAAGTGAGACCTCTCAATAGTTCTTACCTTTTAATATTTATAAGAATGTCACTCCTCCAACTTTAAAAATGGGAACCCCCCCATCAATTCTCCAAACCACTCAAGAAACATTGTATCAGACATACCATGTTACGATATCCTCTAATAATCCCTACCTTTGACCTATAATCATCCCTCTGGGCACAAAACCATCAAATAATGCCTTTGTTATAAACCAAGAGGAGTTACCCGAAGAAGAGGAACATTCTTCCTGAAGCCCCTTTGTTTTATTTTCATTCCCCACCACCTCAACTATTATTATTACATGCTAATATAATAACCAAGATATACTAAATATACATATATTCTTTAATTATATGGTTTATATATACAATCACACATATTTCCTTCTAATGGGTAATGAACTTACCATTTTTTGTGTACGGTGAACTTCTGCCACACAAAATGTTGTTATTTGTTTTTCCTTTACCACATTTCAGGTTTATCCATTATGATGAACACTATATTTTTATATGATATATTTTATATTTTTCATTTATTTATTATTATTTAATTATTATATAAAAAATACGTTCATACTTTCCATTTTTTGTAAACATGATAACTTCATTTGTGGATGTGTGGACTACTGCATCCCAAAAGCGTTGTTATCTATTCACTCTTTACATGGAATGTATTAATGATGAGTTTAAAGAAATTAGATGATATTTATAAAATAATAATTTTTTGGGAATTATTTTATATATATACATAAATTTTATTTACTTTCTATCATTCAATACAGTAATAAATGGAAATGGTGTCCATCGGTACATATGGCCTAACGTCTCCATGAACGGTGTATTGAATTTCATAATTATATATTTTATGGATTATAATAAATATTTATATATATAATACAGAAGATATTTATATAATTTTTTACATTCTTAGTTATGTTAATCATTATATTATTAAGACTATCAAGAATAACAAGTCAAAACACATATGAAAAACAAAAGTTGATATTACCTGAAACGTAACGTTTACATTGAATTATTAATAAATGTGTATTATAAAGTCATAATAAAATAATATATTATATTATATATAATAATATGGTTCTTTAATATATTTATAAAAAACACATATTTATTATACAAGGGGTTTTTATGAGTATGATGAGAGTCATTACATAAGTTAACGGAATTCCTTCTCAGTTTTGATTTCCCTAAGATACATGACATATTCAATACTTTCTTGTTTTGTATGATGAATATAATAAAATATTACATGTTGTATAATTAATTTCCTTTATTTAATTATATTAAAATATTTAATTGTATTTATTCTTTCATGGGGATCATTATTCTAAAGTAACTCAAGTAATAAGAGTTTTCTTGTGTCACTTTTATTTTTCATGAGACATAATCCATGTTCACGTCCGATTTATTATATGTGGAATGTATAATTCCCATGTATTTATTATATAATTATTATACTCAAATTTATGGGTATTTACATATCCATTTTATGATCATTATTTCATGGGGATTATGTTTCAAAAGTTACCAAATTGGTATAGTAATTTTGTTTCAATTAGCCTTTTTGAGACACATTCCATGTTATACACAGATATTTTTATAGGAGGTGAATATAATTACTCTAACATGTTTTAATGTGAATATAAATATTTTCATTATATTTTCACATTGATTTAATTTTATTATTCTCATTTTATTATGATTCATTGTTACCTATGTGGTAACACTTTATTTCTACAATCTCATTGTTTATCGATATTGTTTATGATTATGTTTCCATTAATGAAGTATTATAATAAATTTCTCAAGAAATATAATTAATTTTATTAGAATATGGTTATTAATTTTATATACATGTAATGATATCATTTTAATAATATTTTTTACTTAAAATAATTCATAAAATCATTTTATGAAAATCTGACACCATTTCTAATTTCGATCTGAAATCTGTTTTGTCTAAAAACTGTGTCTTATTAAATGGTTTTGAAACATGTTTTACTACTATCCTATGATGTTTAAAATAATTTTTGATATATAATAAAATTTTAAAAAATTTTATTAACTAGTATATTCTTTTTATTTGTAAATCAATGAAATTTTCTAAAATTTAAATATATAAATGGATTATTCGGCATATAACGACTTACCCCCCGTCATGACCATTATTTCCTTAAAAATTCATTTATAAGTAAGTATAAAGGGTTATTCTTTTAAAATAATTTTTTATTAATATTATTGAAATATGTTTATTTTAAAAAAATAGATAAAAACGTGTTTTTTAAATATTTTTTTTGTGTAAAAACTGATTTAAATGGTTTTCAAAGCTTACATTATATGTTTTCAAATGGTTTTTTTCCAAATAATAGATTTTAAATGATCAAAAATATTATTTTATATGTTTTCAAAGAAATTTCAAATAACTATTTTTTCAAAATTATTTCAAGATTCTTTTGTAAACATTCGTGGAAAATTGTTTTCAAAAAATTTAACTTTCTATTTTATGTCCTCAAGGAAAATGGTTTTTCAAGATATTTTTGAGATTGTTTTATACGTTTTGAAGGGAAAATGTTTTCAAAATTATTCAAAGACTTATTTATATTTTATAAAATAATTTTCAATGAAAATGGTTTTCAAATGGTTTTATGTTTTAAAAATAAATTTTCAAATAATAAAGGATATTTACCTCAAGATTTGTTTTAAAAGATATTTCAAAATTATTTTCCATATAAGATGACATCAATTGAGGTTAATCATTCCTTTATAAGAAAATATCCAAAGGTTATATTGATATTATTTCTCTGAATGGTTTATATTTTGATATTATGATGTTTATAAAATTCATTTATCTTTCATATGATATTTGTTTATAAAACATGTTTCTCTCTCTTGGGTAATGTGTTTATGAATATTGATTCCCTTTAAAGAGTTATATGTTTATGAAACTCAATTATTTTAATGTTTTATGATTTCATGAAATAATTATGAATCCTATCTATATTTTATAGGTTGTGATAGGATTACATGTTTACGAAACCCATTTCATTTCATGGGTTATGATATGATTTCAAGTGATATTGTGGAATATGTATGTATTATT